>OX439483.1:180832320-181432320 GCA_949320155.1 Melangyna quadrimaculata | reverse complement strand
GTTATGCTTGCATTTGTGGTGTGCAAAAAGCTTTAGTTAAAGACAATAGACATGTTACCGGTGGTGGTGTTAGTTTAATCAAATAGCTTTATCATTCAAAAGTGATGGCTTCTTAAGCGTTTGTCAGCATTTTGAAATCAACCAGTGGGGGTTGGTATGGTGACACTGGAAGCAACATAATTTGTTCAAAAAGCCAACCAACGTTCAAAATTGTAAGTCTTATTCGAAAAAACAGATATTTTAAAATTGAAACTTACATAACATGTTATGTAGGTACATGTACAAGTACATGTTCATACGTAAAAATGAACGATTCAATAATTTTTTCATAGGCTGTGTAAGCAGGAAACTGAGTTTGGTTTAAATCTTATAAACCTTAATTATGAGGGTAAATTTGATTTTCAACAATTTTAAAAGATTTATCAATGTTAAGATATTTTGACAACATTGTACACTAACGTCTTAAAAATAAATAATAGTTGATATAAGGTTGAACTGATTATGATTGTATTTTAAAAAAAATTTAAAAATACAAACCTATAATCCTGACTACATAGAAAATAAAACAAAAATTCGTTAAGCCATGTGGTAATCTGTGTATCTGTACACTGTTGTATAAACTCTGTTGTATAGCTTAAACAAATGGACAATTTTGTTTTTTTCAAAATTCCAGGGTTCTAGTCTAGTCATATGAATTATTATTATTTTATTTATTTTATTATTATTTATTTATTAATTATTTATTTTATATATTTACAAAATTTTGTAAACCTTCGAAAAAAAAACAAATATACGCCTAGGTGACCCAAACACACCCAAAAATAAATAATTGAATACATGCGATCAAGGGTTGCGAATTATGTATAAGAAAATTCTGTTTGAAATTGCCACTTAAATGTCAAAATAAATTATTAATACGGCTTAAGTCCATGGTGTTGAGGTGCTGAGGTGACACCGGATATGATCAAAAGGGCCACTGAAAGTACTTAGAGGCGAGCACAGTTGGGTATCGAGAAGCAGGGTGGATTTTTTTAACACCTTTTGGTGGGTTACTCGCTACAAATAAAGAATTAATTTTAATTTTGGATTATTTCTTGAACTTATTTTTTTCTGTTTTTATTTTTTAATAAATTTTAGTGTTATATTTTGTTAAAAAAGTGTTAATTATTTAAAAAAAATTAAATGGGCTCTCATAACAAAATAGAAAAGATGTACCTTAATAAGGTGTTTTTGTGAAAAAAATAACACCAAAGTAAAAAAAAACTACCTAAAAATGCCAAAAAATTGGGTTTGGAAGCGGTTTGGTAAAGTTAGAGCTAGTTAAAAGAAATAAGATCAAAAACCACAAAAACCGTAATAAGTCGAAAAAGAAGCAAAAACGAGAAAATTTAAGTTACCTCTTAAGTTTTTCGACTTAAAATGAACTCAGAAACCCATAGTTTTCTTCTGGGCCGGTGACGTTGGGAAACCATGTATATATCAATACCTGGAAATTTATTATTATGACTTCAAGTAGCAAACATCGGACAGAAACAAAATTCGCAACTGAAAATAGACTATATTTTTAAAAACGGGAATTTGTTAGTATCTTATCTCGATTCTGAATATGTTCTATTTTCTAAAAATTTACTATCCCGAATAAGTAAATTTATAGAATTGAGGCACACTACTGTGGACTTAAGATTTGTAGGGGATTCCCCAGAGGATAAATTGAAATAATTTTTTAGCTCACAAATAGTAAAGAAACTAATAAACAAACAATAACTTAGCTCAAAAATGGCTCTTAGGATTTAAAAAAAAAAAAATATAGAACCAATTTCTTTTGATTTTAAAATATCTCGTTAACCGCTTCTTTTATTCCTGCTAATCTTTTATACAGGAGGTCTTGATTTCTTGAATAATTTAAAGAAAAATAATTTTTGATTTTTAATAAATATTTTGAGAACGGGTTGGTGAATATTTTTAAAATTTTCTATAAAATTGTATTTTATTAAATACATTGCTTGTGTAGTACACCTGTTTGCGTAACTGATTCCAGCCAAACTAAATGAACTATCATTTTTTAATTATTGTCACTAATGGCCGATTTAGTTCTAATACAAATAAAATAAAAAGCGTTGTTATTCCATTTCTACATATTTTTTTATAATTTTTAATTTAAAATAACGCACAAAATTAGAATCGAATTTGGTTAACACCATCAGGTTAGCAATTAACATTTTTTTAATTGTTTAGGCTTTTAAGCCATGAACTTTGATCCTTATACATACTATAATACATTAGGTACATTAAACATTTTTTTAGAAAAGTTAATAATGTGTCGATCATCCCTTGTTGAGAAATGAGAATTATCTCATAGATGCGGTTGGAAAGCGACTCGAACAATTTTCCAATGTAACTCAAGGAAATGGTAGACCAAGTGCGCTTGATGTTTTAATTAGTTCCTCTTTGATGGAATATTGTTTCCCAGCCTTGTAAACTTTACGAGCTAGCCATCCCCACACGTTTTCTATTATATTGGCAACGGGGATTATGGCAGCCACTGCACTGCATTGCCATGTCAATTAAAATTTCAAAATGGGTAAAAGCAGTTTCAAGAACGATTTTGTAAGTGTTTGCATTCATATTTGCTATCAAAAACTGTTAATCACACGTTCTATAGTACGAGAGGGCTCCACACACCATTACACTACCCCCCCCCACCACATTTTGAAGGTGATCGAACAGGTGTTTCTTCTTGGGAAGATCATGGAAGTAATAGTTGTACCCGCCTGGACCTTCCAAATTTGTTTCGTCCGAAAAGACAACGTAGCACCAAATCAAAACTCGAAGACATGTGCGTTGGTGCGAAATTTAAGCGCATTGCCTTTCGAGCCGCATCACTAGAGTCTACATCGCACTATTGTTGCAATAATTAGATTTATATGTACTTTTGGCAGTTCCTCCTGCATCGTGAGGCAAAGGGTGGTATGAATAAAACGAAGGTGCTTCATAATAAATAAAAGAAGGTGCTAATAGATATCTATGTGTTTATACGAATTGTATTCATACCCAAAGGAGTAACTACTCGAAAAAAATGGAGTTTTGAGGAGGTACTTCATTTTATTCATACCACCTAAAGACTGAAGTGCAAGTAATCAGTATTAATGAAACTAAAATTTGATCGATGATGTGATTGAATGCATGTCTGATATTTGGTTCGACGTTAAATTTTGAAGCTCTTTTATTGCCATGTATGTGCTTAAATAAATCGGTTATTGGGTTTATTGGCTACACTTCCATTACCTCCATTTCTTTAAGTTTTTAACTTTAGCTGGCCGCAAAACATTTAGCTTATCACACGATTTAAAGTTGTTGACGTTGTTGGCTTTACATCATATTCCCTAAAAAAAGAAGAATGTTGTCGTACAGGCACGTAACCCGTGGGGGGGGTGGCTTGAATGGTTGAAGCCCCTCCCGAAATGATTTTGAATTAAAAAAAAAATGAACAGTTTAAACTTTTTGGTATAAATTAAAATCTTTTAAAATAAGGAGACTAGTTAGGTAAAGTTTAATGTTTTAAAAACAAAAGCGCAAAATTTTATTCGATTTAGTACGATATTAAATCATGTTTAGTATAATACTAGATTAAAAAGTGTATTTTGCTAATTTTAAACGAGTTTAGCATCATACTATCTCCTAACATTTTACTAAAGTTAAAATCACCCAATGGCTATTTTATCTTTTTAGTATCGTATTAAATCCATATGACACTTTGACGTTTAAAATTGTCAATATCAGGAGTGTTTGTGAATTTGTTACACGAGCTGTCACTTTTTTGGACGTGTTCAGCTAAATTTTATGAAGGAAATTAGTTTAGTATGATACTAGTTAAAAAGAATTTAAAATTTAGAAAATGTTAGTAAACTGTTAAGGAATTAGTAAAATGTTATGTAGTACCATACTAAATCCTTAATAATAGGCTGTTTAAAATTTTGCGCCAAAGACACTATTTAGGTATAATATTTAATATGAGGATACCAATAAGGTATTACGTATGTTATTTACTACGTTCGCTTTGTGTGGTGTTGAAGCGAGCTGGACCTCGAAGCTGATTCGAACCTTTGTATACTTTCGTTTAGTGGTACTGAACGAATCTCATTACCGCTCAAATAAAAATCAATGCTGCTTAAAGACTAGAGTCGAGTCAAAATTTGTTACGTATAAAGAACTGTTTTTTTTCTCATGTTTGTTTTAAAATATGGACTTATTTTATGTGTGTGTATTCAATTGTATTTGATGATTTGACCAAAATCCTTCTTCTGTAACACCATTTTAGCACAACTCCAAATCGAAACTTATGTAATGAAAATCTGTCGAAAATCTGATCCTTCCATGAGTGAAGTGGATTAGAAAATCGATTAATTTTTTTCTTATGCTGAAGTCACATGAGCCGGTACTGGATAGCCAGTGGCAATACAGGAAGTGCCATAATGCAGATATGAAGACGGAAATGTTCATCTTTATAATGGTTCCCTTTCAAACGCTCGGTTTTTTGACATATGAACTTCTGTCACGCTCTACTTTTGTTCATATTTGCAGATGAAGATACATGTAAATCCAGCATATGGCATGACAAATCGGGAAGAGAATATTATGCCCCAATTATTGTCAACCGAAAGCCCTTAAATCTCATATTTCCGAGCGAAAAATGTTATCCAAAAAAATTCGGGTTTTCAAGAGATTTTTAAATCCGTCAAAACCATAGCCGGCATTCAATCATATTTGAAAGTTGTTGCATATTTTGGAAATGTTTAAATTTCTTGGTCCCGCTGCCCCTTTAAAGTTGTGGCAGAAATAATATTTAATTCAAAAATGTTCGTCTAAGGCTATCAAGATCGCTTTATATACAAGACTGAACGAGTCCACTTGCTTCTCTACTGGCTTTCACAACTACTACTGGCTTCGAAAAAGGCAAGCCAGTTATGCCGGATTTGCACGAGTGACACAATGTCCCTAATTAATTATTAAATAAAAAAAATTAAAATTATTATGATCATAATTTTAAATTCTTTGTTAATAGATTTACACGTTAGTCCTTAGAGCAATCCTCCCTCGAAACGAAATGCTGGCTACGGGCCTGGTTGTTGACTACAGAGTTCTGAAAAAATAAAATAGGTTATTGTAATTATGAATGTGATTGAGTTTATTGCCTAACCTTTATTTGCTTCCAGTGCGTAAGCTTTTTCATCTGTCCTACTCTACTGGTCTCTTTCCGAGTGGATGGAAAACAGCATTTGTCCAGCCTGTCCCTAAGAAAGGCGTGTCTTCTTCCCCCTCCAACTATCGGCCAATTGCGCTTACGTCCCTTCTTTCCAAGGTCATGGAAACGCTGATTAATTTTCAGCTAAAGAAATATCTCGAAGAACGAAAGCTTCTTAATGACCGGCAGTACGGCTTTCGTAGCAATAGGTCCACTGGTGATCTGATGGTATATCTCACCGAACAGTGGCACAAACCTTTCCATCGTTTTGGAGAAAGTAAGATTATTGCGCTTGATATATCTAAAGCATTTGATAGAGTTTGGCATCAAGCTCTCTTATCGAAAATGCGTGCATTTGGTATCGATGAATCTCTTCTTCGTTGGATTAGAAATTACCTTTCGGACCGTTCAATACAAGTTGTATTGGATGGTTTCAAGTCTGAAATTCACAAAATAAATGCTGGTGTGCCCCAGGGCTCCGTTCTGTCTCCGACTCTCTTCCTTATATTCATAAACGATCTTTTATCTGAAACTTCTAATCCATTAAATTGTTTCGCTGACGACAGTACCCTCAGCTTTTCATATTCGTTCTTAGATTCACATCCATGTCCTTCGGATGTGGAACTTGAACGGCAGCGTATGATAAGCTCATTAAATTCTGATCTCGACAGCATTGTCCAATGGGGAATAAAAAATCGTGTAGAATTTAATGCTTCAAAAACTCAATGCTGTCTACTGTCGTTAAAACAAAACCCACCCCCCATGCCACTATCCATGAGTGGCACTTGCATTGAGGAACCGAAAAGCTTTCAGTCCTCGGTATGTGTGTCACAGACCACCTTTTATGGAACGACCACATATTCGACATCGCCAAAAATGCTGCTAAGTGTTTAGGTTTTCTCCGTCTATGCAAGAAATTTTTCTCCCCTTCTGATCTGGCTGTGATCTACAAAGCCTTTATTCGTCCAAAACTTAAGTATAACTCTCACATTTGGGCAGGTGCTCCAATAACCCACTTGAGTTTATTGGATAGAATTGAAAAGAGAGCTCTTAAAATGATAGGTGAAAGAACTATAACGGAAACATTCTCATCTCTTGAGCACCGTCGAAATGTTTCATGTCTTTCGTTATTTTACCGTTATTTCCATAAACAATGCTCTAGTGAAATAGCCAGTTGCATTCCTCCCCTTAAACAATTCAACCGTAATACTTGCGCTTCTAGGAATGCCCATCAGTTTACCCTTGAGCCCAATTTCGGACGTATTGTTAAGTACAGAGATTCTTTCTTTAGTCGCACTACTCGAATGTGGAATGCTCTACCCAGCTCAATTTTCCCCTCCCATTGTGATCTACAGACGTTCAAAACCAATGTGCATCGGTATCTCCTTTTAAATCCCCTCCAATCTACCTAATCGCTCGTGCTGTGTATATCATCTTAAGGGTAGTCACAACCCCTTTTGCACGCGCTTAATATAAAAAAATAAAAAAAAAAAAAAAAAAGTAACATCATTTGCTTAAAATAATTCTAGGAATGCATTAGAAGTTTTATCTGGATTTTTTATCAGTACTTGTAGAAGTTTCTGTTGGATTTGGTTGGCATATTGCACTATATTTCCTTACACTCGTTTAGTGGCATGTTTATTGCATCTGTGACATATTGCTTATTCTTTGGGGATTTTTTTGTGGTTTAGTCTCAATGTTGGGCGTCTTATAATCAGCTGAAATAAAAATAACGTGAATTTAAAGAAACACTTTCTAAATTTCTTTTATTTAGTACATGTTTTTCAGTGGGTGATTAAAGTTAACCCCGAGCTAATCACCAAATTCGGTGACTTAACTCTGGATAAACTCAACAGATGAGTCATTCTATATGAAACCGTAAAAACAAAATTTTGTTCGACCATTTTAGATTTTGGGGACTCTTTTGCACCCCTCCAAATATTTTATAATCGGCATTTCAATGCTTTATTGGCTTACCCTGAGGGCCACACGATCCATTACAATATATTTAAATTTTTTTAGTAACATATACAAACCAGAGCAACTTACTCGTCAACTGGCTTGACTTTGTCGAAGCCAGTCGGGAAGCCAGTAGAGAAGACAGTGGTCTCGTTCAGACTTGTATATAAAGCAATGTAGATAGATTTTCGTTGAAATTTATGGAATTAAATATTCTTTCTGCCACAACTAACTATTAATGAGAGGAGGGACCAAGAAATTAAAACATTTCCAAAATAGGCAACTGTCAAATATGATTGAAGGATGGCTATGATTCTGATGACAAAATCTCTTAATAATCTTAATTTTTTGAGAGTATATGTTTTGCTTGGGAAAAATTAATTCTTTTTAGGATTTCGAGTGTAATATGGAGCATTCTCTTACCTATTTTTCAAGCCATAGACTGTCAAAATAAATTGAAAGATATCTACGGTTACGGAGATAATGCATTGAAGAACTTAAAGATATCTGAATTTTTTGCGATTACATTTTTTGCGCGGGAAAAAGCGAAAAAGACAAAAAGCAGAAAAGGCTGTCAACGCATAGGCAGTATTATGCGTTGACCATCGCAAGACTTCACAGGCTTGATGCAGGATTCGATGTCATTTTTTGTTAACGCGTAGAAGTGAGAAAAAAACGAAGTCCGATGCTAAAGCAAAAAGTCAATAAAAATGAGTATGAATCCTAGATAGGCTATCCTAGTAAAAGCTGAACATGGCCAGTGAGATACTTGAAAGCAACTTGCTTACAAGTTGCATGCTTCCTACGTCACAGCATATTCACGTATAGGAATTTGTCAGTCAATTTATGTTATGTAGTCAACTCGCTTGCCAGTACTGGCTCGTGTGGCCTCAGGGTTAGCTCTAAAAATATTTCCGTGAAAGATGTCTAAACGATTAAGATACAAAATCCAGTATTTTTGGTCAAAAATAACAGTTTAAAATTGTCAAATTAATGACTTTTAGAGTATTCTTGCAAGAAATGACATAATAACAGACAAAAAGGCCGATAAACATAGAGATTATGATCAAAAAAAAAATAATAAAATATAAAGATTGGTATCAACGCAGAATTTCTCCCTTTTAAAAGCATCTCCGAATTCCGTCCTTGAATGTATTGTAGCGGAGAAAATTCTGTGTTAAGTTTGGTCATACAATTTTATGAATTCATTTGAATTTTGTCAATCTTTCTATTTTTATTCTCGGTTTATAAAGGGTCACTTGGGCGTATACTTGTTTTTTTTTTATTTAATATTATTTCGCTGAGCTTATAATATTCACAAAGGTATCTACTTTCATTTTGTATATGAACCGCATAGAAACTATAGGGCAACCAGTAGGATAAGACAAGTCAAAAATAAAATAATTTATTGAGAAATAACAGCAATACTTAATGTTAAACTCCCGAATAAAAACTCCTGAATGGGAGCTTTTTGTTTGTATTTATAATCTTTTTTTTTATTAATGTGGGTGATATGTGTATGTATGCATATGTACAAAAAGTCTAATGTATACCTTCACATACCTTTAATAGAGTAAATATTTTATATTTATCTATAATTTGCTGTTGTTCTTTTAAGAATACAAATTATTCTAAAAGAGATAAATGACTAATTGCTAAGCACGACAAATTAATAGTATAACGATACTAAATGATAGTTAAGTACCAAAGTGTACAAAAAAAAACAGCGTTTACTAAAATGTCAGACCTTGATCACAGCATTTTATAACTTCTTCACCCATAAGCAACTCAGCTTAGATTTTCATTTCTGTACTAGGAAACAGATAATTTTTAGTTAATTTTTTAAAAATATTTAATACATATACACAAAAAAAGCTTACCACATACAAGTAGATACATACATAGATATACAAAAAAAACATTTTCTTTGATATATCCTAAAAAGCAATAGCAACATTAAAAAAAGGATATCTGTAATGTCTGTAACTTTCTCTTTTGATAAATGCTGTATAAAAAGTAGTTAAGAAGCTATTTTAATATTTTTAGCGCATTCCCTTCGTACTATTGTGTGCTAATTGTGCCACATAATACACACATGACATTGCAGTCTATAGGTACCCTGACATTTCTTTTCAAACTAACCTCCTTATTATTGGTACTTGAGCAAAGGACTTGGACTAGAACACAAAAGTTACACATTTTGCAGCAGAATATAAAGCAGTTCCTTATACATATACATACTTACATAAATCTGTCTGTCTAAAGATGTATGGGCAATTGGGGAAAATTATAACTAACGATGTGATGACGAGTTTATTATCTCTGGGGAACACCATATTATGTAGCGCATACATGCACATACATAGGCGCATCACAAGCAGCACCTTGTTTAACAATTCTCAGCACTATTGATTGGAACTCTAAGTGGTCCTTGTCGAATATAGGAAAAGAATCTATAAAATTAGATCCAATAAGAGCGTCATTGTCGATCTCTTTTTTTTATTTAAATCTTAGGGGAACAACTATTAGTTGGAATTTTTGCAACGTTAAGGATGCATAATATTATTATCGAGTTCTTATCATGCATCGATTACATTTCGAGTAGAATGACAAACCATAGCGCAAGCTCTTATTTTATATTTCATTGTTGTATAGCCGCGAATGACCTTCCTACCTGCTTAAATGTGTAGCATGCTACACTGTAACCTTGTCGGCTTTTACAGGGCCAAACAATAAAAAAAAATTGACTTTCAATGTGGTGATCTTGTGACTTTGTGTAAATAATCTTATGATGCATTTTATAGCGTAGATATAAAAATATTGTATATTAGGTAAAAGAAGTCGATTATTACGTAAAAATAAGATTTGACGTACACATTTTTTCGCTGTTCACACCATGAACACCCATGAACACACATCTGTTCATATTTAGAAAAAGTATTTTGTTGTTATGAGTATAAATCGAAGTTTTGTCGCCTGTAAGTTAACAGAAAATTCTTGGCAGAAGTACTTGCCTGGAAAAACAATGTAGTTTTTGACAAGGTATAAGAGAGCTTTACATAGATTCTAGCAGGGGTCTGATAAGGGTTAATACAAAACAAGGCCCATGACCCTTATAACTCGGACTTACTCGCTATACAGAAATACAATCTCACGAGTATTTGACATGCTTTAATCGTCTAAATTTTGCCTAATGAAAACCAGCAAGGGCTTCAGTGCAGTCAATAACTACAATTTCAAAAATAGAAAAAAAACAGTTTCATGGGACATGGGAGGTACTGTTTATACCGGTATCTCCTTCTAACCTAAAAACTAAAAAGTTTTTTTTCAGGGCTACTGCCTCTTGCGAGGAATTGACAAATCCTCCAAGAGTATTACTTGTCACGAATAAGTGCTTCTCGTCTAGCCGTTCGGATTCGGCATAAAATTGTAGGTCCCTTCCATTCCTGTCGTAAAGGCGCACACAGGAATAGTTGCGAGTTGTTAGTCACTAGGCCCAGGTTCTTCATGAGCCGTTGTGCCACCCGATTTATTTTTTATTTTTCTCCTTCTAAATAGTAGTAGTCATAACCCCTTTTGTGCGCGCGGAATATAAAAAAAAGGCTGGGTGCGACCAACACTAGTAACATCCCATTGGTTCCTTTAAAAACCATATATGTACATATTTTCCATAAGATATCGCTAATTCAAGCTATTTATAATAATAGAATTTTGATTTTTTTTTTGGGAATAGCTTATAGCATTCTAAGAATCTAAGAATCTTGCTTATTGAAGTTTTTCTGTTGCTACTAAGTACTAACACTGCACTAAGTGATGAGCCGGTGTACACATTTTTTGTGTTGGAAATTCTTTGGTCGTAAGTTGCAGCTTGGTTTAATCGCCCTTTGACAAAGATCTGATAGAGTATTTAAAACATTATATAAAGGGTCCGCCATCTAACGTTTTTTTTTCAACTAGTATTTATTTCGTGAATGGTAACACTTAGCTCATGTCTGATTTGACAGATAATTATTCTTATTCTTCCAGTAAACGAATATGGTTGTGTATACGCTTGAACAACGCTGGAAAATATTGCGACATTACTTTGCCGATTTTGCCAAAAAAATCATCTTTTCAGATGAAGCTCAATTTGATCTTGGCGGGTATGTAAACAAGCAAAATTGTCGCATTTGGGGCACAGCAAACCAGCACGCATACATTGAAAAGCCGATATACCCAAAACGAGTCACTGTTTGGTGCGGATTTTGGGCCAGAGGCATAATTGGGCCATTTTTCTTCAACTGAGCAAGGAGTGGCCGTTACAGTCAATGGCGATCGTTATCGGGCCATGTTGAACGAATTTTTGTTCACACAAATTGAAGAGGAGGATATTGGCAACATTTGGTTTCAACAGGACGGTGCTACGTGCCACACAGCCGAAGCTACACTCGATAATGATGATGCATTTTCAAAAAAAAAAAAAATTATTTGGTGGACCCTTCACAATTGACAAAAAAGAAAATACCATAAATCAGGGGAGTATACTTTAAATAAAACTATAATTACATGGTTGGAAAGAATATAAAAATACAAATTACGTATCAGATGCCAAATTTTGATTTTCAAACAATTTTGTGTGTAAGAATTTTTCAAATTAAAGTCCTTTATCGCACCATTTTGATTTTAATATTTTTAAGAGGTGGTTTTAAAAACCTCAAAATGCCACAACATACAGATGGCAATAATATATATTTTTTGTAGAAATCGATATCGTTGTATATTCTCAAGTTATTCGAGTTGAAAAATATTTTTTAAGTGTTTTTAGTAGTTTTGTTTGCAGTTTTTTTAGTCTAAAAAAAAAACTGTCTTTTGAAATTTTTTGAAAAAATTACCAATTGTTGAAAAGTGTTCCTTGAATTTTAACTAACTTTTTATTGCGTAATTATGGCGTGTAGAATCAAATTAATCTGAAGTCAATATCTTTTTCCGTCCTCGAGATATTCGAGGCAAATGACATTTTACAGCTCTTTTTTAAATTGCTGTGGTACAAAAACCGTAAATTGAATTTTTAAGAAAACCTTTTCAGCACGTTATGACGTTATTATCTGTAAAATAAAATTCATCCGAAGTCAATCTATATTCGTTCTCGAGATATGGTGGACGAAAAAAGGACCCCGAACGTAAGTACATACAGACATAAAGACATCTTTCTGAAAACGATGGATTCTGACTCTAGTGATTTCAAAACGTAAAGATATGTCAAAATTTTCAATTCGACAAATCGTACCAATGACAATAACTTGGGAATTTAAAAAAGCACCTATCGTCCATTTAATGATTGAATGGTCTTTTTATTACAATTAGATACCCAGATATAGCCAAAAGCCAACAAATATAGATAATGTTACTCTTTTTTAAATGGCGGTCTTACCACAACAGGAATTTCTTGGGAACTTACACTTATGATTATTGGTACTGTTCTGAACATGCCCACTAAATTTCAGCTTTCTAATAAAAAAATAATTTTTTCGAATTCGCACTGCAATTTACTCAGTTAAAATCATCTAATTCAAAACAGTTGCCATCATGGAATACCTATACCTATAACTTATTTGATGAAGAAAAAGAAATTAAAATATTAAAATATTAAAATTACTTTGGTTTTAAGTGGAGTGAATGAATATAATTCAAATAAAAAGTACAAATGACCTCAACTCCAGATATTATTGTGTTTCGCCCACACTCAAAAACTTTATTAGTAAATTGGCTACGAATGACATCCGTAGCAAAAATATTCGTGCATTGTACGAATATTCGTGATATGTACGAAGTATTCGTATCGTGATTTCCTTACGAATACATTCGTGAAATGTTACTAATACCTGTAGTAGTATGCACGAATTCATTCGTTGAATATACTAATAACATTCGTAAACTAAAATTATGCAGTTTCTATGAGTACATTGAACGAATTGTTGTGTATATATAACTAATAACATTCGTTAATTTCTCGTACGAATACATTCGTAATTTCTACCAATGCATTTGTAATATTTACTAATGGATTCGTACTATTTACGAAGTAAAACTAATATTAGTTGACAAAATTCATTCGTAGACTGACCGTACGCATTATTCGTAGAATTTACGAAGTATTAGTAAAGTTTAAAAAGTTTTATCCGAAATATACGTTATTTCTTTTGGTAAACGTATTCCATTCCTCAAAGGTTCAAAGGTGTTTTCGTTTAGTGCGTCACCGCGCGGGCCCGCCGGAAAAACAAATTTGTCAATTGTGTTAAGTGACCGAGATACATAAGTAAACAAATTCGTCTTTTGTGAAAAATAACAATAAGTAAATATTAATAAGATATAATTAATTATTATTAATTGAGACAAGTGATAGAAACAAAAAGATATTAACAGTTGTTTTTTTATAAGAATAACTTAATACTCCTTTAGTGAAAGTTACTAATCATTAGCAAAAAAAAAAAATTCGTGATGACTCTCTGCTCAACAAAATAAAAATAAACTGTGTGATCTTTTCAACTGATTAACATTTTGCCGTAGAATTTTATGTTGCAAATAAGCTCAGGATGCATGCTCGCTCTCGGCGCGAAAGGATACCAGTTCAAATCCATGTAAGTAAAACTTGAAATTTTTTCAATTAAAATATAATAATATAATTTCAGAGTTAAGGGAAAACCGGCAGTTAGTCAAATAAGTACAATATACTAATAGCACTGTATAATGTACGAAGAAATAACGAGAGCATTGGTAAATATTACAATACTATTAGTACAATATACGTTTGTTTTTGTACAAATACGAATTAAATATTCGTAATATGAACTAATATATGCCCATTCTACGAATGCTATTCGTGGCTGAAAACCACGAATAAAATTCGTAGAATGCACGCAGTTATTCGTAATATTTACACACGAAAGTTTTTCAGTGCAAGGTACAACAGTGTACCTATTGTACCACTGTTGTACCTTTGGCGAAACACAATAATTTCTGGAGTTGAGGTCACTTGTAACTTATTTGTATTTACTTCCCTGATTTTGTCAATCTATGCCTGCCCATTTGACACTTTAATGGACTTTGAAGTTCCCCAGATATAGGCAGCAAAAAAAACTGCGAGATAACAGCGTTTTTTCAAGATTGTGGTCTTTCGCCAACGCGGATTGTTTGGTACTTTTCACATAATGATTAAGGCTACTGTTCTGAACATGACCACCATAGCAAATTTTGTCCGGGTTAAAATGGAATATGACTGGACTATAGATAGAGCGTATCAATCCAAGTTGCATTTCTGTCTACTGAAGTAAAATCCTTCAAACTTACAACTAAATGTAAAGTTTCTTATGCAAGTCCGTTAAATTCAAAGCATTTTTAATATGATATTAGGTTAAAAAATAACTTGTTTCAATCATCAAATGGATATTTTATCTTTTTAGTATCGTACTAAATCCAAATAACACTTTGAAATTTATAAATGTCACGAGCTGTCACTGTCTTGGACGTGTTCAGCTGGATCTTATGAGGAAAATTGTTTTGTGTGTTACTTGAAAAAGTATTTAAAATTTGTTTAAATTTTAGTAAACTGTTTTAAAATAAGAATCAAATGTTAAGTAGTATCATAGTAAGACCGTAACATTAGACTGTTTAAAATGTTTGGCCTAGTTTCTAACTTATGGTAACTATTTATAATAACAATTACTCCCCCCCTTTAAATAAGATGTTACTCTTACATTATTAACCATAACTATAAATGTGTTTTTTTTTTGAATCAAGCCAGCTCAATAAACTTTTCATTAGGTTGCATAATAATTTGTCTAATAGAAAATTCTGAAAGTTCGCTCAATACACTTGCTCGAATAATTTTATGTTTTGCAACCTTCTTAATTTTTATACTCAGGTATCTTGTATACGTCATTCAAGTCTTTTCACCTTTCATAGTTTGCGTGAATTACATAGAGTAACATCCTGTTTATTTAAAAAGGAAAAACAAATCAGCAAACAACCGCAGCCTACGCCTTCAACTAGATACAAAAAAACAAAGGCAAAATATTAAAACAAAAAAATTACATTTTTTAACAACCACTTGTAATATAATGCAACCGCAACCGCGTCTTTCATCCTTGCGCCAGGCTTAAGCAAATACAAAATAAAATAAAAAACATTCTATGCACATGCACACATGTACGTTCAGTATACTCACTTTCATACAAATGCTGCATTTTCCAGAAGGACCTTGAATTTTATAGTAAGGTTAGGTTAGGCTGGGGTAGTTAAGAAATAAAACAACCACAGTACAACGCCTATTCAAAAGTTTACACTTTCCTCAAGATACTTATCTTCATCATCGCCGTCATCATTTTATCGTTTCTCTCTTTAGTTTGTACAAGTATCACTTAACCTCATCTTTTGATTCTATTGATAGTGAATCAAATGCTTTTGGTTCTTTCAGTTTTAGTGAACATAATTTTTTAATTTAATGTAAAAAGTTTGTCGTGCTGCGATATGGAAGTTGAAATTGAAAGGATTTTTATTCGCCAAGGTAGACTTTAAGTGTAGTTTTTGAGTGATAGACTAAGAGCCCCCCTTTTTGAGATTTTCCAGAACTGAAAATCTATTGCTATAAGGGAAGAAGTGTATCTCTATTTATCTATTTATAGGCTACAAATAAAATCATGAAAAAAAACTGACGAATTGACTATGTATGATGTTTTATAACCCAGCCTGCAAAACCCTGAAGTTCGTAGAATGTGTATTTCCCAAGCTGTTACCATATATGCCACACAAAACAAATCTTTTCAGAAAAAACTTAAAAACAAGAAAACATTTCTGTAATGAGCATGGGAAAAATGTATGGAAGTGAGCTACCTACTCAAAATACTTTTGAAAAGATTATTGTACGTGTACTGCACGTCCTTCATTTTGTTATATGATGGCCGTTAATGTGTAGGTATTCAATTTTGAGAGATATTTGGCTAAAACACCAAATCGAACTAAAATTGCAAATATTCCTCAAATGGATCTGGCCTATCGTTTTAAAAGGAATATGTCGTCCGTTGTTGAAAAGATTATTGTGTGTAGTTAACATGGCCATTTGGGTGTAGGTTATTGGCCTCAAGAGCTTATTTGAAAAGATTATTGGCTACAATGCATTTCAGGTTTTTACCAAGAAGTAAAATGTACATAATGGGTATAGGGTTTTGGAATTTTTGTTTTAAATTGGCTTATTTTGGGTTTTTCCAGTTAATCACGTTTATTTTCGGGCTGCAATCTAACACTTCTTAATTGTTCAGTTATTATTACTTTTAAAAACGGTCTGCAACTGGGGTAACACTCCCACTTTTGTCTGTTCGAGCTTGGAAAATTATGAAGGCTAGGAGGACGTACTGGATGTAACGATCGTAAATAACAACCTCAATCTAATGGAAGAGAAATGGAGCGTATCCCTTCTGAAATCTTTTCGGACCACAGATGGATACTCTTCAACATTAATTTCGAGACCGAAAATAAGAAACAGAAATCCCAAAAGAATCGACTCGAAGAAATTCAGGCAATATACCGAACCTGAGTCCAGGCTCGGTTATAGATCTTGAGTTAAAGGTGAAATCCTTTAAAGCATCAATGAGAGCTGATGCTTTTAAAGTCTCCTGTCTAATTAAATATAACCAGAAAACACTACCCCCTTGGTGGAATGAAGATCTATCTATCTTTATTATCGGCCACATAAGTTTAATCAACGATATAAAGCCTTTCTCTCAAGGCTAACAAGCAAGCTTTGGCAATGTCTTCAGCTCTAGTAGATCATATCAATAGCGTTATAACAAAAGAAAAAAAATGGCACAACTGGATCGCACAAAACTTGCTCTCGTAGTTAACAACTTTAACGTAGCTTGAAATAGACAATGTACATATTTGTTGGTTCCATAACATTATATCATTAAAATATTTATAAATTAGTTATTTTGATAGCTAAAACAGATAGAGCTAAAAAAAAATATGCCGTCTGATTTGTTTAATAAATACAATATATATATGATATGATAATGGGCACGATTGGATCGCACAAACTTGCTCTGGTAGCTAACAACTTGAACGTAGCTTAAAATTGACAATGTGCATATGTATATGTAGTGGTTTTATAACATTATGATATCATTAAAAAAGTTTTAAAAACAATTCGAAAAACATAAATTATTACTATAAATTACTATAAATTTGTTTTTTAATAGCTAAAACAGATACAGTTAAAAAAAAGGATGCCATCTGATTTGTTTGATAAATATGAATTTATGAAAAAAAAATTTCAAAAATCGTTAGAGCGGTTTTATTTATTAAATAATTATTTATATATAAAAATTCTTTAAAATTAAAAAAAATTAAATTTGGTATGCCAACTTTAAGTATTTAATAAAATACAATTTTTCACAAAATTAAAAAAAAGGCATTAACCCGTTTTCAAGATATTGATTTTTCAAAAAACAAAATTTCAATATTTTTTTAAAAATCCAAAAATTATCTTTTCGAAAAATTTTATATGTAAAATTGTTAAAATTGTACAGGACCTCTTACATAAAAAATTTGGTTGAAATCGGTAGCCGTTAACGAGAAATTTGAAAACCAAAAAATCGGTTCTATGACATGTACCGTTAATAATCGTTATAAAAAAATTATTTTTCTACCAAAATATTTATTTTAGTAATTATAGTAGCTCGTATTTTTTTTTTTTCAAAATCGTTAGAGCCGTTTTTGAAATAAATCAATTTTTGTATATTGGTTGTATGGCAGGTACCGTTATTTTTTGATCTAAAATAAAAAAATTCAAGTTTCCCTCTAGGGAATCCCATAAGAACCTTAAGTCCAAAGTTTGAAGTAAATCGCTTCAGCCGTTTAGGCTGCAGGTCGAGGTACAGACAGACAGACGGACAAACAGACAGACAGACAGAATTGTGAGACCCACTTTTTTCGCGTTCTCTATCATCATAATGTTAGGGAAAATTATTATCTCGATTTTTTTTTGCACGAATCCTAAACTTGCCCTATACTACGTATATCGCAAGTAAAAATTCTCATTAAGCCTGGTACTCAGTTCAAGTGAAAATGAAATTTCTATATAAAAGTGACATTTATTTCACAACGATGAAATTCATATCGAGAGCTAAGTGCCCAAAATGTGAGAGCGAAATGTGAACCGGTTCAAAATTAATTTCATTTCATAATTTTCATTTTCTAATGCCTAGTAGTCACCTCTGTGTGAAATGAAAAATAAAAGCGGTTTGAAATTCACGTGAATAACCATTGTGAAACCATAATAAATTCTCCACGTGAATTTTCAGTCCTCAGTTTTAAAATTTTTAGTACTCACTTTGAATGAAAAAATGAATGAAAACAGAATATTGAAATGCTTGAGAAGACTATTTTAATTCCATAGTTTGGTTTTTGGCTTGTCGGTAACACTTAATATTCAAAAATAAACGATCATAAGATCCAAAATAATTCTTTAGGATTTTTTATTCGATTATTACAACTTTTATTTTAATTTATTGACAAATGTCACACTTTTCCACACTTCTATTATTTTTTCTTAGTGGTCGTACGTTAGGAAATGAAAATTATGAAATGAAATTAATTTTGAACCGGTTCACATTTCGCTCTCACATTTTGGATACTCAGCTCTCGATAGGAATTTCATCGTTGTGAAATAGATGTCACTTTTATATACAAATTTCATTTTCACTTGAACTGAGTACTAGGCTTAACGTAAGACCACTATGAATAAATAATAGAAGTGTGGAAAAGTGTGACATTTGTGAATAAATGAATACAAAAGTTGTAATAATTGAATAAAAAAGCTTACAGAATGATTTAAGATCTTATGATGGTTTATTTTTGAATATTAAGTGTTACCGACAAGCCAAAAACCAAACTATGGCATTAAAATAGTCCTCTCAAGCATTTCAAGATTCTGTCAAACTATCAGATAAATCAAATTTTTTTTTTTTTTATTCAAAGTGAGTATTAAAAGTTTTTAAACTAGGACTGAAAATTCACGTGGAGAATTTATTATGGTTCCACAATGGTTATTCACGTGAATTTCAAACCGCTTTTATTTATCATTTCAGACACAGGTGAGTACTAGGCTTAAGTTATTAAAATTATAACAAAAACCACTCTCTGATTCCAAGATGGCCCAGCAAGTTGGTGTTATAACGAGGATATGAACCAATATTTCATCATTGAAAAACACGATTTCAATTCATTATTTCATTGCAGTTACGTATTTATTTAATTTTTTTAAAAGGCTCTCGTAAACCAACGCGAAATCAGAGAGAAACTTTCGCAACGATAACAAAAACTCTCGTCAGCGAATGTTTCCCGATGGTTTTGAAGCAGTGATTTTTTATTTAACGAAAATGGGTCTTGCTTCCTTTTATTAATATGTATCTTATTGTGTCTATCAAAATATAATTCAATAATCAATATACATACACGTATAATATTAAAAAATATACATTACCTAAATCTAATAGCACAATGGTTTGTGTAAATATAACGCTTTTTTTCCAACATTCCTCGTCTAAACGAACACACACCTACAAAACATAAATTGACATATCTCTCAGCATAAATTATATTCCTTGTATCAAACTAGGCACTTAACAATATGCGGCAACTAACACAGCCAGCAGTTCATGAGATTTTTCTCAAGGACTTTAATTTTCAATCGCTTGTCTTTAGAGAGATGATTTTCATTCATTCTTTTTCTCTCTTGTGATATTCTGTATTAAGACTCAAGAGCCAAAGTGTCTATACAAGCACTGCTGGGATTTGCATAGAAGAAAGATTGAAGCGCGATAGCATGTAAAGATTCAAAGGACAGTGTTGTAGAGAGTAGACAATCGTCTAGAAACTAGAATAGTCGAAAAAAATATATAAACTAAGTATTACTAGTTTTAAGAGTATGATTATGTTACTCCGATTGAAAAAAAAAAAAACAATAATTAGAACAACAAGAATATACATACTTTGGAATAGAAAATATTGTATGTTTCTAGAAAACTTGCTTAAATGAAGGATTATTGGTGCTGAATACTCAAACGCAAATGATATTACTTGTAATATATGTTTCTTGCTACATACTAGCTTACCTTAACAGTTCTAGGCAATAACTATCCCAAAAGTGATTTTTCCTTAAATTTTTCTGGTTAGATATTTTGACTTTCAAATGTTTGTACTTTGATATTTTGGTTTTTAAAATTATTCAATTTAACATTTTTCACAGACCTTTCTAATAATTATTATGGTGCATTAAATCGAGACAAATGTTTGTATTCAGGCTTTGCAATTAATGTTCCTTGAACTCTAAGTCATTTACACAAATATTACATTTCTATTAATAATTTCCTCATAAAAACATCAATTCAAATCTTGCAAAAACTTATATTTCTGGGCTTAACACCAATGAATCTGATTAAACAAAATTGGGTATATATTTCAAATCAATAGACAAAGTTCCGTTAAGTGTAGAGTCCTTCATTAGAATTGTCTCAGTGGCATATTTGAGAGATGGAACCATTCGCAAATTCTTATGCTAAAATTTAGAAATGCAATAAAAAGTTTGTCAAGGCGTGATGTGATGATTGCCCTCACAAATTTAAAATGTAGTAGCCATTTACATGGAATTTCTGTTGGTGCTGTCAAATAAGCGTTGTCACCTTGAGTAGGATACCAGCTGCAGCACTGGACACTGGAATAACAATACCACATAACTGCTGCTGTTTATACAATGACTGTAGAAACCATATCAACTTCGAAGTACAACCGAAATTGATGAATGTTTTCTCCTAAAATTGCACGCAATTTTATATTACGATTATGACTTTAACTGGATTCCTTTTTAATGTTACCTAATCTTAATGTAGTAGCCCGTAGCTTAATGGTTAGTGCGTTCGACTGTCACGCTGGAGGTCTGGGTTCGCTTCCCAGCCTCTTCCACCTAAGAACTTAAATAAAATTTTTTTTCAGGGCTCCTGCCTCTTGCGAAGAATTGACAAATCCTCCAAGAGTATCACTTCTCACGAATAAGTGCTTCTCGTCTAGCCGTTCGGATTCGGCATAAAATTGTAGGTCCCTTCTATTCCTGTCGACAGGCGCACACAGGAATGGTTGCGAGTTGTTAGTCACTAGGCCCTGGTTCTTCATGAGCCGTTGTGCCACCCAATTTATTTATTTTATTTATCTTATATTTCTATTAATACCAAGTCTTTTAAAGAAATTAAAATGTTCTTAAATCGAGTTCTGAGTTCATAACCCCTCAAACATGACGGTCTAACTCAAACTTAGATCTTAATCGGAGTTTGTACTATACCCCTTAGAAATGAGTTAGAACTTAATTAAGTTCTAATTTTTCCACATAAACCAAGTTTTAGGGGTTAGAATTTAGTTAAGAAATTGACCGTTAGAAAACTAAAAAGTCTCTGTTTCAATATATAAAACAAGGCAGATGAAACATATTTTAGTTCTAAAAACAAAATATTGCATTTAGGATTTAACGATAGAATAACAAATTTTCATTTTTACTTGCGATATACATATAGGGTAGGTATAGGCAAGTTATGGATTCGTTAAAAAAAATCGAACTCTATTTATTAATTTTTCTTAACATAACGATTATCCATTATATGAATGTTTTTGTATAATACAAATTCTATATACTATCTACTAAAATAAATCAGCCAAGTAGAAGACTTAGCATTATTTATTGGAATTGTTGAATTATTGATTAAAAATAACTTTTAACGACCTTTAGTCCTTAAAAATTGGCGTTTCGTCCCGGCGGCGTTCACACTTGGACTCTTCAGTTGACAGTGAGGGCCTTGTCAAGACGCAATTTTTTTAAGAACTAAAGGCCGTTAAAAGCTATTTTGAATCGTAACGTTTATAGATAACGCGAAAAAGTGGGTCTCGCAATTCTGTCTATGTCTGTCCTCGCCCCTACAGCCTTAATAACTGGAAAGATTTTCTTCAAGCTTGGTATATAGTGTTTTTTGACTACACGTTTTTTTAATTTTGTTTAGGACTAAAAATAACGTTATCTGCCATACAATTTTTTTTCGCCAAAAAGGAAAATAATATTTCTCTCAAAAACGGTTTCAAGAATTTTGATAAAAAGATATGCGTGGTATTAAATTAGTACATTCAACTTTTTAATTAGCAAATATTTTTTGTTGGGTTCTTATTTACAGTACTTCCCATCATAGAACAACTTAATATTTTCGACTTTCTCGTTGATAGATTGTTTTCTCGTTATTTAATTAACCGATTAAAATTATACTTTTTATACAGATGCTCATTAAAATTATAAATATTGTATATCGAAATATTGTCGAAATTTTCAAAAGAATGTGTTTAGATAAAAAAAGAAAAAAAAAACAATTTGGTTTTTGAAAAATCGGTTTTTCGGAAACGGGTCTCTAAATTTTTTAAATTAAATATAAATGTGTATAAAAATAATTGCTTTAGATTCGCGATCCAATTTTTTTTTTTAAATGATATCATATTCAGCCTGTCGTTTCACAAATTCCGAGAGAAGCACTTTTCATTAAACTTGGGGAGCATTTTGGGAAGTTGGGGAGCATCGTTTATGGGCTCTCCCAAACCAACGCGAAAGCGGCGCAGAACATTCGCTCTGCGGGGCGAATCATTCACAATGATAACAAAAATGAGAAATAAGAAAAGCTTAGTAACAGTAAAAACTATCGTCGGCGAATGTACCGTGTCGATTTCACGCGTTGGTTTGGGTGATCCTTATACTACGTTTCCACCTACCACTAGACCGAAATTTAGGTAATGAGATTTATTTGGTGTTTTCACTGCCCAAATATATCAAAAATAGGATTATGACAAAACATTCAAGTGGTGTTTCATTTTTTAGATATGATATGAAGTGGAAGTGAGATGGTAGTTTCTGTTTACATTTTCATCTATCAATAAAAGAAAATGGCGTTTAAATGGATCAGTTCCACAATAATTATTCTCCGAAAAAAAGTTGGTTTATTTGACAAACTAATGTCTCCGAGAAGATTTGAATGAGATTTATTGGAAAACAGAGGGTATAACAGACTGACTGAAGAGCCCACTGTTATACCTTGGGCGAAACACAATTATTTCTGGAGTTGAGGTCACTTGTACTTTTAAATTGAATTTTATTCATTCACTCCACTTACAACAGAAGTAATTTCAATATTTTAATATTTAAATTTTTTCATCTTCTTATTTTATTTGAAATCTTCATTTGAGTAGACTTAAATTTGTATGGTAAATAGGAGCATGGAAGTTAGAAATCAGGATTTAAAAATACTATCAAACTGCAAAATACATTTACCATTAAATTTTTCATGCGGAGACTTGGGGAGCCTTTTTGAGACATAGGTTGCCCAGTCGTCCTTTCCACTGTAAAGGAGCCAAATGCTACTATAGGAGCCATTCCGACAGCACTGATTCATAATATTATGGAACCAATACATGTGTACATCATCAATTTCTCTCGTAGCTAACAAATTTAACGTAGATATACTCTGTTCAACAAAAATTGTCAGTACAGGGAAGATAGGAAGTTTGTATCTCTGTCTGGTCGCTTTGGCTTGCATATACCTATTTCAAGTAAAAGCTCTCATAGGGTTTCCGTACTTAGCATTATATCTCAACTTAATTAATTCTGTTCTCAAAAGCTTGAAAACAGAAAGCTTTTTATAAAAACCTTTGAAAAAGTTCTATTGTATTGCTTTCAATGGGTAAAGGTAACTCTGTTTGAATATATATTTTGTTTAGCTCACACAGCCAGAGTAGAAACGATTATATGATCAGTGTTAGAGTTGGGTAGTTTAGTTCATTTGAGTGAGCGATCAATTTAGTTCAATTCAGGCTACTGAACCAGTTCACTTTAGTTCAATTTAGTTCAATTGTTTTTCATCAAATTAAATTTTTCAAATAAAATTGATTTCATTGTAGTCAATTTTTGTTATATTGTATGTTTTATTTTTAAAGTAATAGTATCTTGGGTAATGTTTTTATTTTATTAAAATGTTGTTAAAAATGTTTATGTATGTTAATTTATAGACCCTGAAGATGAGGATTATCCTCGAAATATATTAGTATAATTAACATAAAAATAGCATTTTTATTGAACTTAAAAATGCAGAACAAGGAATAAAAATTAAAATAATTAATTTGTTTGAAGCACGTAAAAATATGATCTCAATAACTTTTGAAATAAATAAAAAAAGCACCAAGTTACTAAAAAAAACTTCCGAGCACTTCAGTGCCCCTTCGACCATTATAGTTTCGGCTTAAGGCTGATGCTTTCAAGTTTTTACTGGCCACGTTCAGCATTCAGCGTCAGGATAGTCTATCAAGGATTCTTAACACAATTTTGTATTTAAAGTACTAAAAACTGTCAATTTGTGTGGCGATGACGTATAACGTATATGCGCCGCAGAAGACTGAAAATTTGTTGACAGCTTTGCTGACAGCTGCGCTGACACTCGTGGTGACATGAATTTTAGAGTCAAAGTTGTCGTTCATCAAAATCAAAAACTTCGGATTTTATAAAAAAAAAATTCTATAAAAATAGGATTTTTTAAAGGTTTTTTAATCCATCATCATCGTAACCATCATCCAATAGAATTTGACAGTTTATGGCTTGACAGATAGATAACAAACTATATTTTGGTGTGTAGAGAACATTTCGCCCCAAATGTCAACCAAAGGCACTAAAATTGCGTTTTTCCAAAGCAAAAATTTAAAGAATTCGAATTTTTAATCTGTCGTCATCATTTAATCGAATTACATATTTCATAAGTACCAGCTCGTGTGGCCTCGGGGCTAGGGCTTTTTCATAAACGTCAAAGTCAATATTCAAAGACACTAGAAACATATTGAATTTTGAAATCATATTCCAATATCCAATTCACACATAACTGCTGAAAATAGATTCACAAATGCCAGGTTCAACATCAACAAATAAATGATTTTGACGTTAATGAATGAACAAGAGAGAGATATTGCTTTGGTATTCGAAATTTGACACAAAAATGGTTCATAAACATAAAGAATCGAAACGTAGTTCAAACTCACTTCGACTGAGGTTTTACGCTCTCTTAAGGAAACCAGAAACTCCAAAGAAAATATTAAAAGGGATAAATGATCTTTTCTCTTTCTTTGAAAAAAATTTCGCGAACTAAATGAACTAGTCCACTAAGTGTGTGAACTAAGTTCAATAGTTCACTTAAGTGAACTAGTTCATTGAACTAGTTCGTTCGCGAACTACACAGGCCTAATCAGTGTGCTTTGGGGCTTTGGGCATGCAATGAGGATGGTCGTGGTGGAGTGTACGATATTTTGCATTGTATTACAACAACAATTCAAGTACGTTGTTCAGTGGGTTAGAATCTTTTTTATTGGCAGTTTTCTCAATTCAGTGTCGTGAAAAGAGCTGTACTGACATTTTTTGTTGAACAGAGTATATCTACGTTAGATTTGTTAGCTACGAGAGCAAATTTGTGCGATCCAGTCATGCCCTTTATTTTTAATTAATTCGAATAGATCAATATTTTGTTGGATCGCTATTCCACCGACAAATATTAAGTCTGGACCTTAGGCACCTACAAAAAAAAAAACACTCTTCTCCACCCGTAAAAAGTTTCTAAATAGTAAAAAAAAAATCCACTAATTTTTTCAGATTTTTTGCCCTCCCCCTTAGTCGCCCTGTTTTTAATTAAAGATTGGTATATATCAAAATTCATTCAGTCTTAATACGACTAAAAACTTCAAATTATTATTGAAATTAACATGGAAAATAATTACATATATGTGAGGAATTTTATTTAAACAGACATTTAATTTAAAAAGTGAATTTCTATTTTTGTTCTATGAATTTGAAGAAAGAACAAAAACAGAAATTCACTATTTAAATTAAATGTCTGTTAAAATATAATTCCTCACATATACTTATTTTCCATATTAATTTTAAGGAGTTTAAAGGTTAGACCGCACTAGGTGGAACTACACTGCAGCGGAACGGCGATTCACAATAATTTGTATGAAATTCTATGAAGTTTAGTTGCCGCTTAGTGCGATACAGCTCATACAATTTCATACCAATATTGATTTGCCGCGCCGTGAAGTGTAGTTCCGCTGCAGTTGTGTGCGGTCTAACCTTAAACTATCCAGTGACAGTAAAAAAAATAATAATTTGAAATTTTTAGTCATATTATAGCACAGGAAAATTAGACTTTTTTGTGGAACATATACAGGAGGCTGAATTGTGTATACCTAAAAGAGTGCTTACAAAAGCTTATGTTAAGTTTTTCAGGACGCCATCGCCATCCCCCTGGGGAAATCCGCCATTTTGAAAAACGTGAAGTGATCTATATCTCCGAAACTATTGATCTTAGATGATAAATTGTAATTCAATTAAAAAGTACAAGTGACCTCAACTCCAGAAATAATTGTGTTTCGCCCAAGGAGTTGAGGCCACTTGTACTTTTTAATTGAATTTTATTCATTCACTCCACTTAAAACAGAAGTAATTTGAATATTTTAGTATTTAAATTTTTTCATCTTCTTATTGAAAAATTGTAAGCCCAAGCTTGTAGGCAATTAAAATATCCTCCGTTCACTAGTACATTTTTTTCGGTGCGGGCGATATTTTCAAGGTTATGTCGTCTTATTATTTGTTTTTTTTTCACATTTACACATTTTTGTCATTCTCGAATAAGCTAACGTGAATTGTTCTAAATGAGAATTTTTGAACAGTAAATTTCCAGCATTTTGATATATTTTTAAAGATGATGCGGTACCATAGTCAAAAGTTACGGCCATTTTGGTTGCGCTAAAATGAAAACTCCGGAGTAAATAAAATACTAAATTGTTATTAAAATTAATACAAACACCAAAATGACTGTAACTTTTGACTGCGGTATCGCATCATCTTCAAAAATATATCAAAACGATGGAAATTTAATGTTCTAAAATTCTCATTTGGAAAGTTATTCACATAAGTTTCCTCGGGAACGTAAAAACTTTGTAATTGCAAAAAAAAAAATAATAAAAATAAAACGACATAACCCTGAAAATATTGCCTGCACCGAAAAAAAATATAGATAACGAAAGATCGTTTAATTGCCTACAACCTGGGCCTTACAGTTTTTCCTCTAAGATCAATAGTTTCGGAGATATAGATCAATTCGCGTTTTCCAAAAAGGCAGATTTCCTCAGGGGGATGGCGTCCCGAAAAACTCAACATAAGCTTTTCTAATAGCACTCTTTTAGGTATACAAAATTCAGCCGTCCTCTATTTCGTTTCACAAAAAAGTCTAATTTTCCTGTGCTATATAATACGACTAAAAATTTCAAATTATAATTTTTTTTACTGTCACTTGATAGTTTAAACTCCTTAAAATTATTATATAAAAAATAAATAATAAAATAGATATGCACTATTTAAATTAAATGTCTGTTTAAATAGAGTTCCTCACATATAATAATTATTTCCCATGTTAATTTAAATAATAATTTGAAATTATTAGTCGTATTAAGGCTGAATGAATTTTGATATATACCAATCTTTAATTGAGAACAGGTGACTAAGGGGGAGGGGAAAAAATTAGGGGATTTTTTTATACTATTTAGAAACTATTGACGGGTGGAGAAGTGTGTTTTTTTTTAGTTGTAAAAAGTCCTTCGCATACAGATCCTCAAAACCATAAGCCACGGATAACAAGCTTACGAGCAAACATTTAGGGCTGACCACGAAACGAGACTCGGCGAGACTTTTGTAAGTCTCGTCTCGGTCTCATGTCGGTCTCGTATAGTTAAGTCTCGTCCCGGTCTCGTGTCTGAAAAATTCAATTTCCGGACAACCTGTTGATTATTGGAACGACATATTTACGATTATAGTTTGAATATGTGCAGAAGAAAATAAATATTTAACTGAAATTGAATTTTTTAATTTATTAGACTCTCTGTTAGTTTAGGTCCAAATATTCAGTCTCGTCTCGGATGCTTAAAAGGCAGTTTCGTCTCGGTCTCATCATGGGGGCCCGAGTCCGAGACCGAGACTTTTCTTGTCTCGTGGCCAGCCCTACAAATATTAGATCTCAAACTCACTGAATTCGCTGTAAGCCAGCTCGTCATTTCTCCTAAAATTGCATCTTGAGCTTCTTTTCGAACTTACGAGCTTTAAGATTTGGTCTGGAACCGCTGTTATAAAATTTGAAGAGCTTAACATTTTTCTTGGGCAACCCTATTTTTGCCTAGTTTGACTGCAGGTACGTACTTTATGTACTCAGAAAATAGATACGACCTAAGTTCTTGAATTTTCTTTTGAACTTTAAATTACTGAACTGAAAAAAAAAAATAGCTCATAGATTTAGGTACATATCTTTTTAAACCCGCATTATAACAAAATGTACTAGCCACCACTACCATTGTCATTCTTTCCAAATGCATACAAAACAAAAATGAAAAAGAGTAACAAGTTCACTTCTTACCCTTAATCTTCACCAAAAAGAAGTTATAAACAAAACAAATACCACGTGCGCTGTATATTATTTTCGCGCATGCTTCCACATCAAAATAAAAATTATGAATTAAGTATTGATTTTTCGTTTGGGAAAGCAATCCACGAAATAGAAAGTGACATATTGTTTTGTTTTTCAGTACTGATGCATTCGTGAAAATTCATGTAGTTTTATTGCATAAAATAAACATTCACTAAATTCAAAAATTAGTTAAAAATCATTATTTCATTTATATTAATAAATACTTTAAAAAAGAGCTCTAAAATTAAACATTCACTATGATAAAAATGCGACCATATGTTCCGTCAGATCGAATTGCTATTCGTGATAGCATCGAAGAAGATATAAGTGATGAAGTTGAAGACGACGTTTTTATAAAGGATGCTCGCACGGCCAAGGTATTAAGAAAAAGATTTTTGTCTTCAATTCCGGATTATATTTCTTTGTTTTTCACTTGCAGATAAGTGAAGAAAAAGGTCTCAAACGGCCATTAATGGCTCCACGTCGAAAAAATGGTGGTAAACTCCAGAGTTCGCTCCCGCCTATAATGAAAAAACATCGAAGATGCTGGAAATGCTGTGAACCGTTTTGCTATGGTCTAGCAGCCTTAACTATTTTAATTGGATTCATAATGTTGGCTGCATTGATTCTGACAATGTTTCCAATTCCATTACAAAAAATCAAAATATGGCTGAAAAAAGAACCAAATTTCAGTTTGCCATCGCCAGTTTTGTATGGTGATAGTATGGGTACAGAATTTGTACCGTGCACTCAGATAAGTGTGCACAAAATATGGAGTCGCACATTTCCTCGAATAAACAGTGAAAGTCCCATGAGAAAAGTTGATTTAAATGGCGACGATATAAAGGATATTATATTTGGCTATGGAGTTGGTGAGCAATATTTTTATTCTTAGCATATTTTAATAACTTATGTATAGGTATGTAAATGTAGACACAGAGATACATTCACAGATCTTCTGAATTTCGTTTTCAATATTGGTTTGGTGTTTTTGTTGTCTTTGTTCAAAATCGGTCTCTTGTTAGTTTAATTTGTTGTGCGGAATCAATTTTCATAGAAATCAGTTAAAATATTTAGAACCTCTTTATTCGACAAAAAAAATCTAAACGAATCAATTCCTATCAATTTCCCATAAAACTGATTCAGTAAGCACCTACCTATGTTCTATATTCGAAACGAAATCAACAAACAAATGCCGAATTTGAAACCGAAAGGCCATCAGTAGCGGATCTAGGATTTGACTGTGGGGGGGGCTTGCAGTTTGGAGGTCCATTTTGAGACCTTAAGTAATAAAATTTGCTTGCCCCAAGATAAATTTTATAATTTCTAACAAATAATAGAGATCAGTTGAGGTTTAATGCAAGACCGTACTCAACTTCAGTCGAACTAAACTTCACGACAACGTGGCAAAACATAATTTTTTATGAAATTTAAGGAGCTATATCGCACTAAGCGGCAACTGAACTTCATACAAATTCATACGAATTCGTGTGAAGTGTAGTTCCGAATTCTGATGCAGTGCAGTTCCGGCGAGTGTGGTCTAACCTTTAAGGCTCAAGTATTTTTTTTCCTTTTCCTTTAATGATATCCGTTTTTTGTGTGCCTTTATATACGCTCCTGTTGCGCTTCAAAATGTTTTCAATACAAAGTACAATAACAATTATTCATAATTGCTGTAGCGGAGATAGAAGCAATTTCAAAGGCGCACAATAATTTTTAGCCATATATGCTTGAACCACGCGTACAAATTCGTTTATTTATATTATTTAAAAATTGATTTGGTACCTATATTATGTAGTTATATTTTTAAACTAGCTGTGGGTATGTTTTGAACTTCCCATTTTTGACAAGATTTGAAAACTGTTTTTAATTGGCTAGTTCAGAAAAATTATATTTAAGTGTTCGTACTGGCAAAAGCTCATGTATGTGCTTTGACACGGTATTAATCCTCTTAGATCTCATTTTTCCTGAATTATCCAAATCAGAGAGAAACTATTTTGTTCAAACTGACACTTTACGACATAAGACAAAGCTGCTCTAAGAAATAAGCCGCGGCCCAATTCTGCCAGCGTGAATGAATTTTCGTGAATACGCTGCATACACTTATCCGCACGTCACTCTAGAGTCTAGAGGGATTGAAATATTCATTTGCTTTTGCATGATTTTCTGAGCGCGCACAGAGAAAACTCACGCTTTTGGAATTTGGTTCTTTACTATAGAATTTCTATATTTTGTATGTACAATTGCCTTGGACCTTTCAAATTTTGAAAACGTAGCCCCGAAAATTTTCTAAGCCCAGCCAATGCCATAAGAAACAATTCCTGTTGTATTTAACATACACTTAACTTGACATCCCGTTGTTCTCCAATGGTTTAAGCCTCAAATGCGTTTCTTTCGGTAAATTAGTTTTGTTTTTAGTATATACAGTTGGGGTATTTGACACGTTATTGTAAAGCCCCAACCATTTTTATCTCTTTTTACTTATCTCTTCAAGCCGTAGCCCCAACTTCGGACTTTGACAGTCCCTAGACTTGAGCCCCCAAAACTCTCTGCAATAAGGTTAGTTTTTAGGAAGTAAGTTGCTTAACCCTGGCTAGGTTTTTTGTCCAATATTCTCAGACCTTATTGCGCCAAAGCTGTTTTTTTCGTCCCAATTTTCTGGGTTTAATTTTTAGGGAAAGATTGTCGTTGCATTAAAAATATCCATATTCATAGCCTCCAAGTTTTTGTCCAATTCGCTTCAGGCTTTAGCCCCAATCTTAGGGCTTAGAAAAAAAAATTACATACAAAATAAATTACATACAAATATACAAAAATTGATTTATTTCAAAAACGGCTCTAACGATTTTGAAAAAAAAAAAATTACGAGCTACTATTATTACTAAAATAAATATTTTGGTAGAATTTTTTTTTTTTGTAACGGTTATTAACGGTACCTGTCATAGAACCGATTTTTTGGTTTTCAAATTTCTCGTTAACGGCTTCCGATTTCAACCAATTTTTGTATGTAAGTGGTCCTTTGCAATTTTAACAATTTTGCATATAAAATTTGTTGGAAAAATAATTGTTGGATTTTTTTTTTTAAATTCAATATCTTGAAAACGGGTCAATGAATATTTTTTTAAATTTTGTGTTAAATTGTAAATTATTTAATTCTAAATTTATATTTTATAATTTATTTATATACAAAATTAATTTTTAAGAAAACCGCTCTAACGATTTTTGAAATTTTTTTTCGTAAATTCACATTTATAAAATGAATCAGATGGCACACTTTTTTTTTGAGCTCTATCTGTTTAAGCTATTAAAAAAAAACAATTTTATAGTAAATTATAGTAATAATTTATATTTTCAATTGTTTTTAAAACTTTTTTTAATGAGATCATAATATTATAGAACCACTTATGCATATGGACAACTTTAAGCTACGTTCAAGTTGTTAGCTACGAGAGCAAGTTTGTGCGATCCAGTCGTGCCCGTTTTTATATAAGAAATGATTTCCTTCATAAACTCCGTTCCATAGAAAAATACTTTTTGTTTACTATCAGAGCGTGTGGCGCTTTGGTAAATTTATAAATTCACCTTTTGGTTTTAGTTCCTAAAAGAGGGATCTATTGCGAATAAACAGAATAATTCAGGAAAATACCATTAGGTTATTTTTTACCACCTTTCTAATTATTTCATTATTGTTTATTTTTGCGCCACTTGAATAGAAACAATGTGTGTTTCGTCTCTATAGATTACGGTACGAAGAAAAAATATTGTTCTAATAATATGTAGAAGTGTAGATTAAAAATAATAATTGTTTTATTAAAAAAAAATGTGCCGCGAAAAACCATTAAACCCTGCAGAAAAAGCCAAAACAGTAGTATACGCGGAAAACAAGCTTCCCCTACGCAGAATTTCCCAAAAAAACAAGTAGAAGTGTGAAAATTATTTGGTCGAACCTTATAAATAAAGAAAACTATGGAAAAGTGTGTAAGGAGGGCAATCAAGAGCCACAACAGAAGCAGACCGAAGAAAGACAATTAGACTGACTTCAAATTCAAGCGACTCTGCTGCTAAAATCAAGGCGAAGAGTGGTATTTCATGAGCGAGTCTTACACTACTAGACGTGTTATTCGTGGGTCACAACATTTAAAGCGCCTAAAATTGAAGAAAAAAACACCGTTAAATCCAATATGAAGACACAATTTAATAGATTTTTGAGGAAGATTATAACGTGAAAGGAAGAGTGGACAAAATTGGTATTTTCTATTAATTTTAATTACTATTTTCATGTTATAAGGAAGGAACCCAGGTTTCTGGAGCACCACCGTAGCCGAGAAGGTGTTGTTATGGCGTGTGGTGCGATATTCTGGTTTTGAACAATTGAAGGGCTTATTTGAATAACATGATAAGCCACACTTTTTCAAAACACCGTTTTTTAGCTAAATCTATTGGTACATAGTATATCTACATACACTTTTAATCTTATGGCTATTTCTCGAGAGAGGCCGTTGTTATTCACTAGAGTGACTTTTTCAATTAAGACTTTTCATTGAATTGTTCAGTAGTAACGTGATAAGCCACAAGTGTAAATTTTTATAAAAAAATGAGTTTTCTCGAATAATCCATCAATAGCGAAGATTTTTCGGAAGATTGCGATGACAGTATTGTTGATGCTGATTTATCATCTTTTTTATCATCAGAAATTGCTGAGGTATGTGCGATATTATTTTTTTTGTGGCTTATCATACGCTCAAATTATTTGATTCTTTTTGTCTTAACTTAAAATGCTATTATCTCGAGATTTTGAAAATGTGGCTTATCATACTATTGCACTAAGCCCTTCAGTTGATCTGGACTTTTCCACATTGAAAATGACGGCAAACTCCTATAAGGAAATATTGCAAGAAGATTTCCCTAAGTTTACCGATGTCCTTGGACCAATACCATGGACATTTCAACAAGAAAACGTGTCAATCCTTAACGCAAGGATCATTAAGAGTTGGATATCCGATAAAAATGTTACCTTACTTCGGCTTACTTCATCGTATTCTCCGGACCTAAATATCATTGAAAACGTATAGGGATGGATGGTTCGTAAAGTTTACGATTCTGACCGACAATATGAGGACAAAAAATCACTTACTGCTGATATCAAAGAAGCATGATGTGCAATTTCAATGTCAATGTCAAAAAATTAATATCTGAATATCCGATTTTAAATTTAAAAAAATATAAATCGAATTATTTGCCTAATAGAACGCAAAAACCTGTATTTTGACGGCGCAGGGTCAAAAGTCCACAGGCCAAAAGTCCATAATGGACTTTTGTCCCACTTCTGTGGGTCAAAAGTCCATAAATCAATTGTGAACCCACTCCGATGGGGCAAAAGTCCATACACAAATCTTGTGCACTTCTGGCCCATTGATTGTGGATTTCTGACCCACTTCAGTGGATCTTTTTATAGATAGTTTTCTTTAACAAGACTGCTTTGGGTGGGCTGCTTCGCGGGTTTAAGGATTTTAACTCCCTTTTCGGGTTTTCTGTCCCACTCACGCGACTCCGTCACTCCGCTTAGGGTATGCTCAGTCGTCTGGCAGGCGCCTATGTTGTCAGTCGATCTGTTAGTAAAGTTTTGTTTGTACTAAACAGTACTTTGGGTGGCTTGCTTCGCGGGTTTTAAGGATTTTAACTCCCTTTTCGGGTCCTCTGTCCCACTCACGTGACTCCGTCGCTTCGCTTAGGGTATGCTCAGTCGCCAGGCAGGCGTCTATGTTGTCAGTCGGTGTGCTTTAAGTTTACGAGTAGTGAAGAGTATAGGTACAAATTAATTCTTAACAAAATAAATAAATAGTTCTTAACTTTTTTTCAATATTATAATATGAAATTATTGTGGACTTATGGCCCACTTTCTTTCTAAAATAAGGGAATATTGACCCTTTTTTTTGTGGACTTTTGACCCTTTCGAGTGGGTCAAATCTCCACAATACAATTGTGGACTTCTGACCCACCAAAGTGGGCAAAAGTCTTTTGGCCTGTGGACTTTTGACCCTGCGCCTATTTTGATAGGTCTAATTTAAAAACAAATTAATTTTTTTTTCAAAGGAAAACACCATATTTTTTTTTTCTTTCAGCTATTTTCCTTTGTTTTCATTCAATTTCAATATTATTAGGTCAATTATTTAACACAAAAATTGGTTCAAATATTAAGAACCAACAAAAATTGCAATTGTTAAATAAAGATCTTTAGTTACAAAATAAAAACTACGATTGTCAAAGAAGCAATCTTTTTTGATAAATAGACAACACAACTATCGACAGTTTCAAAATTGACAGTTGAGGTATGCGTATTCAATAAAACTGGTTCGGGCAAAATGAGACTTAAAAGATTTCAAATCCTGTTCAGGCAACTGACATTAGTGAGCCCTTTGTAGCTTCTAAAGTTCGTTGCTGTTCGTACGCGGAACAACGACAATTTAAATGATAAAACCGAACAACGAACTAAGAACGAATGAAGAACGTGCAAATTCAAATCAGGTCAGAAATTTCAGTGTTCGTTGTTACCCAAACAACTTGTGTTTAAATGCGAAAACTGTTTAAATGAACATTGTTTTGGAGTGTCGTGCAACTTGTAGGGACATTTTCGAAGTTTTTAAATTACTGAATGGCAAAAGAAGCCTAGTTATATAAATAAACAATTTTGTAAATAGAGTTTAACTTTCTAATGTAAATGCTTTCTTCGTTGTTCGTTGTTGAGAGAAGAACGAACACCGAACAACGGACACCGATTGAAGAACGAAAGTCTAAAGCCAGCTTAAGATCTCATTTTCCTGTACATACCTAATAATTGCTTTTTACAAATTTCATTTTGACGATAATGGTCAATTTTTCAATAGCCATTTAAGGAGTCAGTTAGTACTTAATCCTCCGATAGAACAAAAATATATTTTTCAATAGTCAGATATACATACATAGACATAAATACATAGCTTATTTCTAGGAATAGGAACAATAAAGTTACCTACTCATTTAGAAGTATCTGACATCTAAGTTATACATAGGAATAAATATTTCATTGGGTAGGTCCAGAGAACTTAGGGGATTTGCAAGTAAGGCAAAATTATAGACTGTGATTGGCAAGTTTTCGAAAGTTCCCTTCATTTGAAACAATTTTTCAACAGCTGACCAATCACAGTCTAGAAAATTGCCTTACTTGCAAGTCCCCTAAGTTCTCTGAATTTCCCATTGTTTCTCAACATTGCTCTGAAATAAGCATTAAATAAAATTTAAATTAGTAAGAAATATTTGATATACATACAAAAACATATACAAATCCTTGCGCTCAACGCATCAAATTTTTAAGTATGTACCTACTTTATTTTCAGATCGTGCTTCTGATTGACCACCTGTCATAGGAAGTAAGATGACATTCAGTTACGTTCAGTGAAGTTTAGTTACGTTTCGTCTGAATTTTCAGCAAGAAATTTCCGACTGAAAATTGAGCTGACAACTTTTCTATACAAAATCTAGGCTCTCCATACAAAACTGACATATCATATAAATTTGCGTTCAACGACATAAATGTACTTTATTTTCAGAAGTTGTCATATTTTTGCATTGCACGTACCCATTCTAAAAATGAAAGTGAATTCAATTTTGCTATCCGATTGTTAAGGCCAAACAACTTTATTCTTCCGCCAGATAACTGATTCTTTAACTGACGATTGCAAAATCGACTCTAAAAGTACCTTTATCCGCCGAGGGTATTTTGTGCCTCCAGCACACAAGGGTGGGGGAGGGGCATAATATAATGGTCCTATGGCTTCAAGTATTCTTAATCCAACGAGACATTCTGCGTCATCGTCCGATACCTGGTTCTCGATTTATAAATCAAATTATGTATGTGGAATTTCATTGTTATAACCTGGTAAGGAGGCAACCCTCATATCGTCGATCTGCCAGTATTGCTACCGTGGCAACAATTCTTAGAAGTTAAATTAGGAAATGGACTACGAGTATTAGTGTACCAAAGCTAATCCCGTAAGTATTAAGTGCAAGGTTTGATCTAAAATGTGCCCTTAACATCCTACCTAAAAATTATAGAGCGATTTTCGTGAAGGATTAGCTAACCAAAATCGCATGACATTTTTCAAAGGTTATTCACACAATGACGATGACCATTTTGAACTTTGAATTGAATTGATTTATAGTCGTGCACAAAAATCGAACGATTTTCTTGTAGAAAAGAAAAAATGTACGGGATAAAACGTGCACATTTTTTTAATTTACTTGGGGCCAGTTTTTCAAGGAGGGGTTGTAGTTAAACCCGAGTTAACTCACCAAATTTAGAGAGTTAACTTTGGATTAACTAAAGAAATGTTTATGATATTTTATCTTCCGGAGTTAACTATAACTTGGGCTTAACCCAACACTGAAAAACTGGGCCGTAGAGGATTTTTTCATTTCATTTTCAGTTTCATGCTTTCAGTTTGATATGTAAGGGGTTATTTTAAATTTGTTTAAGGAATAAAAGTTTGAAAACCTTATAGCCCAGTCAAATTAGACATTGACCCGGGCAAAATTTTTAACAGGTATATTTTTTAGTGGAAATTTTCAGAACAGTGTCCTTAATAAACTGTTAAAAGTCCCAAGCAACCCGCGTTGGCGTACGACCACAATCTTGAAAAAAATGCAGCCATCTTGCACTCTTTGTTTGTGGCTATATCCTATATTTCGGGAACTTGTTGCCCTAAAAAGACCATTCAAATGTCAAATGGACAGGCTTCGATTGACAAAATCAGGGAAGTAAATACAAATTAGTTACAGGTACTCGTATTGCATGGCTACTGTTTTTAATAAAATTAATTAAACAGCGTAAATTGCAGTGTAAATTCGAAAAAAATACCCATATCCCATAAATATATATTAAGAGGCTGAATTTAAGTGAACATGTTCAGAACATAAAAGTGAACATGTTCAGAACATACCAACAATCATTTGTGGTAATAAGTTACCAAGAAATCCCTGTTGGGATTAGACCACCATTTAAATAAAAAGTACCATCATCTGAATATGTCGGCTTTTTGCTATTCTGGATATCTAACTATTCTGGAAAGGCCATGCAAGCGTTAAATGGACAGACTTTGACCTCAAAATCAGCGAAGGATACACAAAACTAGAAACAGGTGTTTTATGGCTACACTGTTTTGAATAAAACTACTAAAAAAGAGTAAATAATTGCAGTGCAATGCAAAAGCGAAAAGAATGCCCATGTACAAGAAATATTTATTAAAAAGCTGACATTTTGTGGACATTTGCAGAACAGTACCAATCAAAAAAAATCTTAAATAAAAAAAATGCTAGGAGCAGTTTTTTTTTTAAGTATAGATATTAATTATGAGATGACAAATAAAAATAAAGGAACGCTAGAACATGTTATTATTAAAATAATAACAGAGAAAAATACAACGTTGGTCTAAAGAAGACAAAATGAGTGTTTTATTGGTAAAACCATCCATGGTAGGTAAAGTACGATTTTACACGAAAACAAAATACAACATCGCTAAGTAGCTGTACGCCCCAAAGAAACTAAAGTAGAATTCCGCTGTGGATGAATTTTTGACATTTAGTTGAGTCTCAAATTGGATATTAAGAAAAGGAGAAATATTGTGATAAAAACTTTACAATTTTTTTAGCAGCTTCGGTTGATCTCCTCAATATCTGGAGAAATAAAAGGGAACTCTAAAACACTTAATTTGCGCAAACATGTATTGAACAATATCTTCCCTGTCGTTTTCGTCGATGTCTTCCGGTCAATTAAAACAACCATGACCGGACGGCGCGGCGCAATAACCACAGATTGCCATGCAGCTAAGACCACTTTGTAGGCAAACACAGCTACGCTCGCATTAACATTCGAAGTTGCATGATATAATTTTTAGAATATTCTCTGGACCAGGATCAGTTGTAGAAGGGACTGCTTTTAAGAGTGTATTCTTTTACGCCCATCCCCACAGCATGTCCATTTTACCCATTTACCCAAGGTATAGCCAAAAGCCGACAAATATAAATGATGGTACTCTTTTATAAATAGCAGTTTAACCACAAAAGGGATTTTTTCGGAACATACACATATGATTATTGGTACTGTTGTGAACATGTCCTCTTAATTTTAGCTTTTTAGTAAATATTAATGGGACATTCTTAATTTTTTCGAATTTGCACTGCAATTTACTCTGTTAAATTCATTTAATTCAAAACAGTAGCCATGCAATACCTGTAACTAATTTGTATTTAATTCCCTGATTTTGTCAATCTAAGCTTGTCTATTTGACATTTGAATGGTCTTTTTAGGGCAACAAGTTCCAGAGATATAGCCACAAACAAAGAGTGCACGATGGCTGCATTTTTTCAAGTTTGTGGTCGTACGCCAACGCGGATTGCTTGGGACTTTTAACAGTTGATTAAGGACACTGTTCTGAACATTTCCACTAAAAATACACCTGTAAAAAATTTTGTCTGGGTTAGGTCTTTTTTTTTGTCTAATTTGACTGGGCTATAAACCCAAAATTAAAATTTTAAAAATGGGCCCATTCAATGCATCAAATTTTTCAGTACTTTATTTTCAGAGGGAGCTTCTGATTGGCCAGCTGTCATAAAAAGTAAGCTGACAGATTGCTTTTTATGACAGCTGGCCAATCAGAAGCTCCAGCTGAAAATAAAGTACTAAAAAATTTGATGCATTGAATGGGCCCAATATCTCAAAACTACTAAAAATTACTATGAATAACTGTGATGATGATATGACGATTTCAAACAAATATTTCTTTTCCAGATGATAACATTCAGTACGATGAAATATCTTTACCCAAATGTAAGTCCGTTGCACTGACTGGTGATAATGAAGACGTTCCTTGCGAAGGAGGAGTTATAGCGCTTGATGGGGCAAGTGGAAAACTATTATGGCAAACTTGGAGTATAGGTAATGTCTTCTCCTTGTATTGTACCGTGGACATCGATAAAGACGGTTTCACAGATTGTATAGCATCTGGTCGTTTAGGGGTAGGAAAAATGCATATTTGTTAAAAAAAAATTGTTACGCTAACAATTTTTTTTTCTTTTTTTAACTGCAGATGATTTTTGCTATAAATGGTCGAAATGGAAACAAAATATGGGACTTCAAGGAGACTGAAATTGAAACGAATTCACCGATTGTAATTGACCTTTACACAATAAATTCAGTTCGTGATTTAGATGGTGATGGAATACCAGAAGTCTTAGCTGTTCATGTAGAAGAACGAGCAACTTCTAGATCCGGTCATATCAAATTGATTTCTGGTAAAACTGGAAAAGTCATTCGTATAATCCCAACACCATTTCGGGAAGAAGCTTTTGTTCCAATACAAGTAGTAACCCAACAAGATGGCACTGAAATTCTAATGATAATAACCGGAGGTCAAAACACACCCGGAGGTGTTTATTCCATACGCCTACTCAACCTAATGCAATACACAAGTGAGAAACAATTTATATCGTTGTTTAGGACAAACTCCTCGGGTTTTATGGCTCCGGCGATTTTGACTGATTTAACTGGTGACTCAATAAATGATATTGTTGTGTCATCATTCAATTCGACAATATACGCATTTGATGGACGAACATTTGAAATGCTATGGAACTTTACTTTCCCGGCTAGTGAAAGTGTCAGTTCAATTGTTCCGGGACATTTCAATCATGATAACGTCACCGATTTCATGGTTAAATATAATACTGGTCCGGGATTTCCAGTTTATTATTATTCACAAACAACCATTTTGGATGGAACCACTGGAAAAACATTGTTGGATGCAATGATGACTGATTCGGGAGGAGCCAGTAGTTTACTTGGTGGAATGTCGATATCACAAACTTTTGGCGGAGATTTCTTTCTACACTGGCAGACTCAGTGCAGAAATAAATATGGTGCAAAGGATGCATATGAATTTATTCCAGGTTTGTCTGATACTTTTTTTTTTCTTAATTCTAAAATTCCAAATTTTGTATACAAATTTTTAACTATACAGGAAGCGATATAGTTCTTCAAGCTAGAGCGGATACATGCGTGCTACGTTATAATGAATCCACTGTGGTAAAGTTATATGCGATTGCTAGACATATTGAACCACCAGGAGCTGTTATATTTAGCACAGGTATTTCGTAACGTTAATAACGTTAACGTTAATATTAAGAATAATTATTGTTTTTTTTTTTTTAATAATAGATGACCTGGAACTTAAACTAAATCGTACACAGAGCACTCAAACAATCAATAAAGATAAATCTAAGTCACCTCTAAAGCATCCAAAAATGTTGAATAAATTAATGAAAAACAATGATCGACCTTATGCAGAAGGACAACTTAAACCTGATGACACATTACCAAAGACCACCGTTATAAAACCAAAATTACATAGCCCGAAACAATCTGAAAAAAATTCCTTAGAAGATAAAGTGGATTCTATGCCAATTTTCGGAAATAGAAGAAATTACCCATACATGCCGTACCAGAACAACAATCCTCGGGATTTTGTGAGTATAAGAAGTTGCGACGTAATTTTCTCTAAGTAATTTAAGTGATTACATTGGTAGTAAAGCGATCTTTTTGTACAGACATTTAAATGCTTACCTTTTTAGCAAAGGGATCCAGATTTGAAGGTGTTCCTCCACTTCAAACACATTATATTCTTAGTTCAGTGACGTAGATAGCTTTTTGGGGTGGGGAAGGTCTTAGTATTATGGCGAATAGCGACGAAATAGGCAATGGTGTGGTGTGGATTGTACTGCAACTATGTGAGAGTACGATCGAAATGAGACGAATGACGAATAACGACGAAAGAGGCAATGGTGTGTTGTGCGGGGGTGGCTTTGGATTTTTAAAAACTATCTTCCAAAATCAAAGCTTTCAAAGCTTGACTAGACGCCAGAGATGTGGATCCTAATTTTTCTCTTGTGTAGATTATATCGAGTTTTGTTCTAGTGAAAGCAATATAGATATTGCGGGATTGGTTATACCACTGGGCAAATTATGATATGTACTATGTTCAGAATTTCGTAGATTTAATTTAATTGTATTCAAATTTATTATTTAAGCAAATTAGATTAGAATGACGAATATGTTGTTCAAGTAGTAATGTATATGTAGGTATATTAATTTATGCAATATAATTAATTTTAAGGTCAATTTTAAGTCGAAGGTGCGTTTTTGGTAATTAGTTTTTGAATTTAATATTAATTTTATGTAGTTTGATTATACATAACGAACATTTGAATACAATTTAGAACAAAAGTAGGTACCTGGGTGGGAGATGTTCTACTTATCTCCCACAATTTTTCCTTTTATCTGGTGATCTGCAGACTGGTACTTTCTTCCTGTTGGATCTTTGATGAATATGTACTTTCTGGGAAGGTTCACTTCACCTACACCGTGCATTCGCGAAGCCGATACCGAAAGTGCGACGAGAAATATGATTGAGTGTTTAATTTTAATGTTAATGTTTTTCACTATTTTTTCATATTACTCTTGAAAAATATATGTATCTGCGAATAGATTTCTGTGGGTTATCGCACTTAACAATGTTGGGCGCCAAAAAATTAACGATCATGTGACTTAACCGTCACGCGAGGAATCTCTATTAATTCCCTTATTTAGAAGGATAGGAAAATCCGGGTTAGGTTAGGTAAGGAGGGCACAGCCTAGGCTGTTGCGTACACGGGGGCCTATTGGTCCATTGTGATCCCCTTATAAATAAAAACAGAGGTGTTCCTAACTAATGATTCAAATAGACTGGTTCATTTGTGTACCAGCCTGTTTTCTACACTAGGTCAAGTTTCATTATTAATGACGCCGATCGGGATTTCAGGTCCCGTAAATAATTGGCTACTATTGTTCCTATTTGCTAATGACCCTTTCCTTGCCAGTTCATCTGCTATATCATTCACTTCTATATTACTATGTCCAGGAACCCAGCAGAGTTTGCCTTGGTAACAAATTTTCTCCAGTACGCCTCGGCATTTTGCCACTGTCTTGGATCTTATAGACTCACTGGCTAATACTTTGATAGCAGCTTGGCTGTCCACGAAAAATGTGATCTCTGACGAGCTCAGTTTTTTCTTGTGTACCATTCTGCCGCTTTTTCAATAGCGAAAATCTCAGCTTGAAAGACACTACACTCATCTGGGAGTTTATATGATTCTCATTGAGAGGTTCACAGAACACCCCTGCCCCTGTTCCTTATTCCATTTTTGACCCATCGGTGAAGAACGGGATACCTTGTTCACTAATTAGTGAGTTAGGTTCCCATCCATGTCTTTCGGGAATTCGAATGGAGAAGTGTATTTTAAAATCTATTGTGGGTGATACGTAGTCAATCGTCATATCAAGTTCGGCCACTGTGTCATACCCTTGCAAGATAGACCCATCACCATAGGTGCTGTGCTTCCAAGAGCTCATTTCTTTAAGTCGAAGTGCACTTTTGGCTGCTGTGCATCTTATGTACTCGTCCAGTGCTGGAAGATTTAGAATAATTTCCAGCCCTGCTTGTGGCGTAGAACTCTGTACCACCGTTATTCCTATAAAAGCTAGTCTCTGTACCTTGTTCAGGTTTTTGAGATAGCTAACTTTTTCTACAGCCTTCCACCACACGATTGAACCATAGGTAAGTATGGGACGAACTATTGCCGTGTACATCCACTGTATGACTTTTGGTTGCATACCCCAACGCGTACCAAAGGTTTTCTTGCATGTGTAGAGAGCACAGAGTGCTCTTTTCATTCTTTCCTCTGTGCTACGTTTCCATGTTAGCTTGGAATCAAGGATTACTCCAAGATATTTAGCTTTTTTGGAAAGTTTCAGTGGAATTCCATTAAGCTTGGGAGGGGTAAAATCCTCTAATTTCCTTTTCTTGGTAAACAGAACTAGTTCAGTTTTTGTAGGGTTAACTCCTAGACCGTTTTGTGCTGCCCAAGATTATAGTTCTTGGAGTGCAGATTCCATAATATCTTTGATGGTGGTAAGGTACTTACCCGATATCAAAATTACTATATCTTCTGCATAGGCTACAATTTTAATGCCCTGATTCCTAAGTCTTATTAGAATTTTGTTTACAACGAGGACCCAGAGGAGAGGTGAGATTACCCCTCCCTGTGGTGTGCCTCTTGTCACTGTTTTCTCGACAATAATATCTCCAAGTTGCGAGTTAATGTTTCTGCCATTGAGCATGGTATAAATCCAGTCGACAATGGTAGATTCAAATCCAACTTCTTCCAGGGCAGATTTTATGGACTCCGTTTTTACGTTGTTGAACGCTCCTTCGATGTCCAAAAATGCTGCCAAGGTGTGTTCTTTGTTCTCGAGACTTTTCTCAATCTGCTAGACGACCTCATGCAACTCAGTCTCCACTGACTTTCCTTTAAGGTAAGCGTGTTGGAAGTTGCACAGATTGTTTGGGTTGAGAAGGTCTCTTACATGCAGATCAATGATTCTCTCCAGCGTCTTGAGGAGGAACGAGGAGAGACTGATCGGTCTATAATCTTTTGCAGTCGAGTGTGTCGGTTTTCCAGCTTTTGGAATAAAGACCACTTTAACCTTTCTCCAGTTGGTAGGGACGTATCTAAGTGCAATACAACTTTCGAAGATTACCCTAAGCCATGGGGTGATCTCATCTGGTCCAGCTGATTTATATGGTTTGAATGAGTTTATAGCCCACATAATCTTCTGCTCTGTGATAACCTGTTCCAATTCTGGAGTTGATTGAATAAAATCTAAAGAGTCTGATTGTGTATAACCTGAGTCTTCAATGCTCCTGCAGCCAGGAAAATGTGTTTTCATAAAGAGTTCAGGTGTTTCTTGGCTCGAGTTCGACCATGATCCATCGGGATGTTTAATATATCCCGGCATCGTGGGATTGAATGCAAGAATCTTTCGAAGCCAAGCCGCCTTACTTGTGCTTTCAATAGATTCACAATGTCTAGCCCATGCATCTTTTTTGGACCTTCTTAACTCTTTGGTGTATAAGTTAAGCGCGGCTCTATATAAGTTCCAGTCTTCCTCTGTTTTGCTCAGTTTGGCTTTATTGAAAAGTTGTTTGACCCCTGTTCTTCGTTCTTTAAGTTCACGGTTCCACCATGGTGGGTTAGTGGGTTTAGTATTACGAGATATGGGGCAGTGTTTTTCGAAGGCCGTTTTCATTTTACTAGTAAGATTTTGGACAGAGTTGTCAATGGATGAGGTTGTCGAAAGCGTTTCTACCTCTGGTGGATTGATACGTTCGTTAAACCATTTTGTGTACTCTGTGCAAATCGTTCTAGTTAGGTTTCTAAAAGGCTTTATATCTTTTTGTTTTCTATCTAAGGTGAAGAGTATCCTTAAGTGATCCGAGAAGAATTCCTCAGGAGAGACTCTCCAATTGCCTACAGAAATTTTATCAGTATTACTCATAAGAGTGAGGTCTAGAATTTCTTCCCTGTTTTTAGTCCTAAATGTAAGGTGATTCCGTCTATTACATAATATAAGGTTAGAACAAAGAATAAATTCAAAAATTGACTCACCCTTTTTGTTGATATCTTTGCCACCCCATTGTCTGTGGTGGGCATTGGCATCACATCCCAACACCAAAGGTGTCTCTCGTGCTGTGGAATAGTCCACAAGATTGCAGACCGTTTTTGATGGAGGGCCTTCCTCATCGCCCGGCATGTACGATGATGCCAAGATGAAGTTGCCTTCCTTGGATTCAACGCTGATTGCCGCGTTATCCCCGTTGCTGTACCTAGATAAAAAGAAAGCATTAATTGACTTTTTAGCTAAAATACAACTTCTTATATCACCTTCTGACGTGGAGTGGAAGAGATTGTAGTCTTTCGACCTTAATCCTTGCACCTGGTTCTTTCGAATCCATGGTTCTTGAATTAAGGCCACGTCCACGGTCTCCTGAGACATGTAGATTATTAGGTCGTACGTTGCTGCTTTAGTGTGACGCAAATTAATTTCCACCACCAGCAGCTTTTGACTCCCCTTTGCTTTCATGCCTCTTTACCTTTACGGTTCCGAGACCATATCTCAACACGTCCGCTTTCTCCTTCAGAAGAAGGTCAGAATTCTTGTCTATTGCGAACAAGAGGTCCTTTCCTTCCCCGCTAAATCTCTTCTTGGATTGCAGAAGCTTCCATTCTAGTATGGAGAACTCCTTGTTCTGTTTTGCCATCAGTTTGATTATCGATAAGTCCTCATGCATGGCAGGAGGGCGAATCCATATTCTGACTTGATGGCGAAGTGGAAGTGATGTGAAGGGTATAACCCCGAGAGAAGCACCCTCCCACGGTTCGCCAATATTGGCGATTGTGCGAGTGAGGAACTTCAGGGATTTCCGGTCCCCACAGCAAACCACTTTAACTCCTTTCCGCCATCCTGCTCCATCGAAGATATATTCTTCAGAACTATCGTTCTCAGATGTCGCCATCATGGCTTTAAGGATTTCCTTTTTTCACAAGTAGCCAATTTTTTGCCGTGATTTTCCCATCCGGGTCATCTCGACTTACTATGGCCACCTGCAGATCGATCGGTGTGGTGTCAAAACTGTTGGTTTTAAGCTTTTTCGAACCTTCTGTCTTAGTTGCCTCTTCCGATCTTGCTCTCTTGGTCGAACTAGGCTTTGTCCCGCAAGAGTTGCCTACCTGTGCTTTCTCGTTCCTTTTCAGGTTTGATGTTGCGTTGGTTTGCTGTTTCTTGCTGGAGGTCGCCAAATTCGCCTTTGAGTCGGGATGAGCATTAGAGTTTTTGCTGGCCTATTCACGGTTTATCTTTTTAGGGATAGACCTAGATGTAGCTGCATCCACTCTTTTGCTGTCTGGCTTTATTATGTTCATCTGTTGGGCGGAGTCAATGGGTTCAGTTGCAGTCAATTCCAACTGACGTTCATAATTCTTCACCAACTTTCTGTGTTTTTTCAGAAGGGCCTTGTCTCTCGAACTTAGGGTAGTTGAGTCCTTTTTCTCGGTAGCACTCACGAATCGATTAGAGGATCTGTAGTTACTGCGTTGCCTCGAAGCTTTGAGGGGTGCAGTAGGCTTCAGCGTAGTCTTTTCTTGACTCGAGTCTTCCAATAGCTCGTTCTCGGTTTGACTTCCTATAGAGGGATGTACGTTCGAAGCCGTGACTTCTGCCGACACTTGAGTGTATATCCCCACTCGAATTTCTTTCTCTTGCAAACTTTTGTCCATCTTATTTTGTTTGGATAACATCCCTGTTTTTTGGTTTTCTTAGTTGCTTGACCCTGCAGCTGGATTGCTGGAGTGTCAAGCGTAATCCCCTTCGCCACCGTCAAGGCGAAAACCGTGAGGAGGAAAAAAAAAAATCCGGGCTGATGCGTTAAACAATAGTCAACGTTTGCAAGAGAACGCGATTTAAGTACTTTTAAACTTTAATTATGTTCTACGATAAGTACTATAATGTACTACGATAAATATTTCCTTTTTTGAAGATACGAACAGGACTTTTATATGGCCGAACATAATACCATAAAAAGCAAGCGAAAAAACAACGACGAGTCTTTTCGAATAAAAATGCAGAGATTTTCCCCTAAGGGTTTTGATACAAGAATCATGTCATTTTATTTCGTCCCAAGTATTTATAGGCAATTTTTTATGCGAATTAGATAGAGAATTTACGTTATATTTTAAGTTAACATTAAGGCGAATTCATAAACCTAAAAATTATGGCGAGTGGTATAATTTGAGCGCCAGATTTCAATTCAAAAATGTAGGGTTCAAAATTAAATGATTAGTTATCGTTATACAAATATGATTTCAATTCAAGATTTTAATAATATAAAAGTTTATTTAGATTTTTCATAATAATGATGTTTCTGCTCCAACATTCTACCTCCTTTGAAACTTGAAAGGACCAACTTTCAAGACGGAATCGCTGCCAATTTACGAATGGGTCGTCTGAATTCTCCTCGTTGTGTTTTTACATCGGCCACTCTTACTTTGGCATCTGGACCTTCGATGATTTTTATAACTCTTCCCAACAGCCATCGTTGGCGTTGGGGCGGTAAGTTGTCCTCTTGAATGATGACCAGGGAACCAAGAGCGATGTTGGGGCTGGATGACGTCCACTTTCCACGAGTTTGAAGTTCTTGGACATACTCAGATAGCCACCTCTTCCAAAAGTGGGTTTTTACGGCACTTATTCGCCGCCATATTTGAAGATAGCTGATGTCGGAGACCTCTACTGCTGGCTCAGAAACAGGCTTTAGCGATGAATCAATAAGAAGATGTGCTGGCGTTAGGGCTTCGAGATCGTTCGGATGTGTTGACATTGGACTGATTGGCCTTGAATTCATAATGGCCTCGATCTCCACCAGGGCAGTTGCCAACTCCTCAAATGATAGTTTTGCACCTCTCAGGCTACGATAAAAATGACCCTTTGCTACTTCAATGGCCGCTTCCCAGATTCCACCGTAGTGGGGTGCCCTAGGGGGTATAAAATGAAAATTTATATTTGTATTAGAACAAAAAGTAACAATTTCTTCTTGGTTAGTTTTTCTGAACAACATATCACTCAATTCTTTAAGTTTTGAATGTGTGCCAACAAAATTGGTCGCATTGTTACAGTATATATCTCTTGGTAGACTTCTACGACCTATCAACACTTTCAACGCTCCTTTAAATGCATCGGCTGAAAGGACCGACACAGCTGGACTGCTTTTGACGAGAAACAGACAAAGACCGATATATAGGTTTTGTACGGAACCTTGCCACGAATTTTATAATAAGTGTATATGGGACCGCAGAAGTCGACTCTAAAACATAGAAATGGACGTGAAGGGGTTAATCTTTTAGCAATTTCCCATTACCTGTTCAAACAATGCAAGATCTCGAATATTCACTATCCAAAATCTCTGTCTTGTCAGTGCACAAAGAGCCTTTGAACCAGCATGGTACTTAGACACATGAAGATATTCGACGAGTGTTTTGCTGAAATTGCAATCCTTGGGGAGTAGTAACTGATGCTTGCTCTCCTCTGGAATACTCGCGTGCTTCAATCGGCCTCCCACTTTCAACAAAAGGAGGCCATTCCTGTCTTCGATAAAAAGACTTAACGAATTTATCGATCCTTTGAGTTTTGCTTTATTTTTAATGAATTCGATTTCGTTTGCAAAATACTTCCGTTGGATCAAATTTACTAACGCGTGCGTAACGCATGCGTAACGCATGCGTAACGCTTGCGTCTTCATATGGCTATAACTTTCCAAAAAGGCTCGTAAGAGGTTGCGTTTTACGTTGTTGAATACAGAACGGACAGGACTTTGCATTGCCATTCAAATTTGAGAATTTTTTTTTTAATCGATTTTTGATAAGAGCATGGACTATCCCCTGGCCATAAAAAAACATTTCTTCACGAAAGTCTCCTGAACCCATTAAAATGTACATAAATAAAAAGGTATTGTCAAAGATATTTGCATGCTAATTTATTATTTTGAGTTTTGAAACCTCAAAGGTCTAGTTTTTGAGATATTTGCATGCTAATTTATTATTTTGAGTTTTGAAACCTTGGTTATCTTTGTATGCCTACAGTTCCACAAATAAGCAACGGAGGACATTGCGAATTTTTAAACGCTTAATTAGTTTTTTGAGAGCTATCCATTGCTAAAAAAAAACTAAACTATGTTTTAGAGGTCTGGTTGCGAAGATATTTGAATTCAAAGTCATGCTTTTATTCTCCACCCAAAACTAAAAGTAACGCATGCGTAACTCGTGCGTAACGCATGCGTAAGGCGTGCGTAACGCATTCGTGATCTTGGAGGTGCCACCTTTCTCCAAAAACTTTAAGATGAAAAATCGACTCTATCTTTGTCTTTAAACTCGTTTTTTTCGAGAACTGAAAAAAACTATCATTTCCGTAATCTATGAGCCGCCACCTTTCCAAAGATGTGACCTTTTTACGAAAACTTCAAGTTGAAAGATCGACTCTATCTTTATCTTTAAACTCGATTGTCTCGAGAACTAAGCGTCATTCGTAGAGGGTTAAAAGCTATGATTTTCGTGATCTTGCAGGCGGCACCTTTCCATAGAAAATCGACTGTATCTTTTCTCGATTATCTCGAGAATTAAGCATCGCAGAGGGTTAAAACTATCATTTTCGTTATCTAGGAGGTGCCACCTTTTCATAGATGTATCATACTCTACGAAAACGTTAAGTTGAAAATTCGACTCTATCTTTATCACTCGGTTATCTCGAGAACTAAGCATCGTGGAGAGTTAAAACTATCATTTTCGTCATCTAGGAGGTGCCACCTATCCATAGGGGGATCATAACGCTATCTAGAATGACAAACATCTCGAATGGCAAAAATATCGAAAAAAAAACAAACAAAATCTCGATTGCAAAAATCCCGAATATACAAAAATCTAGAACGTACAAAAATCACGAAAGACTATATCTAAACATTTTTTTTTTTACTTTTTCAATAGTTTCAACGAAAATAAAACGCGTAATATGTTCAATCTATCAAAAAATTTATTTTTCTGGTCAAAAAAAAACAACAATCGAAAATGTTTTTAACAAAAATCAAATATTTTATTTAGGATACGTATATATGTGTATGTATAATCGTACCACAACATAACAAATATCAAAAAAGTACAATAATTATTCAATATAAAGGAAAATTGTCAAAATATAAAAAAAATTATTAAATAACTCTAACTATAATAACTAAATAACTTCTATAAACTGGGGCCTATAACACAGAACAACTAGTCAACAATTAGGTACTTGTTCAACTATGTTTGTCAAACAAGTGAAAATCATTTATGTAACACAATAAAAACCGTAACAATTGTCAATAGAAAAAATTTCCCTTCACTTGTTAAATCAGTTGAACAAATAAATACACCAAGATGAGTGGTGTATGACAAGTTGAATTCTTTTAGTTTGTTAGTGTGTTGGCCACACGTGTTTTTGAAAATCAATTTCATTTATTGCAAATGTGACTTCTTTTAAACATCGATAATCTGTCATTTTATGAACGTCACATATAGCATGGCATTGAAATCCAGTTTCAAACCAATTCAAAGCCTATAAATATTTTCTGGAACGTTATTAGTGGGAGAGACTTTCGGTTACACAATCAACAACTTTCAAAGTTAATTCTTTCTTTGAACACTTTTGTCTGTCTCTGGCTCTCATTCAGAATCAAAAAAAAAAAAAAAAAAACCTTTTTGAACAAAACTTGACCACTAAATAAATTCTAAGCGATTTTTCCAAAGCTATTAGTTGATTAACACTGCTGTAAGTATTTATTTCTAACTTGTTGACTTTCAACTAGTCCGAAAACCAAAACCGTCACCGTGCGTCGGTTAAAATTTATCAACTATTCAACAAGTTTATTCTACTTTCTCTTAACTCTTGTTATTTCCAGGTACAGAAACGATGGAATTGTGAAATTTCCCACTTGTTGAAAGAAGCTAAAACAATTGTAATAGATATAATATAATATATTTTATTGAACTGAAGTATATACAATTGGCTCTTAGTTCTAATTTACAGTATATTACATTGATGTTTTAATTTGTTTTGGCACATAAGGGGCCTTATTTTATACATTGTTTTTTTATTTTTATAAACATTATTTAAAAAATTGTCTTTGACAATTATTATGGATGTGGTTCATCTCGGGTTGTTCATATCCGGTTGTCTTTGTGGTGGTATGCGGGGTAAGGATGGCTACTAGCCACGGTGGTAGTTTGATTCCTTCGTCCAGTATTGCTGGTACATCCAGGTATCGAGGCTCGGGGTATCTCTCTTCGCTGGTTATGGTTGTCATTATCGGGTTTGGATGATTGCATAGATTGCTCGGCAATCGTTTGGCAACATTTATCATGTATTTTTCCAGGGGTGTTATTCCGGAAGCTTCGTAGAGTCGCTTGTTGCTGTGAAATGAAATTGTTGTAGATCTCCTAGACTTGTTGTTCCGTGTTACACAACTTTAAAGAAGTTGTTGAATTTCACTATTTCAACAAGCACTTTATGTGTTGTGTTATAGGCCCCTGGAGTTATATGCAAGACTCTTAAAGTAGCTTACATAACTTTTTATTTTCTTTTTCGTCCAGTATTTTGATTTGCTCTTCTCTTTTAAATACTCCCTTTTTACCGTAGTTTCTTGACCAATCTGAATTTTTTGAACCACACAACTAACCTGAACTTTTATCATTATCATTATGCTTGACTGTAGTTACCCTGGCACTACGAAAATGAGATTTTTTCAGTTCACACAGCCAGTAAAACATATTTTTTACAGATTTATTTAAATAATAAATAATAAACCCATCAATTTCAATTTTGATGGAACCTTTGTTTGTAACGATTTCATTGCACTTTTTTTTAATAAGAAAACTTACGTTGTTATAAGAGACCGTCCCTAGCAACACTTAATTTAGTCACCTACATACTTGTATAGTTGGATGGCTGCATGTGCAGTGTACTGATTCTCTTAAGGAGACTTTCCTAATCTAGAATAAATCCCTATTAAGTGTTGAGACAATGAATGGTTACAATTCGCGCGCGCGAATTGTTTCTACATATCGTGATATCTAGATATCGTGGTAAACCCTTCCATAGGTGTATCATACTCTACGAAAACTTTAAGTTGAAAATATATTCACATTTTTTTATTTTGTGGATATTTAGAATAACAGCTTTTTTCTCGTAGTATTAAATCTCATATTCGAAGTTTGCTTAGAATAAGGAAAAGGTAGCAAAATTCCCGGGAATTTATAGTTTAGAATAAGAGATCAGGATTGGGCTGTTAAACTGTAGTTTACTTAAACCTGGGTCTATCTGCGACTACGAATCTGCCCATTATCTTTAAAATGAGTTATTATAGACGGTCTGTAAAGTGATATTATGGCACCTATTATGAATCGCGAGTCGCAAGAAATATTAGGCGAATCTGACTTTTGGCACTACCGTTTATGGCTCAACTAACTGTATTCAGCTAAAAAGTCAAAAATGTGTTGAAATGAGATGTTGCTCTATACGAACGTCGCAGTTTGCTATTCTTAAAACCACGACATATGTGATTTTAAAAACGTTCGACTTGAGTCGAACGTTCGACTCGCGAGTCATAATAGGGCCCTATATGTACATTAGGGTGTCCGTTGTTTCCCAAACTTATTGTTTTTGGATAGCACACCCAATCAATCGAAAGTTTATGCCGAAAGAAAAAATTATCGACCAAACAATTTTTTTCTGAGGTCATTAACCCGTGCATCTAAGTTCATACTTTTTCCATACAAATTGTATAGGAATTTTACACTCTTCACATTTTATTTTTTTTCTCTGGAACTATAACCGTTGTTCTAATTTTTTTGCGAATTCTAATTGATTCATTGATTGATTTATATATTTTTTTTGTCATTTTTTTCTTTCGGCACAAACTTTCGATTGACGGGGTGTGTTATCCAAAAAAAAATGAGTTTGGGAAATAACGGACACCCTAATGTACATCTTTAAGTTGTACGAGTAGCGGACCAAAGTTCGGCTATGTCTAAGTCAAGTATCTATTCTCTTTTCCTCGGGATTCTTTTTTGTAGCTTTCAAAAAACTATGCCGTAACCAATTCTATAATTCCACGATATCTATTTAAGCATCTTCATTGCTTAATATACCAGAGGAAACTTTAGCGCAACTTATTCAAGTTGGGAAACTTAAGTATTTAACACTTTTTCTTACTGTTGAACGAGTCCTAAAAATGTATTACAGAAATAAAAGAATCGAACTTAGTTTTTGAAGGACTTTAATACTACTTATAAGGTGTACAAAAAAATGTTTAGAAGGTTTTTGATTATTTTTTTATTATATTTTAGAAAGACTATGAAACTGAACCATCTCGAAGCCAAGAAGAATATCAAGAAATTTATGTTGACAATGATGGCCTAACTAATGATCGTCCAATACGACTAAGATCTAAATATCCTGGAAATAGAGACGTACGAAGTGAATTCATAAGTCTTGAAGTGTCACCTAACGATACAGCAGTTCCAAGCGTTGCCCAAAATAGTCTCGAAAAAGAAGAACCATTAAGTCTATGGGACTTAGAAGTTGAAAAAGAAGAACAAGATGTTCTAAAAGAAAGAAACAAATACGAAAATCTACCGAATGATAGCCAACAACGAAAACATCGTGATGATAGCAACACAGAGAAAGAAGATGATGCGCAATATTTAGCCTCAATATCTTCAAGTGGTGTTCTTTTGAAATCCCTTGACAATGCAGCAACTTCAATAGACTATGCTTTTTTGCTGAATATCAGAGAATCGGAGACTTATCCTCCCCTTTTCTTACCTCAAGATTGGAATTGTATGGAGGAAAAAATCAGTGCTTACCGAAGTGAGTATATCTGTAATATTTATCGGAACGTCATATAAGAATGTTTGCTTAATTTACTTTATTAAAGGTTACACAGCGGAGAACTTAAGCGTTTTAGAAAAACAATTCTTAAAACAATGCTTAAGTGGCAGAAGTATAAACAGCCTTACACCAACTGTTCCTAGATATGAATCACAAATGGTAATCACAAGAATAAGTTTAACGTGTACGTGTCGATCGTTGGAGAAAGGTGAAGTTTGTTCCGAACTCGACGATATAAAAAAACAAAGATGGACTGAATTTATGGGGAATACTGGCGACGGGGCTTTTAAAAATTAGTAGCTATAGCAAATCTGATTTGTTTTTCGATCAAGCACAAATAACCAAAAGATAGAATTTGAATTTTAAATAAAGTTTATTTTCATAAAAAAAAAATAGTTAAATACAAATGTACATAAATTAATAACAAACAAAATTAATTAAATTTAATTTCAATTTTAGTGAATTTTGATCAACTTTAATGGTTTGGAAAACCATGATATAACTTAAATTTTCAGGCTTGCAGAAAAATCGAAATACAATGGGCGCAACTAACAATTTAACTTCTATAAAGGTCTATCGAAGTTTTTTCCTAATCAGCAAATTTGACTCTATAAGGCCTTAGAGAAACATATTTGGCCCACACCCCACAGAAGCTCGAAAGGCTTTTGATTATTTTTTTATTATATTTTAGAAAGACTATGAAACTGAACCATCTCGAAGCCAAGAAGAATATCAAGAAATTTATGTTGACAATGATGGCCTAACTAATGATCGTCCAATACGACTAAGATCTAAATATCCTGGAAATAGAGACGTACGAAGTGAATTCATAAGTCTTGAAGTGTCACCTAACGATACAGCAGTTCCAAGCGTTGCCCAAAATAGTCTCGAAAAAGAAGAACCATTAAGTCTATGGGACTTAGAAGTTGAAAAAGAAGAACAAGATGTTCTAAAAGAAAGAAACAAATACGAAAATCTACCGAATGATAGCCAACAACGAAAACATCGTGATGATAGCAACACAGAGAAAGAAGATGATGCGCAATATTTAGCCTCAATATCTTCAAGTGGTGTTCTTTTGAAATCCCTTGACAATGCAGCAACTTCAATAGACTATGCTTTTTTGCTGAATATCAGAGAATCGGAGACTTATCCTCCCCTTTTCTTACCTCAAGATTGGAATTGTATGGAGGAAAAAATCAGTGCTTACCGAAGTGAGTATATCTGTAATATTTATCGGAACGTCATATAAGAATGTTTGCTTAATTTACTTTATTAAAGGTTACACAGCGGAGAACTTAAGCGTTTTAGAAAAACAATTCTTAAAACAATGCTTAAGTGGCAGAAGTATAAACAGCCTTACACCAACTGTTCCTAGATATGAATCACAAATGGTAATCACAAGAATAAGTTTAACGTGTACGTGTCGATCGTTGGAGAAAGGTGAAGTTTGTTCCGAACTCGACGATATAAAAAAACAAAGATGGACTGAATTTATGGGGAATACTGGCGACGGGGCTTTTAAAAATTAGTAGCTATAGCAAATCTGATTTGTTTTTCGATCAAGCACAAATAACCAAAAGATAGAATTTGAATTTTAAATAAAGTTTATTTTCATAAAAAAAAAATAGTTAAATACAAATGTACATAAATTAATAACAAACAAAATTAATTAAATTTAATTTCAATTTTAGTGAATTTTGATCAACTTTAATGGTTTGGAAAACCATGATATAACTTAAATTTTCAGGCTTGCAGAAAAATCGAAATACAATGGGCGCAACTAACAATTTAACTTCTATAAAGGTCTATCGAAGTTTTTTCCTAATCAGCAAATTTGACTCTATAAGGCCTTAGAGAAACATATTTGGCCCACACCCCACAGAAGCTCGAAAGGCTTTTAAGCAATCATTTACAGGTTTATTGGAAGTACTCAATTTATTTCGCTAAGGCCTTATAGAACAAAACTACACTCAAACATTGCAAATGTAGTAGTGTAGTTTTGTTCAAGTGTTTCGACAGGAACATCTAAAAACCCTTTTAAAAGGCTTGTCGGGGCCTAGGAGAAGTCTTTTCGAAGCACAATGCGAAACAAAATATAAATAAAATTCTTTATTTTTATTTCTACATTTTCTCCTTTATTTTCATGTAAGTAATGATGTTCTTCTGGAACTTAATGCACAATAGTTATTTATATCTCAAAAAAAAACACATTACTTACTTGATGGATTTTGCGAGATTTGAACCGAGGATGGTTGGGTTGAGAGTCGGGCACCTTAGGTATTGAGCTAGCCTGGTATATGAAAAATGAGTGCCACATTGGAACCACTTGAAACCGAAATAAGCTTCCTTAAACTTCCTTCAGACTTCCTGATGAATTGAATTAATTTACAAAATACAGGTGACCATTCGTGTGTTGCTTGCAACGGAGTTTTTTTTAACTTCATGTTATTTTTTTTTTAATTTTTAATGTTTCCATGATAACGCATCAGAGCAAACATGGAAGTGATCACACAAACATACATTTTGTGAGACAACAATTAAAATATATGTATGTTCCTTTTTCATTGAAATCGATTGTTTTTAAGAACGAAAAGCTTTGATTTGAGAAAAAATATAAAAACTCTTATGCTCCATAAAAAATGTACTTTTCATTTTGTACACAAACCATTTACTGATAAAACTACACTCAAACATTGCAAATGTAGTAGTGTAGTTTTGTTCAAGTGTTTCGATAGGAACATCTAAAAACCCTTATAAAAGGCTTGTCGAGGCCTAGGAGAAGCCTTTTCGAAGCACAATGCGAAACAAAATAAAAATAAAATTCTTTATTTTTATTTCTACATTTTCTCCTTTATTTTCATGCAAGTAATGATTTTCTTCTGGAACTTAATGCCCAATAGTTATTTATATCTGAAAAAACACATAAGATAGATAGATAGATAAAATTCTTTATTTTTTCGATTCTATATTGATACAATTATAAACTTAAGAATACGGACATGGCAATCTGCCGTCTGCCGGATATCACATTTAATGAGTAAGTAAATATAAAATTAAAAAAGTAAAATAGAAATCCTGTAATTAACAATAATTTTACACACATTTTAAACACATTACTTACTTGATGGATTTTGCGAGATTTGAACCGAGGATGGTTGGGTTGAGAGTCGGGCACCTTAGGTATTGAGCTATCCTGGTATATGACAAATGAGTGCCACATTGAAACCACTTGAAACCGAAATTAGCTTCCTAAAAACTTCCTTGGGACTTCCTGATGAATTGAATTAATTTAAAAAATACAGGTGACCATTCGTGTGTTGCTTGCAACGGAGTTTTTTTTTACTTAATGTTATTTTTTTTTTTAATTTTTAATGTTTCCATGATAACGCATCAGAGAAAACATGGAAGTGATCACACAAACATACATTTTGTGAGACAACAATTAAAATATATGTATGTTCCTTTTTCATTGAAATCGATTGTTTTTAAGAACGAAAGGCTTTGATTTGAGAAAAAATATAAAAAACTCTTATGCTCCATAAAAAATGTACTTTTCATTTTGTACACAAACCATTTATTGACAATTTTAATTTGTATCTTTTTTAAAACATAAACAATAACGACCATCATTAAGTTTTTTCAACAGAAAGTAACTATGTAGTATAGATATTAAAAAACCTTTAAAATGTAATTAAAAAACTACTGAGAAATGAAAGCTTCATAAAAAGATAATTTTTGAAAAGATAATTTCGAACTTCTTAACGTGACAATATTTGTTATCGATGAAACAAAAACTATACTATGGTCACCTCGTTTGTGAATAATTCAGACAGCAGTAGCTTATTTTCACATCAATACTACTTTCCATGCGAAGTACCAGCTTTTAATTTTTTCATGTTGAGTGTGCAACACTTCGCTAGGACCAAATAATCGGAATTATTACTTCCCGCGCATGCGCCTGAGAGAATAATTAAAATTATGTTTGCATAACCACCTCTTCATAGGTCTTATAGAAACAAATTAAGCTGACATCACTTCGCTGAGGCAAATTCATCGAAATAAATGCTTCTCGCACCCTTCAAGCAAAATCACGGACCCAAATTTCTCGGTTCACTTGGGACTCCAAAAAAAATGAGTGCCTCACACACAATAACACATTTTCTGTGTACGCATGTAAAAAGAACGAGAATCGAGAGTATTTTTTTTAAGCATCGAGAAATAGAGAGAGTATAGGCGAAGTATACAATCATTTTGCCTAATTTTCCACCACTTTTTTTTTTAGTATTTAGTTCAGTTTTGTAGGTAGCGTGGCGAAGACGGTTGCGTTTTTCTCTTTTTTCTTGTTAAAACTTTGAACAAATTCCAATCAGAAATGCAAGTTTCTATTTATTAAATGTAAATTTATATTTGTGGAAATATGTCATGTTTATTAGTGCGAAATAGTCTTTAGAAAACGTTTTATGAATGATAAATAAAAAAAACTCTTGAAATGACAAAAATCTGCTTGTTTTATTTTTGTGGGCAATGGAGACACTGGACTAGATGGGAAGTTTTTTTTAATACTTTTGGGTTGGGTATGCCTCAATTCATTTATTTTTTTGGAACCGTTTTAGATTCCATTTGGTTTCGGTTCATGGTGAATTGAAAAAACTCTCTCTCACAATACATTCACATAATGGCTCCGTGGTGATTCTAATTTCCATACTAATTTGAGCCGCAAAACGCAGTTTCTCGATCCGTATTTGGATCCGAATGCGAAGTCGTCAATACGTTGTTTGATACGTTTGCGAACCGAATACGAGCTCGCTTGCTTGAAGGGTTCCCTTCAAGCAAAATCACGGACCCGAATTTCTCGGTTCACTTTGGAATCACTTGGGACTCCAAAAAAAACTGAGTGTCTCGCTCACATTAACAAATTTTCTCTGTACGCATGTAAAAAGAAGAATAAGAATCGTGAGAATTTTTGTATGCACGGAGAAATAGAGAGAGTACAGTCATTTTGTTTTAATTTCCACCACTTTTTTTTTTAAGTTCAGTTTTGTAGGTAGCGTGGCGAAGACCATTGCTTTTTTATCTTTTTTTCTAGTGAAAACTTTAAGAAAGTTGTGAAAATATATATTGTACCTTTTATAATTGATAAATAAAAATAAAGTCTTGAAATGAACAAAATTCTGTTTGCTTTTTTGTTTTTTTTTTTGTATGCAATGTAGAAACTCGACTAGACGGGGAAGTTTCTTTTTAATACAATACATTTGGGTATGCCTCGATTCATTCATTTTTGTCGGAGTATGGTGAATTGAAATACTCTCTCTCTCTCTCACAATACAGTCACATAATGGCTCCGTGGTGATTCTAATTTCCATACTAATTTGATCCGATTTGGAATCGTTTTGGATCCGGTTTTGGGTCCGTTTATGAACTGGTTTCGGATCCAAAACGGACTCGCTTGCTTGAAGGGTTATTATGCTTGTGTCGGGCTTGTGTTTGATGGGTTATAGAACCAAAATTGGGTGTCATGCTTAATCAGAGTTACCACTGCGATCAAATTTAATTCTGAGGAAATCATTTTTATTGGTGGGATCCGCGGTATTATTTTTTTTATAGAAATTAAAAAAAAAGACAAACAACGAATATAAAGTGCATCTGTTGTTGTTAAATCATTTCTAATAAAAAATGATTAAATAATTTGTATTTGTACTGCAATTCTGAATATAAATTACATAATTATAGTTCCATGTAAAAAAAATTAATTTAAATTGTTTTCTTTTTTCATATTTATTTCAATGCAGAATATAAATGTTTGTTCTTTACCTATACTTAATGAATCGGTTTAATTTAAAGTTTTAAAATGATACAAATGTACCTATTTTTATTTTCATAAATAATTTGACCTGTGGTAACCCTTTCTCGGCAGTAGAAACATACATGCGCCGAATAGTACACAAGATAATGCTTGTATCGGGCTTTTCCTCAGGGGGCTTACAGAAACAAAATAAAATGACATAATTCCACTAACAATTATGCTTCCATTAGACTTTTGTTCACATATTAGCTTGTTTCAGGCCTTTGTAAGCAGGCCCTTCCAGAACTCTTGGCAGTGCTTCCTAATGAAAGCTTTCTTTGCTTTTATTTCGCATGCATATCAAAACTAATTTCTGGGAAGCCTTACGAAAACTATAACCAAAGTGTAAATATTCATACTTGCAGAAAATTAAAGATTCTGCTTGTAATAGGTTTGTAGGAAGATGTTTTCAAAAATATAGCTTCGAAAATTTGCAACTTCTATGTCCAAACTAAATACAAGCCTTGTAGAAATAATAACTTATAGAAATTCAAAAAATGAACCTTAAGGCTTAACTTCATAGGCCTACTTTTGTACAAAAGTAGAAAAGTGAGAAATAAATATCTATTCTGAAGAAACCTGCGTGCAAAAAAACAATGGAAAATTGTGCTTGGTGGTTTAATTTATGTGTCAGAACAATTTTTGTTTGGTTTTTTTTTCAAGCATGTTTCTTTAATGAGCATTTTAATTTCTCACTTTTGTACTTTTGTACAAAAGAAGGCCTATGTAGTTAAGGCTTTATACAGGAAAAATTGTTAGTTGGCGCGTATTCATAGTCATTTTAAAGCTGTGTCTAAGTTAAACATTATGGGGCATATTCATAGTCATTTTAGAGCTGGGTCTAAGTTACACATAGGCTTAGTTGAATTTTCGGACGTTTTGTTAAGTTTATCGTTTCAAAATATTTGAAGCTGTTTATGTAGTACACCAAGTTAATTATCTTATAAAAATATAAAACCAACAATTTGTAATTAAAATAGGTCTGTATTCATTGAGTTAAAATTCTCTTAAACTGTAGTTTAGTTAAACCTGGATGTATCTGCGACTATGAATATGCCCCAATGAGTTTAAAGTTAAACCGCACTCGACGGAACTGCACTGCAGTGGAACTGCGATTCATAAGAATTCGTGTAAAATTTCATGAAGTTCAGTTGCCGCTTAGTGCAATATAGCTCATACAATTTCATACAAGTAAAGGCTCTCCCAAAATCGTCAGTCACAAATAATTCATATGTTTCTTCGCCGCGTTGGTGTGGCACTCTCATATATCACCATGTAAATAAATTTTGACAAGCGAATGTTTCTCCGCCGCAACGAATGTTACGCATTGGTTTGCGAGAGCCTTAATGGTGGATTTACATGTATCTTCCTCCGACTTCTGCAAAAAAAGGGGAAGCAAAATTGAAATGTACATTTGTTGGATAGAGAGGGAACACCAAAATGCAGAAGATCTTCGTGCATGAAGATTCTAGGAAGTGGAATAATGCAGATATGAAGACGAACATGTTCATCTTCTTGATGTACTCTTTCACACGCTCGGAGTTTTGGCATACATCTGTCCCGCTCTACTTTTCTTCATATTTGCAGACGAAGATACATGTAAATCTAGCATAAATGTTTTGCCGTGTTGTCGTGAAGTATAGTTCCGCTGAAGTTGAGTGCGGTCTTGCCAGTGTTGTGCCATGTAGACTATAAATGTATGTTGACTACATGATTGTCTTCATGTAGACAATTTACAATAATTGTCGACATAAATTTGTCGACAATGTAGATAATTCGTTAAACCATCATAATTCATAATTTTTCCTACCAACATTTATCAAACCAAAAACAAAAATGTTAAAAAAAGAACCAAGTTCTTCTATAATACAAAATTATGTGTGTAACAACAAGACAGTAGTGAAAAATCATTAGATCTAATAGCCCAGTCAACGAAGACTCAAAATTATAAAATAAATGCAAAAAAGAAGGCCCTCTGGAATATTTTTTTTATATGGTAGGAGTTACCCCCAGGTATAACATACCCAAAGTCCCCAGCCCAGGGCCGCGAGTTAAACTGAGGAGGGGGGGCTAATGGTACCCCTCTTTAGATTTATGTGAATATTGGCACAACCTAACATGTTAGATGAAAAGTCTGCTACTTAATTAGAGACAATTAAATTGTCTATAAAATGATATATTCACATTTTTTCCAGGGTCAATAAGAAAAGTCAACAAATCTGAAAAACCTGTTATTGTCTTAGATATTGAATGTTTTCTGACCAATTTACCTGGAAAAAACAAAAAAGGTAAACACACATTCATCCACTGTTATTATCATCATGTCGTGGGTCTAAGAAAGGGGTTTTAAATTCCTTTTTTTTCTATATATCCGAAACTATACGTAAAAGTATATGTATACTAGATTAGGCAAAATTTAATTAGCAAGAATTGTTTTCATATGGCACCAAAAAATAATAACGTTTTTTTTAAACGAACACAACACAAAATTTGTTGGTCATAGGTTGGGGTTCTTTATCCCCCCCCTTTAGAGAAAAGGGGCATTTTTTTAAAAATAATATTAAAAAACAACGGCAACACTTACAACAAAATTTACCTTTTTTGAAAGCCAGAACTCCGTTCTTTTATTTTCAAATCAAGTTATTGATGTCCATAGTTTTTGTAAAAATAACTTTCAAACTGAAAATTATTATAAAATAAGATTGAAAATTTTGTTTTTGATTTTTCTTTTTAAATTGGGAAATAAGAAGCTGAAAACAAACAATTTGTTTGATGTTTTTTTTTTTGGCTGCTTTGAATATTTTGATTTAGATTAATTGGTACCCATAGTGAACGTTGTCTTTGTAAACAAACTCCACCGAATCCCAACAAAAACCATGTCATGTTAGCCCATTCGGCAATTTGTTCTTCTAAATCGTGTTCGGAACTTTGGTGAGAAGCTCTACGTTTTCCCATACCACGATGAAATAATTCTGCTTGTCCATCTTCAGTTTTGCATTTAGGATAAGATTGAAGAATTTTGCTGATGGCTTCCCAGTCTCTAACACACAACAAAAAATAATAAGATGAATTAAATTTAAATATTTGTACAATTGTACGATAAGATACACGGCAAATTTATTTGGAAACTAAAACAACAAAAAAAATGGATACCTAAACATCAAAATGTCAGATGGATCTGTTGGTTTCATAAGAAATAATAAGAAATGTCCTTAGTTTCTATGGCAAATAATGGTTGCTCAGCCCATAGTGTCAATAGATGGAGCTGAAAAATAGTATTTTTTTACCACTTTGCGCCGAAAGGTGCTTCGTCGGCAAGGAAAGGAGGCATAATTTTAGCAGTCTATATTATACGTCCATGCGTGTTTCAGTCTCATGAAGTTTCATTTCAGTATGTCACGGTCTACATTGAACGATTTTTCCAGTGCCGATCTTTTTTTCGTTGGTGAAGGGAGTGAAAAGTGAGGGGTAGGGATCAAATCGTTTGTCCCGGTCTACATTGAACGATTTTTCCAGTGCCGATCTTTTGTTCGTAGGTGAAGGGAGTGAAAAGTAAGGGGTAGGGATCAAATCGTTTGTACCACAAAACTCAGACGATTTTTCCAGTCTGTTTATGTTCTCTTTCGCCCTCTTTCCAGTTTTTTGTGTGTGTTCGGTGTCAGTGTGCCATTGGGTTGATGGTGTGAGTGAATATCAATGCAAAATGAAGAGCACAGAAATAAAAAAATGAAGAAGACAAAGAAAAAATCTCATGGAAAAAATCGTTCTGTGTGTACATTTCACACGATTTCTGGAAAAATCTTCGTGGAAATATCGGGCAATGTAGATCGGGACTTTGTACCACAAAACTCCAACGATTTTTCCAGTCTGTATATGTTCTCTTTCGCCTTCTTTCCATTTTATTGTGTGTGTTCGGTGTCAGTGTGCCGTTCGTTTGATGGTGTGAGCAAATCTCAATGAAACATGAAGAGCACTGCAATAAAAAAATGAAGAAGACAAGGAAAAAATTTTATGGAAAAAATCGTACTGTGTGTACATTTCACACGATTTCTGGAAAAATCTTCGTGGAAAAATCGGGCAATGTAGGTCCCGATCTACATTGCCCGATTTTTCCACGAAGATTTTTCCAGAAATCGTGTGAAATGTACACACAGAACGATTATAAGATTTTTTCCTTTTCTTCTTCATTTTTGTATTGTTGTGCTCTTCATGTTTCATTGATATGCACTCACACCATCAAACGAACGGCACACTGACACCGAACACACACAACAAAATGGAAAGAAGACGAGAGAGAACATAAACAGACTGGAAAAATCGTTCGAGTTTTGTGGTACAAACGATTTGATCCCTACCCCTTACTTTTCACTCCCTTCACCTACGAACAAAAGATCGGCACTGGAAAAATCGTTCAATGTAGACCGGGACTAGATCGGGACTATGGAATCGTTAAGTGCGTAGTCCCGGTCTACATTGAACGATTTTTCCAGTGCCGATCTTTTGTTCGTAGGTGAAGGGAGTGAAAAGTGAGGGGTAGGGATCAAATCGTTTGTACCACAAAACTCGAACGATTTTTCCAGTCTGTTTATGTTCTCTTTCGCCCTGTTTCCAGTTTTTTGTGTGTGTTCGGTGTCAGTGTGCCATTGGGTTGATGGTGTGAGTGAATATCAATGTAAAATGAAGAGCACAGAAATAAAAAATGAAGAAGACAAGGAAAAAATCTCATGGAAAAAATCGTTCTGTGTGTACATTTTACACGATTTCTGGAAAAATCTTCGTGGAAATATCGGGCAATGTAGATCGGGACGTACTCTCCTTAAAAAGAGTAAAATGAACACAGCTTGTCACTTGCTGTCAAATTTTTTACAACTGTCATCTTGATCTGTGCTCTGTGGTGTCTGCTGTCAGCGTCAGCATACGGCGTTTTCTTCGCCTTTTAAAAGTAATCCAAATAATTGCGAAAAGAAAAAACATTTTGTTCTTCATGAATTTTCCAATTTACTGATAAAAAAAATTACTAAATAAACCACAACAATGGGCATTCTAGAAAAGATTTCCGAAATCGAAAAAGAAATCGCAAGAACTCAAAAAAATAAAGGTATATAAGTAGACGTTTTCCGTGTTGCTTCTCTTTTATTAATAGGTTAACTTGTTTAATAAAATGATTTTTATTTGTTTTATCCAACAGCCACTGAATACCACTTGGGTTTGTTGAAGGCAAAATTAGCCAAATATCGCTCCCAATTATTGGAACCTTCCAAGAAGGGCGAGAAAGGTGATGGATTTGATGTGCTTAAAAGTGGAGATGCTCGCGTGGCTCTTATCGGATTTCCGTCTGTTGGTAAATCCACACTGCTTTCGACACTGACCAAAACTGAATCCGAAGCAGCGAACTATGAGTTCACAACACTCACCTGTATCCCCGGTGTTATTGAATATAAAGGCGCAAATATACAACTTTTAGATTTGCCTGGAATAATCGAAGGCGCCGCCCAGGTTAAACTTGAGGTCACATTGGTATTTTGAATATACGTTAAAAAAATATATAAAATTCTAGGGCAAAGGTCGAGGAAGACAAGTTATAGCTGTAGCTCGTACTGCAGACTTAGTTGTTATGATGTTGGATGCCACTAAGCCAAATGTCCATCGTGATCTTCTGGAGCGCGAGTTGGAATCAGTCGGAATCCGATTGAACAAACGTAAACCGAATATTTACTATAAAGTAAAAAAAGGCGGTGGTTTGAGCTTTAACGCAACATGTTCCCTATCACGTTGTAATGAAAAAATGGTACAAACAATTTTGCATTCATTCAAAATTTTCAACGCCGAAGTGCTCTTTCGTGAAGACTGCACCGAGGATGAATTTATCGATGTAGTAACTGCTAATCGTGTCTACTTGCCTTGTCTGTATGTCTACAACAAGATCGATCAGATTGCAATCGAAGAGGTTGATCGGCTGGCCCGAGAAGACAACTCAATAGTAGTCAGTTGTAATATGCAATTAAATCTGGATTACTTACTGGAAGCCGTCTGGGAATCTTTGCAGCTGATTCGGGTGTACACCAAAAAACCAGGTGCACCACCAGATTTTGATGATGGCCTTATTTTAAGAAAGGTGAGATTTTTTAATATGAAAAAAAAAAACAGTTCCCTGCAATAAAAAATTATTTTGTATAAAGTAGATAAACTTCATAAAACGAGAATAGGTCCAGGTGTCCTACTCTGTATCTTGTCAATTCTATTCGATATTGGTTTATACATATTTCTTTATACCTTGCGTCTAACCAAACAAAACATAACTTCAAATAGAATTAGCTTTTGGAACGAGATACAGAGTAAGAGCCCAGTAAATGAAGAAGTGTTACGCTAAAAAATGTCGAGTGGTTCTTAATTTTGTATATTATTATGGATATTTGATGGCTTAACCAAGAAAACTGCACTACTAGCCACCAAGAGTGTCACACGGGCAAGTATCGTCCACATTTTGTTGATTTGTGTATATGGACATTAATGAACACTGTTGAGTAGATGCGAACGTTTAAGTCAACAGTGTCGAATCAAGTTTTGTTGACCCAAACGTAAAGTGATTCAAATGGTTAAAAAACGAGCAACATTGTATTGATTAGAAATTAATTGTATTTAAACAAAAACAAAGTTATGGCTAGCCGATGAAAGTGTTTGGGGAATGTTGGGTATATTATTCGAAACTCGTATCGCCCAGTGGTCGAAATTCGACCACTCTCGATAAATTTGTTGCTGAAATTCCCACTGAGCTCCATACAAATAATTTTTGTAATCTTTTTAAAACCCGCGTATATCCCACCATAACCTACCTACTGCACATCCAAGTACACACCTCTGCTCTGCTGCTGCTTTTTTGCCTTCTTCTCCAATCAACCTACGTTACTGAATTCTCTTGGAACGTTGAAAGTACCGAATATTTATTGAATTTGCTGCAAAAACGAAAAGTTATTGAGGCGGTGTTAGTTTGCAAGTCCGGCTAGGAGGCGACAAACTTTTTAAACTATAATTTAACTGCCTTAACGCCAAAATATAAACAAATTCAACTTGTCGTTATCTTTGGAAAAAAGAAAACAAAAATAAAATATGATGCCATTAAGACGTTCAAAAAGGTGCGGGTAGAAATCACCTTCACGGATTATTAATGGACATACTTTAGACGCGGTCAAAGACGAACTCTTAACCTGACTTGATAGTACTTGACAAAATAATTTAACCAAACACCAGAAAACAATTTCCAATTGAATGAACGAATAAAAAGCTATTCAGAGGACTTTATTCACTGAATTTAAGGTTGCAAACATCAACACTGTACAACCTGAAGAAAATGCCGATACTCGCCAACTTTTAAATTCATGGCTACATGGTATGATATAGTGATTTTTCTTTTGGGAAGACAATGAAGACATCAACCTACTGAAGAACGTCCTACTCCTTCATCCCATAAGTGGATGTAAAATCATCTCAAACATATTTGGTTTCAAAAATGAAAATGCCATCGTTCATGAAACTTTAGGAGGCTGTAGAGCGCCTTTTCTTGGCTTAATAAATCTTAAATAGCTTCCCCATTCGAAATGCGTAAGCAGTTTCAAGCTTCCACCATGAACAGATTCTGCGTAGCTTAACTCCATCGAAATCTTACCACTTCAGCCAAATGTGTGGCTCGCCGCGGAGATTTCCTGTTAGATAAAAACGATGACCACAATATAATAAAATAGATCAATTTGAAGAAGATTCGATTGACGACGCCTCACACATTCTTTCGTGGTCCAACCCTAATATACTTTTGGATCATGTTTTTAAGAAATTTGACAAATTATGCAGGGTGATTCATCTAAAGTGTGACAAAAAGCTAAATATTGTAGGGTGGGTTGAGACAACACAAATATTGTATGGGAGGGGGTTTAATCCCCTCCCTCGTTTAGGCGGGATGGGCAATTTTATAAAATATTTAATGAAAACAACAACAGTAACACGTAAAATGCCCTGTTATAACTTTTTGTAAAGGCAGAAATCCTTTTTTATCACCTTTCGGTGCCGTATAACTTAACTACAATAACTTTGGTAATATTCAGACATTCTATCCGTTTTTCTTAAATGCAATATTTTTTTTAATAACTTACCAGTAGCGGAAAGAAATAGTATGAACAAGATTCGGAAATGTGCCAAAAAAGGCAATCCCCATTACCGTCATGTTATATTGATTAAAACATGATTAAAAATCCTATAGAGAAATTATAATAAGATGTCAAGTTCAATATGCACTTAAAAACTATAAAGTTTAGACCGCACTAGGTGGAACTGCACTGCAGCGGAACTGCGATTCACAATAATTTGTATGAAATTTTATGAAGTTGAGTTGCTGCTTAAAGGCCTTCCACACTAGCCCACTGTGTATTAATACATGTCAAAAAAGTGGGAAACAAATCATGTAGAATAGTGTGAAAACAAAATATGAAATCCCAGCCCACACAAACCGACATTTTATCCCACACGATTTGACATGTCTTAATACATGAATAATTTTAGGAATGGTTCTTATTCTAACCCACATTCTATCACACTTTTTTTAGGTTATGGTAATGTATTAATACAAGCAAGTATTGAAGCAAAATATGAAAAGTTATTTCTTTCCCACAAAATGGCAGTCGCGTGTTAATCTTTCCCACTTTCAATTTGGCATGTATCAATACACTGTGGGCTAGTGTGGAAGGGCTATTAGTGCGATATAGCTCATACAATTTCATACAAAAAAATGTTTTGACGCGTCGTGAAGTGTAGTTCCGCTGCAGTTGTGTGCGGTCTTACCTTAAATTGAACCCTTCTCTAACCGATATGTTTTTCCTAAGCCAATAAATGACTAATTTTAAATTCATGGCGAAAGAAAAAATCATTTCTCCAAAAAGTACACGTTCGATTTTTTTTGTAATGTAATTTTTGAGTTCAGGTAGATAAAATACGTAAGAAATCAATGGTACCACTTAGTCAAAGTTTTTCAGTGACAAGATTCAAATTAAACTCGAGTTAACTCACCTAATTCGAAGATTTGGATTAAGAAGATCTGGATTAACTCAAAACATACTTTTGATATTTTAGCTTTCAAAGGAGAATGGGCAAACATGTATGGGAGCTGGTCTACCCACTCAACAGCAATGTGTTATATGTCGTTGAAAAGGTAATTTTACTTACTTCATTTCATTGTATGACCATTAAGCTCTAAATTATGGGGTTCGTGAGATATTCGGAATCAAAGCACCGAAAAAGACAATAATGCATTTCGTCATTGGTAGTGTGTCCTCATACCTACATTAATCTGTGATACATCGTTGAAAAGATAATTTTGTGTACTTTATTTTTGTATATAGCCGTGAAGACGTAGATCATAGGGTGCAAGAGATATGTGGGCATACAAATCGGCAAATATAACAACAATGCAATTCTTCATTTGGTACTGGTCTACCGACTCAACAGTAATGAGTCATACGTCGTTGTAAAGGTTATGGCATTTGCTTCATTTGATTATGTGGCAGTTAAGCTCTAAACCATGGGGTTCGTAAGATATTCGGCTCTTAAGCACAAAAAACAGCAATAATGCAATTCTGCATTGGTAACTTATCAACCAAGTCAACAACTATGAGTCATGTGTCGTTGAAAAGGCTGTTGCGTGTACTTCTTTTTAGTATATGACCGTTAAAGTGTAAATAATGGGATTCGAGAGATATGTGCCAAAAACGCTGAAAAGTGCAGTAATGCAATTCCGCACTGGTAGCTGGTCTTTCAACTCAACAGAAATCTCGCTAATATCTTTGAAAACGCTATTGTATGTACTTCATTTTGCAATATGCCGTTAAGCTGTAGATGGGGTTTAAGAGGTATTTGGCTACAAAATATAAACATAAATAAAAAAAAACACACTTATAATATTTTATTTGAATTTTTTTTTACATTTATATCATACTTTCGTCCAGTATGACATTACTAAGGCGGTCCGCAGGTGGTGTAAACCCATTTTGATGCTGGGCTATGCACATATACCACAAAATTGATACAACATGTGCACATGTACTGACAGTTCGGCGCCCCGTCAAGCATGAGCAATAAAAGTGTTTAAAAGCCTCTCGTCCTTCCCTACCTCTATTTATAAGTATATATGTGTAGTATTTCTTGGCTCTACTATGACGCGATTGTATTAGTTATGTTTGCCTAGATTGATGGCCAAATACCTCTTGAACCCCACGGTCTACAGCTAAACGGCATATTGCAAAATGAAGTACATACAATAGCGTTTTCAAAGATATAAGAGAGATTTCTGTTGAGTTGAAAGTCCAGCTACCAGTGCGGAATTGCATTACTGCACTTTTCAGCGTTTTTGGCACATATCTCTTGAATCCCATTATATACACTTTAACGGTAATATAATAAAAAGAAGTACACGCAACAGCCTTTTCAACGATACATGACTCATAGTTGTTGACTTGGTTGATAAGTTACCAATGCAGAATTGCATTATTGCTGTTTTTTGTGCTTAAGAGCCGAATATCTAACGAACCCCATGGTTTAGAGCTTAACTGCCATATAATGAAATGAAGAAGATGCTATAAGCTTTTCAACGACGTATGACTCATCACTGTTGAGTTGGTAGACCAGTACCCAATGAAGATGTGCATTTTTGTTATATTTGCCTATTTTGATGGCCAAATACCTCTTGAACCCCACGGTATACAGCTAAACGGCATATTGCAAAATGAAGTACATGCAATAGCGTTTTCAAAGATATTAGGGAGATTTCTGTTGAGTTGAAAGACCAGCTACCAGTGCGGAATTGCATTACTGCACTTTTCAGCGTTTTTGGCACATATCTCTCGAATCCCATTATTTACACTTTAACGGTCATATACTAAAAAGAAGTACACGCAACAGCCTTTTCAACGACACATGACTCATAGTTGTTGACTTGGTTGATAAGTTACCAATGCAGAATTGCATTATTGCTGTTTTTTGTGCTTAAGAGCCGAATATCTTACGAACCCCATGGTTTAGAGATTAACTGCCACATAATCAAATGAAGCAAATGCCATAACCTTTACAACGACGTATGACTCATTACTGTTGAGTCGGTAGACCAGTACCAAATGAAGAATTGCATTGTTGTTATATTTGCCGATTTGTATGCCCACATATCTCTTGCACCCTATGATCTACGTCTTCACGGCTATATACAAAAATAAAGTACACAAAATTATCTTTTCAACGATGTATCACAGATTAATGTAGGTATGAGGACACACTACCAATGACAAAATGCATTATTGTCTTTTTTGGTGCTTTGATTCCGAATATCTCACGAACCCCATAGTTTAGAGCTTAATGGTCATACAATGAAATGAAGTCAGTAAAATTACCTTTTCAACGACATACAACACATTACTGTTGAGTGGGTAGACCACTTTGCCCATTCTCCTTTGCAAAACCTTTCTTCATTCATCTACTGACAATTTCTTGACTTAACTAAAGACAAATCTAATTCCGGAGTTAACTAACTCTGGTTTAACTCACCACTCAACTGGACTTGGTTTCGTTATTTGGATTTATTCATTTAAAAATTTTTTGTTTCTATGCCGTATTATTTCTTCTACCTTATAGCCTAATACGCTGCTGAATTGAAACACAAATGACATGACGAAATCATAAACAAAAAAGTTCGTTGTGCTTTTCGTTCTGTGGTACGCTGTTCGACCAACGAAATTGATGATTATACCAGATCGCTTTGACAAGTCTCCAATCTATTTTCCCAAAGAATTAATTGCCCGGACAATTAATTGTGTGCGGAAAAATGACATTTGGGTTTTATCGTGTTTTTATTTGTTGTCAATTTCAGTGACAGCATGGCTGTTGTTTGGTTTTTTCGTTAAATTTTGTTTCATTTATTTGCAATTTGTGACTCTCCATGAATATTTTTCCGCTGTATTTTCTTAAGCATTTTGTTGGCTTTTTGGAGACCACAGGAAAATTTAGTTTCGCATCAGCAGGCTTTGGCCTAGTACAGTGCTGATGCAAAACGAAATTTTCCTGTGGTCTCCAAAAAGACAACGAAATGCTTACGGAAACACAGCGGACAAATTTTCATGGAGAGTTTCAAAATTTACAAATAAATAAAACAAATTTTAACGAAATAATCAAACAAAAGCCATGCTGTAATGAAAGTTACAACAAATAAAAACCCGACCAAATCTAAATGTCATTTTTCCACACACAATTAAATGTCCGGGCAATTAATTCTGTGCGAAAAGAGAGTGGAGACTTCTGAAAACAATCTGGTGTAATAATTAATTTCGCTGGTCGAACAGCGTACCGCAGAACGAAAAGCACAACGAAATTTTTCGTTTATGATTCCGTCATGTCATTTTTATATGGGATTTTTTGTTTCACATCAGCAGCTTACTTGGCTTAAACCTAAGTGGTGTGTAAATTAAACGGAGAACGTCGTCAGAACAGTTGCCCCATAGTAAATCAAAGCAAGTGCTTATGAAAATCCCTATTACGGGTGTCGTGTCACTCAAACGACAGTAAAACGACAAGGCTCTAGAGGCAACAGTTGGCGTTTAAATAAACCCAAATTTTCGACATTCTCTCCAATCTCTAACCATCTCATAATTATGACGAAATTAGTTTTAATAAAATATCAATTGCCGCCTTCAGGGACTTGTCGTTTTAGTGACACGACAACCGTAATAGGGGTGAATATTAATTCATACCGAATGCAGTACCTAATCGAAAAAAAAAATGAGTTTTGAGTAGTTAAATCGTTTTATTCATAATATCCATTATTTGCCGCCAATTTTGTTAAGTTTTAATTTGGGTTGTTTTTGTAGATATTACATACACTAACCGTCAATTGTTTGTGGCCACTCTTTTCACTATTTTTTCCGCGATGTATACGTGATGGAATATTGTTTTCCTGTACAAGATTCATACCTGTGATTTATTACATATTTTGCAAAAATAATAACCGAAATAAAAAGGTAACCAAGAAAATCTCCCGGAATCTGTGAATTAATAATTTTAATTTTAAAACAATAATTCAATATGTTTTTGTTCATTTATAATAATGTGTATGGCCGTCATTTTTTAGAATAGAAATAGTAGACGGCTTTTAATTGAATGAGAACGCATTTTATTTCAATAATCAAGCAAAAGAAAATATCTCGACCCAGCATACGTCACCTTCAAGATGTCTATAGAGTTCATAGACAATTCGAAATAGAAAGGCTTAATAGTTTTCGATTATGATTAAGTCAGATAAATAGGACAACTGAAATTGAATTTATGCATATCTTTTTTCTGCAGCTCATTATCAGTGCGTTGAATTTTCCTAGACATTTTTAGGTTAATTCTTTTTGCAAAATATGTACATAAGTACTTACTCCAGGTAGTAAACAAGTACATCGGGAAAAGAGTGGCGTCAGATAAGTGACCCGGAAGTCAGTAGGTAAAACATTTTGCTTAAAAAGAAAGGCATCAAATTTTCCGCAGCATCCAATTCAAAAAAAAAAGTTATTAAGTATTTTTTTTTTTGGAATTGTGTTTAAAAAACTGATTAAATTGCGTAGGATCCTGCTGCTGTTTCATAAATCGGCTCTAATCGATGGAAAGGAAAATTCTCCGATTATATACGCTAGGAAGGATTTCCGCTCCGATCGGTTGTCAGAAGAATACCTCAATAAGACCTTGCATTTGAAAGAGTTCAAGACATATTCTAATCTTAAATATTTTCTGACGCCTTATCAAAATTTCAAATTTGCTTTTATTTCTTTTCAGGGTGTAAGCGTTGAGTACGTCTGCCACTCGATTCATCGGACACTCGCTGCTCAATTCAAATATGCATTAGTTTGGGGTACATCCACAAAATACTCACCACAAAGAGTGGGCATTAGTCACATAATGCAAGACGAAGATGTTATTCAAGTTGTTAAGAAGTAATATTAAGCGTTACGAAAACTCGTAAACGCCAATCTTCGATACGAGATAAAAATATCGTTTTTTTTCCTTTTTTATATAAACCATTTAACCCATCATAGCTTAGCAATAAACAGATGTGGCTTTTTTTTAAATTAAAGATTGTTCGAAGATTATGTTATTGGCCCAGAAATAGAAAAATAAATAAAAAGAAACCATTTATTGAAAAACAAAGGATTTTTTTTTATTTCGAAACAAATTCTACAAAAATATTTTATTTTTTATTAAGATTTTCCAGATTGACCAGCCGCCGATGCTCCCATGCTGGAAATGGTCTTTCCTAGAGCACTAATGCCACCCATGTTCGAGAACGGTGTGGGGCCAGATGTGATTTTTGAAGTATTCATATCGGCCTCGACGAAGTCAAGCTTGGCAAATACATTCGACGTGTCTCGCAGACGGTACTTCCTTAAATTTAGGAATTGTTCCTTTTGTGCTTCGACCTTTTGATGAAGTTCGTTGAGGCGGCCAGCCAGGGAAACGAAACTCTCATTGATTTGCTTGAAACCACGTTTGATGTCGTCCGGGCACACTGCTTGCGGGGTGGTCAGTGACCGCATGTGCTTCTCTGTAAGAGCAATTTGGTGGCGAAAATTAATTAAGTCAGTTTCGTATTTTTGAACCAGATTTTGGAAAAGCTGAAAGGGCGCCGAGTTCTCGAACTGCAGGCCAGCTGGGGTGTCTTGAGTACGTTGAGCCATTTCGGCGGTTTGCATAACGCGCGAGGTTTCCTTGCGCAGGAGTTTGATTTGACTGTAATTTGTCTCGACGGTGTTAGAGATCTCTTGAAGTGACCATTGGAAAGATAGAATCTCACTGGAGACGTTTGAGAGCTTACTTGTAGATGCCCGGCCGATGTCAGAACTTAGGCTTTTTTGATTTTTTATATGAGCTTTGAGTACTTCAACAGTTTTGGCGATTTCATCGGGAACTAATGTTTCCTTTACTTTGACATTATCCTGCTTCGATTCGCCTGATTTCGGTTGGGAAGAAGCTACATCCAAACCACCCAGGCCGACAAACGGAGTAGCAGCAGTTGCTGTCGATGTGGCTGGTAACGAAGGGTTTAGAGTATTAAACGTAGGTTTTGCTCCAAAAACCCCAACATTGGTGGTGCCCAACCCTTTGCCGGTAGTATTGAATCCCGTGAAGGGAGTGGCTCCAGTTGTAGTTGTTCCAAAATTAAGGCTTGCAGATGTTGCCGCTGGCTTGGCCGCAAAAGAAAATGATGTACCCAATGCTGAAGTATTTGGTGGTGCTGCTGATGGTGCCGCAAGGCTAACTGCAGTTGCAGGGTTTGTGTTCGGATTGCCAAAACTGAACGTTGGGGCGGCTGCTGCTTGAGTTTGTACAGTGGATGGGGCGGCGCCAAAGCCGAAACTTGTTGCTCCTGTAGGAGCGGCTAATGCAGTGGATGCAGCAGGCGCACCGAATGAGAAAGACGTGGAACCTTGAGGTTGTGCAGCAGAAACGGCTGGAGCTCCAAAACTAAATCCTCCGGTCGCTGGAGCACTTTGTCCAAGAGAGATAGCACCGAAAGCAGGAGTTTGGTTCACAGCGACAGCATTATTTTGTTGAGCATTTGGTGCGGCCCCAAAGCTGAATGCACTTCCAGCTGGAGCTGAACCGGGCACATTGAACCCAGTGGACATTTATTCTTTTTTTATTTTTCACGTATTAATTAACAATCTATAATTTTACCGCTTATATTTGCTAGAAAGAACAGAAAATACTTCACAAAAATTAATATTCAACTTCAAAATTAAGGTTTGTTTGATTTTATTTTTATCGCACGCATTTGGAATTTGACAGGACCGTGTTGTCATTCGCTTTAAGTCCTAAACAGAATGCAAAACTATTCAAAGATTATGTGGGATTCCTTTCAATCAGAAATTCGATTTTTTCGGAACGAAATCAAAATTTTTCTCAACAGAATCGATTTTATGCTGTCAAAACAAATCTTGCATTTTAAGCAGGCTTGTTAGGTGTGTATTAAAAATTGTTCAAGGGAATAGACATTTTGATTCAAATGTTGGTGAAACTTGCTCTTTTGGAAAACACTTTCACCCCTTTCACACAAGGAAACTGAATTGCCGGCAACTGGGAGTTTGTAGACGAGAAGGGCGTAAAAGGAAGACAAAAAATCTCCCCTCACACCCTACTCGCCTACAAACTAGCTAGTTTCTGGAAACTCATTTTCCTTGTGTGGAAGCAGATGTCCAACATCACAAATTATTAACCTTTTACCACTTCTTCAATCTTTTCCAACAGAATGCACTTACACATTCAACAAAAACCAGACAAAAACACACGCACATATGAAACGTCATCTCATGGCCAAGCTTTGAACAGCCCTCCATGTCTTGTTCAAAACGTTATTTTTTTCGACATGTCGCTGCATGGACATGAATTTTTTTGGACTCCATTGGATTTAGACATGTTCGTAGTCCTGACATCGTTCATGGCCTGTGGAGGGGGCCTGTAATGTCAGACAGAAGAGTTTTATTTCTCAAATAAAATGAAGTACATGCATTCAAGGTTTATATATTAAAGGTAATATCCTTAGCGTTTTCATTTTCCTTCAGTTCTGCGCATGTGAATTAGTCACAACAAATTTGTTTTTGTTTACTGTGTATTGGCACAATAGACAGCAATCTTGAAATGCACAATATAATACCTTAGATATGTGTACTGTGCATGCATTCACTTAAATGTAACTATTAATTGTGCTTTATTATCTTTTATCGGGATCTGAATCTGGATTGTCTTTTACACGTAATACAAAAACAATTTGGGATCCTGCTTTCTATCTGGATCTATTTCAATATCCAAGAATTAGTTTTAATTCTCAACACCAGATGACCATTTTGATTCGTAAATATTGCCAGCACTGATAAAAAAAACAAGATCCAGATCCCGATAAAAGATAATAAAACTCTTCCATTCTAATATTTTGTTTACATGTCAATTTGAAAACGTCAAAAAAGTCAGGAAAACCATAATCGTAATGTAAAATTTTTTTAGTGTATCTTAGTGTATAATAAAACGCGGCTATTTAATGTTATTTCATGCAGATTATTAGATAACTGCCTATTTCCAGCAAGGAAGTATTCTTCAAAACAAGTTTTGCATCGATTTCAAATAGTAATATGTACATATATTTATGTATTGCAAATGGTTTGACGCTTTTAAAGAAGGGATTTGTTCATTATCAACCAATTTTATTAATACACTCATTTTAATACATTTCTATAACTCTTTTTAAAGGCTTTCACTTTTTTGTTCATTAAAAACGGTTATTTACCAAAACTAATTTATTATGGACGGAGAGGGAAGAGGAAGAGTAGGTAACGTACGCACGAATGAAAATCTTTGAGAATATATAATATGGAGTGCTCGCTTACATTCCAAAAATGTAACCATCATAGGGGGCGCGGTTATCTATCCGGTAATTCAATTTTCAATATAGAGAGGGTTTTTATAACAACACCGTCATGGCTGCCAGCTGTCAAAATACCCTCTCTATATTGAATCGCCCTTTATCACAGACTCAAGTACTACAATCACTGATCTCTATAATACACTGGATAGTGGATTCCCTATACGTATAACAGTTTTTTTTGAAGCAAATTGAATCTGACAATTGTATCCTTGCACACTTTTGTCTTTTTTTTTACCGAAGGAAAGAAAGAGATAGTTTTTTATCATCACAAAAAATCGTGCATTGATATCAGCTGTTTGTTTGACATCACTGGTTTGGTTTGTTTGTAGTACAAACGCAAACGAAAACAAAACATAAATAAAATTGTTTAATTTGCTATTGTCTTCCATTAATTTTAATAAGTGTTCATTAAAAATTGTAATATTTCTCTCAAACTTAAATACATGTTGAAGAAATTCAGTTTAAGAATTGTTTCTGCGTATTTAACAGATAAAATATATACCGAGCGCTCGTTTTCCGTAGTACGCGTCTTATAAAATGTTATAAAATTAAAATTGTTAATTAAATTAAAAGTATCTCAGCCAGCTTGGCTTGGATTTTTTCTTCGAGTTTGATTTTCTCGGTTTGTTCCATGTGTTTAGCCTCTTCGAGACGTTGCAACATTGATTGTAGCTCCATTTGGTGGAGTTCGAGCTCGTCCTTTGCCGCTTGCAATTGTTTTAATTGCTCTTCAAGACGACGAATCATCTCTTGTGCCTCCATGAGGTCCTTTTGTGAACGTTCCTTTCCTCTTGCATCTGCTTGAGATGGTCTTCGTATTCCTGTTGTTTCTTTTCGGCGCGTTCGCGGGCTGCCAGAGCCAATTGCAGCTTTTCTCGTTCCTGTTGCTTGGCATTCTTCTCCTCTCTGGCTTGTGCTTTCATTTGTTGGGCATCAATTGTGTCTGGCTTGCGACGACGCATATACAATTCATGGTTACCCATGCATAGGGCCAAAATTCTCTTATTGATCCTGACGCGTGGGGCAAAGAACACAAAGTCGGGCGCTTTTTTATCAATCGGTTTAATGATAAAGCGCTTTTCTGAGAATGAAATATTCCTGATCTCAGACCATGGGAATCCAATTTTTGGAGTTAGCTTGTCTTCCTGTTCGTAGATGCTCAAACCAAGAGCATCCACACCCAACCACAAGTCAGTTCCTTTTTTGTTGCGGATCTCGAAATAATTTACTCCGTACTATGAAAAAATCAATTAAAATCTTTTTTTTATGATCTATTATAAATAACTTACTTACTCACTCGCGAAAAACATCAGCTAATAAAAAAAATGTAAACAAAAACCACCATTTTAATACAATTTAAACTGTTATAAACTAAAAAAAAAAATTGACAACTGTCAACAGTTGTATCCTTGCACTGTTATAATTTTCCTTCAATTTGCTTCAAGATTTTTATATGAATCCACTTTCCAGTGTATTATAGAGATCAGTGACTACAATGCATTAAAGGCCTTCCACACTAGCCCACTGTGTATTAATACATGTCAAAAAAGTGGGAACAAATCATGTAGAATAGTGTGGAAACAAAATATGAAAGCCCAGCCTACACAACCTGACATTCTATCCCACACGATTTGACATGTGTTAATACATGCATAATTTTAGGAACAGTTCTAATTCTATCCCACATTCTATCACACTTTTTTTTAGGTTAAGGTAATGTATTAATACAAGCAAGTGTGGAACAAAATATGAAAAGTCATTTCTTTCACACAAATTTGGCAGTCGCGTGGAATTCTTTCCCACTTTCAATTTGGCATGTATTAATACACAGTGGGGTAGTGTGGAAGGGCTATTAGGGATAGGAACGGCGAGCACTCCATAGACGGCTTTCACACAAGGAAACTGAGTTGCCAGAAACTGGCTAGTTTGTTGGCGAGAAGGGTGTGAGGGGAGATTGTTTGTCTTCCTTTTACGCCCTTCTCGCTTACAAACCAAAAATCGCCGGCAACTCAGTTTCCTTGTGTGAAAGGGATCATATTATATATACTCAAACATGAAAATTTCAACACTTTTTCAGGTTGAACTTTGACGTTTCTGATTTGAAAACCGTAATACTCCTCGATGTTAGAAAAAACCATCTAAACAAAAATGATTGAATTAAAAAATTGTTTTTCTTCGTAGTATACGATTATATTTGAGACAAAATTCTTTAAAAAACATTTTGAATTATTTTTACCGATTATTTTTCCACAACCCTAAAATCCATGCGCTGCAAAATAATGACAGGAAGTACGTATGTACGTACATACGTATTTTCGCGATCCTTGGGTGATTTTTAAATTAAATTGTATGTTGTCTTATAGTATGTTCCCACTGAGCCTGAAACTGCAATTTCAAAAACTTACGGTTCTGTAATGTTGCTTACGTTTCTTCCAAGCAGCTAGGTCATAAAATTAACTAGGTTTTTCGGATGATATGGATTTCGGAAAGCTAACATATTTTAAACGAGCGAAGTTGTGTTGTCATTTTTTTGACTTCTTTCGATTCGCTTTTACTGAAAATGAACAAAAGTTTATGGTTTTACCCATACAAAACCAGCTTTGAGGTCAGAGAATTGAAATAAATACTGACAGACGAGAACAGGAAGAGAGAAGAACATATATGTATATATGTATGTATATCATTGATTGGAACGATTGTGTTCCACTTATGGGAACAAAATTTCGTATAAATAAGACTTCCCTCCAGTGAGCTAGGGAAATCTTATTTATAGTAATCAAAAAGGTCACGAAAAAAGGAATTAGTTCAAAATGTCGTACATATGTTCACTGAAAACTATTTTCATTATTGAAATAATAAAATTTAATTTATAAAAAGTGGTAAATCAAGTTAAATATTTTCTTGCCAAAACAAAATTTATAACTAATAAGCTTAATTTTGGTATCAAAACCAGGGTTGTCAGGTTTCAAAAAGTGAAATCACCAAAAGTAAAATTTAAGTCGCCAAAAAATTGCCAAATTTCAAAATTGTCCACCCTAAAAATCACCAAATTTAAAAACAAAATAAAATAAAATGTAGCAATTTGTAGTTTTAATATTAAAACAAATCATATTTAAAAAAAATAAACAAAACAGAAAAAAACTACAAAGGTATCTATAAGATAACAATAAAAACAAAACCTAAAAATAAATAAAAAAATCCTTTGTACTTAGTCCTCTTTAATATGTTCGATTTATGTGTATGTATTGTATATGCAATATTTTATCATTACCAATGGGATCCCTTTCATAGCCTTTGCAGCATGACTATAGATCTAACAGCATGCCGTTCTTAGTCAGCTTTGAGCGAACGTAGATCCCATTCGCAAATTTTGCAATGTGCTTGCTAATTCATCTTTCTTCGATTAAGTAACAAAGTTGTTTGTTTTCACATACGTCATTTAATTAAGGGATAGGAGTGAAATAGAATTTCAGTTTTGGGGTGCGTAACCCTGAGGCCACACGAGCCATTACTGGCAAGCCAGTTGACTACATAGATTGACAGGCAACTTGTAAGCAAGTTGCTTTCAAATATCTGCGGTCACGTTCAGGTTTTACTAGGATAGCCTATCTAGGGTTCTAAATACACATTTCTATTGAATTTGCTTTGGCATCGGACCACGATTTTTTCGTCGATTTCAGCATCAAATCTTCCGATGGTCAACACATAATACTGCTAATGCGTTGACGGATGCATTGACAGACTTTTATGTCGCGTAAAAGTAACATGGATTGACTTTCATCTAATTCAAAAATTTCGATTTTTTTTTAAATAATTAAAAAAAAAAAAATTGATTTTTTGGAGTTTTCTTAATCCATCATCATCGTAGCCATCCTTTAATGGAATTTGACAGTTCATACGTTGACAGATAGCTAGACATCTCCGTTTCAATCTTTCAATTTAATTTGACAGTCTATGGCTTGACAAATCGGTAAAAAAATGCTCCGAAATGTCACCGAAATCCAGACAACTCTCATTTTTCCCAAGCAAAACATATACTCTCAAAAACTTGGGATTTTTAACAGATTTTGTATAATTCATCATAATCATAGCCATCCTCAATCATATATTGATAGTTGCCTATTTGGGAAATGTTAAAATTTCTTTGTCCTTCCTCTCATTAAAAGTTGTGGTATAAAGAATATTTAATTTTTCATTAAATTTTCAGAGAAAAACTATCTATATAGCTTTATATACAAGTCTGAACGAGGCCACTGTCTTCTCTACTGGCTTCCCAACTGACTTCAAAAATGGCAAGCCAGATGACGAGCAAGTTGCTCAGGTTTGTATGTATTAGTAAGAAAATTTAAATGTATTGTAACTTGTAATCCAGTAATGGCTCGTGTGGCCTCAGAGTAAAGAATTTAATGATTGGATGGCTGCATTTAGCGCAAATAGCGATGAAAAAGATGTAAGGTTAAAGTGAACCTTTGTGAAAAGAATATTTGAATTTCCATTCAAATAATTTAAATCGCCAACAACTAAAAATATCTCATTTTTTGCGATCGCCAAATCGATTTTTTTGTCGCCAAATGAAATTTCAAATCGCACATTGTTTCACTCAAAAAAAACACCCTTTCGCCCCATATATTTTTATGGACTCTTTTGATTCTTATTTCTTGCGACAAATGAGACATGTGTGCCAAGCTTCATCACCATACCATTGAAATTTGGTAATGTTGTGCTCGTTTAACTGAAAATTTAGTCGTCATTTTATAAAGAGGTTATAACTTTTTCTAGGAAAATTATATTGAAATTATTTTGATTACCATAAGATTAGGCATTAAAAACTACCCTAAGGTCATGTGCCATATGCTTAGATTATACCAAGACGAATATATAGTGGTTTGATATACATCCACCTACCCCTCCTCCCACTTTGAAAGCGATTATACACAAAACTAATACATGGATAAAAATGGACTTCGGATATGCTGCAGAGTATTAAATTCTACATCGACGCTCATCTTAGAATTTTATGAATATTCATTTTATAACCATTATTTTCTGACAAATAAAAACACTTATCCGCCGAGGGTATTTTGCTCCCCCCGCGTACAAGGATGGGGGGGGGGTCAACAAATTAACATATTCCTATGGCTTTAAGTATTATTAATCCAATGAGACATTCCACGATATCAACCGATGTCTGATTCTCGATTTATAGGGTAATTTATGTGAAATTACGTGTTAAAACATGGTCAGAAGGCAACTCTTATATCTCCGGTCTGCCAGTGTTGCCACCGTGGCATCACTTCTTAAAAGGAACTTTAGGATGTGGACTATTAGTGTACCAAAGTTCATCCCGTCAGAATGAAGTGCGAGGTTGGCTCCCTTAACGCCCTAACTATAAGGGGTCAAAACAATATTCGTTAGAATTTTTTCAAGATTCTACCAAAAAGGACTTTCTTAAAAATCAATATTGTTTCACCCAAAGTAAGTATTAAAAAATTCAAACTGAGTAACTTTACCTAATTTTTATACTACGTTTTCATTGGAGCCGAAATTGTTACGTAATTTCGAAATTAGCTCATTTGGAACGTCATTTCCTATACAAATTTGACGTTCCAAATGAGCTAATTTCGAAATTACCTCATTTCGGCTCCAATGTAAACGTAGTATTACACGAAAATTAAACATTTTTTCATAATAATTATTTAGTTGTATTTTGAAGTGGTTTTATTTTTCATTTTAGAAAGAGGTGATTATAATAGGCTTTATGTTGAATTTGAAATTCAAACAAAAGTGTAATATGAAATCATCCTATAAAACATGCTCTTCAACATAATGACTTAACATCCCCTTTACATCCTTCTCACTGGTGTTTTATTTTCTATAGACTTGAATCATGTCCTTAGCAATGAACAAAAATGTACATGTCTGAACGGAAAAATTGATAAATGAATTTCCAATGATTAATAGCGATTTCATATTGAGTTTGAGTTTATTTTGCTATCTGTTCTTTTTTTATTTGTTATTTCAACAACTGACAATTATTATAGCTACTAGTATATACATACATACATATATGTGCAGCACCCTAAGGTACGACGAGAGTATTTGGGTGAATCCAGATTGTGTTGAAGGGCAGTTTTGTTTTATTGTTTATATACTTGTCCAGTTGATTAGGTGTTTGAGGGTTTGGTGTTGACATTGATGTCATTAATAATAATTCATACATCCAGTCGTCCTGCATTTATTAAGAGACAAAACTAGTATGAAGGATTATCTCATCGATAATTTTTTTTTTTTTTTCAATTTGAGCTTTTGTCTTCTTTTTTGTTTTGGAATCTATTAAAAATTTAATTTATATGCTTCTGAAATCTAAATACAAGGTATGCATATTATCAACAAGATCAAGATTGAATTGACTGGCAGTTTAGTCACGATATGCCAAAAGCCTTGACCATTTGGGCAATTTAGAAATGGGAATGTACTTCTGACACCCAAAAACCAGAATGTTTTTCAAAATTTCAAAAATTAAAAACGGTCGTTAATAAAAAGCCGGCTCGATTCGGTATGGACAAAGTTGACAATTTTTGAGAAGGTATGACATCACTTAGGATAGGAGCTGATGAGATAAACTTAAAACTCATTTTGCATTGCACCACCTGACACCTTTGTTTACGAAAGATATTCATAAAATGTACTTTTTGACATTTTTTTTATTTTTGTTGAATATCTCGGGTCCACCAATTTAAAAGAGGCTGGGTGCGACCCACTTTACTACTTTAGTAACTTCTCATGATAACTCTAGACCTAAATATTTGCCTCAAAAAATCTCTAATTAAAGCAAGAACGTTTGAAATGAAAGCGTGTCATTAGCAACACTTACCAAAATTTAGTTTGATTTTCTCTGTAATTCTTATAAGTTTTACATACCTAATAAAACTCGTTTGTGGCACCGTCTTTGATTTTAAACTTTCAAAGGGTGGTTTTAAGAACCTCAAAACTACACAACATATAGATTGTATTGATATTTATTTTTGGTAAAAATTTGAAGTCGTTATCGTTGTTTTTTCTTTAGATATTCGAGTTGAAAAACATTTTTTAAGAGTTTTTAGTTATTTTGTTTGCAGTTTTTATTGCACCAAAAAAACTGCCTATTGTCTATTGATTTTTTTGAAAAAAAAAACCAGTTGTTGACTACGTCAACAATGTACTGGGTCCGAAATCATTACTTGTTTTTGAAATATTTGAGACGAAAATTATTTTTCAATTGTTTTTCTTTGTTTCAAAAAGTGTTCGTTGATTTGATGATCTTTAAATTTGTATCAATTCTGTATAACGTTATTACATGTAGAATAAAATTAATCCGAAGTCAATATCTTTTTCCGTTTTTGAGATATTCGAGACAAATGACATTTTACAGGTCTTTTTTAATTTTTTCTAGTAAAAAAACTGTTTAGAAAACCTTTTCAGTGCGTTATGATGTTATTATCTGTGTACAGACATCTTTCTAAAAACGACGGATTCTGTTTCTCGAAACCTCAAAACGTGAAGATATGTCAAAATTTTCAATTCAAAAAATCGCACCAATTACAATCAATTGTTAAAAAGCTCATTATTTGCTTTAAAATTATTTATTCTTGTATTGCAAATTTATTTTTGTTTAAATAAATAAGCAAAAAGTTACAATTACCTTAAGTTTGATTTTCTCTTCAAATTTAATTTTTGTATTTATCTCGAAAAAAAGTTTATATTAAAGTAAATGATAAATGACCATTATAACAACCGCTTGATTATCATCAAAATCGTTTTTTCTTGTTTTTAGTAAGAAGTTGGTTTCTTTATTTTGTAATATCTTGAAAAGTAAAAATCCTAGAACCATACGGTTTTCAGTATTTGACTATGGTTTGATAAGAGCATTGAATTTTGAATGAAAAAATAGTACCTAATGACGTGAAATTTTGAAAATAAGTATTTTGAACATTTATTTTTATTTTTTTTTTCAAAATTTTGAGTTTGAAAATTAATAGGGGTATTCACGATCCGATGCAACTGGTCTAGTATCATTTCAAAAGTGTAAAATTGAAAAATTTTCTTCCAAACTGACAATAACACCAGGCAAATTTTACACTCCAAGTTGCAATGGGGTTAAGGTATAGCAAAAATGAAAAACTGTTGCAAGATTAAAGGCAGTGTTGTTGTTATAGAGCAAGAACATTTTTGAAATTTACACTTTTGCAATGATACTAGACCAGTTGCACCGGATCGTGAATACCCCTAATATTTCAAAAACTGTTCACTTAAATAACTTTAATTAAAAAGAAAATGATAGAAGGGACTTCTGACTTTACATACAAAAATAAAAGGGCGTTTTAGTTCTTACAGTTGTTTTTTAATAATTTTGTTTACCTATTTCTTTTAAATTTTTCGGGTTCTATAAATGGTCTGGCAGAGTAAATGCCGCCTCCAATCGGTCTTGGACATACGGATCTGTACTCACGGGCTCAATACCTAGGGATGGATACACATTCCTCAAAGTTGATTTTTTTAGGTTTTCAAATTGCTATAACGCATCTTAAGCCGCCTCCAGGGACTGCAAGATTTGCATTTATTTCATAAGCATTACCACACCTTTCGACTCATATACTTTTTTTCGGTTCACTTTCACACCCCTAAATTAGCTGTGGGCTCTCTTGGTCTATTTCAATCAACTGGAACCGAGCAATCTTTAAATGGAGAGCGATGCTTGGCGTCGTCGGCATCGCGTCGGTTGAAAAGTAAAATATCTACATTTTAAGTCTTATTCCGGTCCAATTCAACAAGAGTGAATAATTTTCCATATACACTTTCCTTGCACGCTTAAAAATGTGAATATTTTTGAACCTCAGTGTTCCAGAATTGGAAATATTGACGTTCAAGTTCAACCGTTTTATGGTATTTAAACAGATTTTTCCACCAAAAGACACCAAAAGACCATGCATCTTTTAACAATTTTTGATGTGTAACATCTTAGCTTTCGTGAGCAACATGTACGTAATATGTTCTCAGTAGGGGGTAAACTAAAAACAAATGACGATTTTCGTAAGTGACTCCGTCCGGTTGAACCTTGAACGTAAGAAATAGTCACAATTTCAATTTAAAAGTTTTAATTATTGAATTCAAAAAGGCCAACGTTGTTTTTCATCAAGATACATCTATTACAGGTAATATCATTAGCATGTTCATTTTTGTTCAGTTCTGCGCATGTTGTCAAAATCAATAGTAAAAAAATTGAATTTCAAACAATCACAAAAAATTTGTTTTTGTTTACTGTGTAACTTACACAAAGGGCAGCCATCTTGAAATTTGGAAAGCTGCTTCTGATATTACCTTAGATATGTGTACTGTGGTTTTTCCTTGACCGATTTCAATGAAATTCACCCAGGTTGTAGCTGAGTTTGAATTATGGAGAAAACATATATTAAAAAAAAAAACAGATTTCCAATTCGTTGTTCCTTGACCGATTTACAGAAATTGACACAGGTTTTAACTCAGGTACAATTATAGAGGACAAAATATTTTCAAATAAGACCGCTTTCACACAAGGAAACTGAGTTGCCAGAAACTAGCTAGTTTGTAGGCGTGAAGGGTGAGAGGGAAGATTTTTTTTCTTTCCCTTACGCTCTTCTCGCCAACAAACTCCCAGTTGCCGGCAACTCAGTTTCCTTGTGTGAAAGGGGTCTAAAGGGCTGTAACAAAAGTCAAAAATATATCAAATTCGTTGTTCCTTGACCGATTTCAATGAAACTCACACAGTTGCTAGCAAGGCTAGGTATACATAATAGGATTGTTCAGTGAGGTTTTTTCAGATTAGAACAGAATAGAACAGAACAGAGTAGAACAGAAATGTCAGACAAGATAGAACAGGCAGCTGTCTGACAGATGTAATTGTCAAAAAAAAAAATTCGAGTTTGGTGAATAAGCAAGAAATACTTTTTATTAAAAACAATTAGAAATAGTATTTATTTAACTACACAATTTAATTTAATTTAGTTTATGTTGTTTTTTAAATATTTATTGGTTTGTTTCCAAAGTTAAAGCACAGAGAGCCACGAAATTTGTTAAAAAATATCAACTTGCAAGTGACAGCAGCTTATTTTGACAGTTGTCACAAAACTGTTCTAAGTTGTTCTACCTAAAAAGTAAGAACTGAAAATCTTGTTCTATACTGTTCCAAACTGTTCGGAACAGCCTCACTGAACAGCATATCAGAACAGTTTAGAACAGAAAATTCTCATTGAACAGCAAAACCTTGTACTTTTCTGTACTAAACTGTTCCAAACTGTTCGAACAACGTCACTGAACAAAGCTGATGTTTCACATCATTGGTGATTACTCCAAGACTCCCTCGCTTTTTTTTTAAGCTTTATTAATATACGAGAATATAAATGTATTAACTCAATTTTAAAACAAACTTATTTTAATATTTAAAATGTATGTTACTGGAGCCCCAGACCATCACTCCCAACCCCCACATCCACATCCTAGATCCCCTACGCACTTTAAGAACAGTGTTGGTCATAGCACATGTTTTGATTATATTCAAATTAAAAGTTGAGACGAGTTCCACTTCGTTATTTAAATTAACTACGGCATATAATTAAACGTCAATTAACTTCAATTAAATTTTAAAGATATGATATTGCAAACGAAACGAATAATAATTGATTAAAAATCATTTTTGATTATTATTTATTAAAATGTGTGTATCTTTCAAAAGGAGAATTAAGAGGAAATGATGGGGTAGTAAAGAACCTACCTGAGGAGCATAACATTATGATAAATATTTAAAAAGTAACTACTATCTATAATATCTTTCTACAAAGTAGTTAAGACTTATGCGGTTTCTATTGGTCTTACTCAAGGTTTAACTCATTCTGAAATCCAATAGAACCATGCAAGTTGTTTCTACTCAATTCTTGGGTGTATCTGTATAGATGAACCGATAAATATAAATTATTTTTTGCCACACAAGAAATGAAATGTAAAAAACGAGTGTATAATCTCCGAACTTCCAATTTTTTGTTTGATTTTTTCTTGATTGGTTTGTTTAACTTTATAAAAAACTTTGATTTTGGATGCAAGTTAAATTAAAATGAAAATTAGAAAAAAAAAGTAAATTGAAGTACCTACATTTGCAGTTTGTTCATTAGTATTAGTGCTTCTTGAGTGGATTCTAATTTGAAATCAAGAATCGAATTTCTCAACTCAAAATCATTAGAAGCGTATTTTGTGCGCCGATGAAAGGGTTTCAGAAGACTTCCGGACGATTCTAGACGCTTCCGGACGTCCAATAGAAAACGACATTCCCATCAACAGAACATTATGCTAATATACATATGTACATACATATGTACATAGATAAAACAAAAATTATCGGGAGTTTTTTTTTTGTTTTTATCGAACTTATTGGGAGAAGCTAAACCTGATGTTACATTTATACTTTTTTTTACAATCCAGAATGTCTATCTACGTTAGAAAGGGCATTTTCCAAAATCTGTACTACTTCCTGTGCATGTGTGCTTGTGATAAAAAACAAAAATTAAAACCATGCAGGTCCAACACGTTTATTCGAACTCTATATTCGTTCACGTATATGGTAGTTCCAATAAAACAATTTGCCATTGTTAACGATGAAATTGTGGACCTGCAAGTCCTATATGAAATATGTTCACGAATTTGGATGTGATCCCAAAATTCACAGCCCAACACAATAAGGAATCAACAGCAGCTTATCCTATTCCAGAAGACTGGGAGACAGAAAAAGGTCTATGGCAAGTAAACAAATAAGCAATTTATGCCCCCCTGAAAAGGACTTTGATACTGCATTGCCGGGTTTGTATTGGTCCGGTGGTTTTTGCCGCGCCGCCTGTAGATGTATATTTTTGTCTTTGTAAAAAATTTTAATCAAACAAAACGGAAAGAAATCGTCCTGAAATTCGTTCTGTTACAACGGACCTGCCATAAAGTGCACGCCGCGCGCTCTGTTGGGTCTAACATTGAGGTGATGGTGATGTGCACCACCAAAGACCATCTCTATTCGAAAATGTATAACCCTTTTGGTATATAGGAAAGGAATTCAGCTCCAATGCTTTCAAGGATATTTGGGAGTGTTTTTTTTTTGTTTGAGAATTGAAATTTTCGGCATGGTTTTTCTTCATTCTTTTTTATCTTTCGTTTTCGGTTCGTTGATTTCTTTTTGTACACCACCCCACATACAGGCTGGTATGCATATACATATAAGTTATTCAAGCAGGGAAAAGCAGCGATGCCTGCGTTTTGTTCCAAACCGAACAAGAAAGCGAGTATGTTAAGCTTGGGAGAAAAGAAGTCGAAATCTATAACGAAAAACATAATCGCATAACATTTTTGTCCCAGTGCGTACGTAAATAGAGTTCCTACCCTATCACAATTTATGTGTTCGGAGGGAAAAATAAAAGACCATTAAAAGAATATTATAATAATGACTGACAATCGAAGGGTTCATTGTGGCTTGCGGATAAAAAAACACCACGGGAATGTTGTATTACAAATACAAAGCTTACCTACAGTTGAATGCATTAAAATTCAATCAAACTTTTATGCAATTTAGCCATTGTTAATAGGTACAAATAAACAAAAAAGAGAATATTACGCATATGCCTCAGAGCTTGCGTCAGACTTCAGACACGTATGTATTTAGACCGCCTTCACTCAAGGAAACTGAGTTACCAGAAACTAGCTTGTTTGTAGGGGAGTAGGGTGTGAGGGAAGATTTTTTGTCTTCCTTTTACTCCCTTCTCGCCAACAAACTAAAAATCGCCTGCAACTCAGTTTCCTAGTGTGAAGGGGGCCTTAGTTTCGATTTATTTGCTGAGTTGCTTATGATGTTGGTCCAATAAATAATCCGAGTTTTTGATTTCGATCGTCAAACACAAATTTTGTCACAATACCCAAAAAAACAACACAAAACTGTATACCTTTCTTCAATTTTTGCCGACCCTGGAGAAGTAGCTTTCGATTATAAAGTTTTCAAAGAACATACCTACAATTTGATCTCATAACCACCAGATTCCGATAACAGTCAACAACCAACTAGTAAAAATGCTAGTTGTCTCAATATGCAATTTATAAAGACAAAACCTTACATTGGATGGGCATGATCAGGTGAACTCTGTGGCGCAATGCGTAGTGCATAGGCGTCAGAGGTACCTGGTCTAGGTTCGATTCCAATTGACGGCACTAATTTATAAATTAAAATTGAATATAAAGACTAAGCACCACTGAAAGGAATCTGATGATTGGTGTGGCAGCTATGAAATTGTAATAATTCCAGCCAAATACAATGGTGGTAGCCCACTCAAGTCGTTGTTGAAAATTCAAACATTCCATAATAAAAATTACGGAGCGAAAGCTATGCAGCCTAACTGCGAGTGTGTTATCACACAAAAACCAAATTAAGTTTTTCATAATTACCTGATTATTATTTTTGTTATTTTTTTTACTGGGAATTTAACAATTTGAATTAGAAGATGTAAAGGATTACGAGTGAATTGGGTAAGAAAAGACAAATAGAGTATCGGTTTGATAGCAGCTGCAGATTTAGATATACAGGAACTAGAAACCAATCACTTTCTTTTCATACCACTCAATATACCTTATACATGCTTCCTAACGGCTCGTTTAACCGGCTAAACCAGGATTTTTGCATAATCTTCCGTCGTAAAAGGCCTTCCACACTTAACGTATTATCACCATGTCAAAAAAGTGTGAACAAAATCATGTTTAACAGTGTGGAATCAAAATATGACATCCTACACGATTTGATACATCTGTCAATCCATGAACCTTTTTGGATTGGTTCTAAAACTTTGCACATTCTTTCACCACTTGATGGTTTGAGGTTATGGTCATTTATGGAAGAAATAATGGCAACTTGTCAGCTTGTCGCTCATGTAAATGCGGCATAAACAAGATCGCCCAGACGTGCGATTTATTTGAAACCGGGGCAATCTTGACCCAGGCTCGACAAAAATTAATTTCTTAACGAAGTTTTTTTCTATTTTGTATGCTTTTACGTTTGAATTTTTACTGGAATGGAAGCCGGATACCATTCAACAATAATGATTATGGCTTCAGCAGTAACAACTTACCATCATATTTTCAACTTTGATGTTGCTTACACCACCGCCACCACCGGTACAACAACGGCAAAGACTGACGGGTGACGAAATTGATGCAGACCACAAAGTGAACAGACAATAACTTGGGGTGGACTTTTGAATTTCCTATACATTTCCTATGGGTCCTTTGTTTTTCTTTTTCTGAAAATTGGTTGATGCAGGTTGACTTCCTTGTACCAAGTAAAAGTCATATAATTGTGCTGCTTACATAAAAAGTACCTCCATATCTGTATTATTTAGGTATCAATAAAGGATAGGTACATAAAGAATACCCAATTTTGGATAGAAGAGTAAGGATATCATTTGTGTAAACAGCCTGGGTGTAAACTGAAATGCATTTGCAAAAATATAAAATGTTTAAAAAGACATATAAATTAGGCGTGTTGTTGACTATGTGCAAAAGAATTGAAAGAAAATAACGCCTTGCGGGCTTTGTAAGATATTGATGGACTAGTTTTGTTCAGAGATACCTAATCATATTTAATCCATGATTACTGCAATTGGTTGTGTTTATTATTCTGTTATGCAGGTCAAACAATTCAGCCCCTAAGAACAGCCTTGAACCTAAGATATTTGTATGCACTCTTTTGATCTTTGACTACCATTATACACATTTACATCTACATTTAATATTTTAAGCAAATTTTATGAGCGTCAAAATGTATTCATTGATGTTATGCGGTAAAAAGCACATCTGCCCATCAAAAAAAAAAAAAACATCTTTTTAACAGATATTATTGGGGACGCTTTTGATTCTTGTTTCACATGCTAAATATACTATATTTCATTAATATTCCATTATATTAAAATGGTTTTGGGTAATATTATTTGACTTGTTGTACTAAAAAAAGTCATCATTGCATAATAAGGACTTTCACTTTCTACAGGATACATGTATCCTTTCAGTTTTAGTCTCTTTAGAATCAGCGTTGAAAACACCTTACAATCATGTGTCATGTGATTAAATTGTATTAAAAAAAATTTTCATCTTGATAAGCTCCTACCCCTTCTCCCCACCTCCTAAAATGCGTTTATATAGTCTAGTAAGAATAGACAAACAAATGCCAAAGAAAGGAAAAAATAAGTTCGAGGCTGAAATTAGGTGTGATAATTGGTAATGGTGCTCTTTATAATTGATAGAGTTCCTCATCAATCCGATGACCTAGCGGTCAGTTACAAGGGGTCAAAAGTTATGAAAATATTTTTTTTTGAAAATAACTTGAAAACGGTTTGGTTTAGAAAAAAAAATTATACTACAACTTGTAGCTCAGGCAATTTCCCACAAAAATGCCTACACAAATTTTGTCCATAGCATTTACTGTTAAAAAGTTATAGCAGTTCAAATAATCACTCGGGTCGTAAAATTAATTAATTTTAATTTTTGGTACCAAAATCGGCCATAAAGGTGTGTTTTTTTTTAAAGTAACTCCTAAACGGTTTGTCTAAGATGTTCGGTGGCTATAAGGATCAGCGAAACAATATAAAAGCTTCCGAACAGCGTCATCGGTGCGTCAGCTCCTTCATCAGCAGATATTTTGTTTGATGCATCAATGACGGCGTTAACTTCCCAACAACATTTTCTCTCTAATGCAAACAACAAAAGTCGACTCATTGCTATGCTTTCTGAAAAGTTTAAGGCTGCTAACATTCTAGTGAGGCAAGCCAAAAATGAAGCTGACGTATTGATTATCGAAACAACCATATTGTGCTGAGAAACGCAAGAGTATTGTTGTAGGAGAGGATGTTGACTTAATAGCAATACTTATAGCACGGACTCCTGGAGACAAAAAGATTTACTTTCAAAAACCAGTTAAAGCTAAAATTGAATCTAAATTATATTGTAGGTACTCAAAGTTTAGCCACTTACCCAAAATGTCAAACCCACATCTTATTTTTACATGCATTTACTCGTTGATATTCAACTTCTGCTCTCTACAACAAAGGCAAATTAAAATTCTTCAAGCTTTTCGAAAAGAGTGAAGATCTACACTGGTCTGCGTAAGCTTTGGCTCTTTTCTGCCATAACTCCGGTGGATACTAAAATTAGACTTGTCAAGGCCTTACTTCTGCCCTTATTAACCTATGGTAGTACAGTTTATTGCAAACCTGATTCCCATTCCCAGCATAAACTCCTTGTCGCTTTTAATGATATGATAAGATACGTATATGGCCTTCGGAGATATGAGCACATATCACATTATCATCGGCTTGTCCTTGGATGCTCTCTTCAGCAATATCTTGATGCAAGGTGCTGTATGTTTTTGCACAAAGTTATTCAAAGTCAAACACCTTACTATTTATATGAAAAACATAGATTCTCTCAATCCATTAGATCTGTAACCCTTTTGGTGCCAAATTTTAACTACTTGAATTCTTCGCGGCTCTTTATGGTCTATGCTGTAAGGATAAGGAACGCTCTCCCCATGTCTATCAGGAAGATAATAAGTGTTTCAAATTTTAAAAGTGCGGTTGTTACTGACTTATGTTAGGACTCTTTTTTGTTTTTTCTTTCTATATTTCTTTCTTTCTTTTTTCTCTCACTTTTCTTTCTCAATTAATTTTATGTACATATAAACTACATTTAAATTATGTAAATGTTTTATTTATATACAAATATGCTGTTTTTTTTTATGTAAAAAGATTGTATTATAGAGATTAAGTAAGTTAAATAATTATTGCTTATTATCCAATTGTTAAGTACTATAAAAGATGTAAGTCTTACTTGTACGTTTGCTGTAAATAAATTGAAATTGAATTGAAATCTAAGATAATCTAAGATATTCCACATTTGTCTGATTGACCAAACTCAACAACACCTTTAAAGAGTTTATTTTCGAGTTCAAAATTGGCTGGGAAGAGATAGTACTAATCCTGAAAGCTGGGGATGGGTATTGAGAAATAATGTCTTGGAGCCTATTAAAACTCTGATCCAACCAGCACCTCTTACAACAATATTTTGTAATTATTGTAAACGTTGCGGTTCTAATTGTAGTTGTCGAAAAGCGGGGTGAAAATATTCAATAGTTTGTGGGCAATGTCATCGACAGACATTGATCCGTAGGAAGAGGACATTAATGATGAGTCATTTCTGAACACGCTATAATAAAACAATCAGACTTTCAAACACTGATTAATATCTAATTTTGACTAAATTTTATTTGCAAAACACAGTAGAATAGGCGTCCTGGGGATACCAGATTAAAAAACGCACCTGGGCAGTAGCGGATCTAGGATTTGGCTGTGGGGCGGGGGGCTTGGAGTTTGGAGATTCAGTTTGAGACCTTAAGTAATAAAACTTGCTTGTTCTAAGATCAATTTTATAATTTATAGAGATCAGTTTAGGTTTAATGCAAGACCGTACTCAACTTCAGACGAACTATACTTCACGACAATGCGGCAAAACACTATTTTGTATGAAATTTTAGGAGCTATATCGCACTAAACGGCAACTGAACTTCATACAAATTCACGAAGTCATGTAAGTGTAGTTCCGATGCAGTGCAGTTCCGGCGAGTGCGGCCTAACCTTTAAGGATCAAGTATTTTTTTGTGAAAAAGATATATGGAGATTCATGTGTCGTTATATAAAAGACATCGAATTTTGACATTCCCACTTTTCTTTTAATGATATCCGTTTTTTGTGTGCCTTTATATCCGCTCCTGTCGCGCTTTAAAATGTTTTCAATACAAAGTACAATAACAATTATTCATAATTGCTGTAGCGGAGACAGAAACAAATTCAAAGGCCACCAAAAGATGATAGTATCTGGTATAACTAGTTATTGTATTAATAAAATTAATAATTTTTAGCCATATATGCTTGAACCACGCGTACAAATTCGTTTATTTATATTATATAAAAATTGATTATGTAGTTATATTTTTAAAATTAGCAGTGGGTATGTTTTAAACTTCCCATTTTTGACAAGATTTGAAAACTGTTTATAATGGGCTAGTTCAGAAAAATTATATTTAAGTGTTCGTACTGGCAAAAGCTCTTATACATATATGTGCTTTGACACGGTATCAGTCCTCTGAGATCCCATTTTTCCTGAATTAGCCAAATCAACGAGAAACTATTTTGTTTAAACTGCCACTTTAGGACATAAGACAAAGCTGCTCTAAGAAATAAGCCGCGGCCCAATTCTGCTAGCGTGAATGAATTTTCGTGTATACGCTGCATTCACTTTATATTCATGCTAAAAAAATATGTCGACAAATTCGCACGTCACCCGAGTGCCTAGAGGGATTGCAAATATTCATTTGCTTTTGCATGATTTTGTGAGCACGCACAGAGAAAACTCACGCTTTTGAAATTTGGCTCCTTGACTAGAGAATTTGTGTACAATTTCCTAGTACAAAAATGTTTTGTACGTACAATTGCCTTCGACCTTTCAAATTTTGAAAACGTAAACCGAAAAATCTCTAAGCCCAGCCAAGGCTGTAAGAAAGAATTCCTGTTGTATTAAACATTTACACTTAACTTGACATTCCGTTGTTCTCCAATGGTTTAAGCCTCAACTGCGTTTCTTTTGGTAAATTAGATTTGTTTTAGTGTAAACAGTTGGGGCATTTGACACGTTAATGTTAAGCCCGGACCATTTTTATTTTTTTTTACTTATCTCTCAGACCTTATTGTTCCAAAGCTGTTTTTTTCGTCCCAATTTTCTAGGTTTTATTTCTAGAGACAAACTGTCGTGGCATGAAACATGTCCATATTCATAGCCCCCAATTTGGTTTTTGTACAATTCGCTTCAGGCTCTAGGCACTAGGCCCAATCTTTAGGCTTAGAAAAAAAATTACATAACATGACGTATGTAAATAGTTCAGCCCCAACCACATTATTTTGTTCATTAAATTTCATATCTGAACTATATTTTAGACGAAATAAAAATTCTACACGTTGTAATGTATTGTTTTCTATATTTCAAATTATTTTATGATTCGGCTGTGGGGGGGCTTTTTTTTGTGTGGAAAATTTCCTGAGCTACAAGATTGTTGTACACTTTTTTTTTCTACACCAAACCGTTTTCAAGTTATTTTCAAAAAACCCATTTTCATGACCTTTGACCCCTTGTAACTGAGATAGCGGTCCTTAGATCGATGAGCAACTTTCTCAGTCTATAAAGAGTCCCATTACCAATGTTCATACCGAATTTCAGCCTCGAACTATTTTTTTCCTTGTAAAAAGCTTATTTTCCTGGACTATATACAAAAAGCTAATGAGGACATTTTGGGCACTTTGGCTATGTTGTAGAGGATCAAATTCTGCGTCGATACAAGCAATACAAATTCGTGAATTAATTTTGGCCCATTTACCCATATTAATAAATATAAATATAAATATGACAAAGTGTTCAACAAAATGCATGTTTGCCAAATTATTACAAGCTGTGTTGTCTTTGATAAAAAACCTATCTCATCGGGGAATGGTATAATATTATTGTCTCCAAATGAAAAATTAGACTTTCGTCTTAACAAACTGACTGGCTGGACCAATTAAGGTACAAAAAATAACTTTTTAACTTGCTGTTGGTACAGTTATATAATTAAAATATGTAGAAATAAATAAATTCATTAAACGACTTCTGAAATTGTTTTGTGTACCTCCTACTTTATGTACCCACCGATTTTTTTAAAGTTGTTTTTTATAAAAATTCAAAAGTCTTTTTAAGGAAACGTTATATCTAAAGTTTGACCGCTTTCACACAAGGAAACTGTGTTGCCAGAAACTAGCTAGTTTGTAGGCGAGCAGGATGTGAGGGGAGATTTGTTGTCTTCCTTTTACGCCCCTCTCGCCAACAAACTAAAAATCGCCGTCAACTCAGTTTCCTTGTGTGAAAGGGGTCTTTAGGGGCCAGTTATAGCTATCATTGAAATTCATCATTGAAAAAGTTAGCTGTTGATTTTGAGACCTTTGGAAAATTTAATCATTAAATATTTTAATGCAGAAATATAGACTACGACTTCAAAATTATTTCTCCTCCAAAAAAAAATCATTATGACCCATATCTTCCCCATAACGTAACTTTTAATTTTTTCAATGATCATTGGTAAGGTAGTTCATCATTGAAAAATTAAAAGTCATTTTATGAGAAAAGTTGTGCAAAATTGAATTTTGTTTTATCTAGAAATAAATATTATGTCAATAAGCTTTACTTTGGCATCAAAATAATCATATATTTTTACTTCAAAATCTCTCAAAATTAACAATTAATATTTTCAATGATAGTTTCCAATGATAGCTATAACTGGGCCCTTAGGCAGACCAACACATCCATTTGAGCTGTTGCTGAACAGACAGGAAAATTGAATTACGGGACCCACTTTTGTTGTTCTCCCTGTCGTCGTATTTTTTGTATGCTTAACAAGTAGCCTACCTACATAAATTTGGACCTGTAAGAATTATATCTTTGACTCCAAAGTTTATAAACCTATTAGTTCTTGCATTGACATTACAGTTTATAACATAATAGAAATAATATTGTGTATCACAATAAAAAAATGTTACACATACGCCGTAGTGACCCAAAGTGTCTTTTATCTGTTTGCGTAAGAGAAAGCGTCATAGCGATCTTCTTAATAACTGAACCTCGTTATCATTATACAGCCGCACCAAATGTACACAATGTTGATTTTGGCTGATTTGAGAATATCTACTTCGCAATGAAAATAAGCTCGTGGTATTTTCTCGACATTCGAAAAGGCCTGTTGAAGGTGTTTAATTTCTTGGACAAAAATGCCTTTTGGGTGGTTCGCTTCAGGTTTTGACTTTTTTGAGCTGATCTTTTTAACCCTATTTGAATTCCTTAAAAAAAATTGTTTGAAAATTGTAGCAAAAAATTTATTTATTTATTATTATTTTTATTATTAGTAAATAAAAAAAGTCTTATTAGAAACCTAAAAGAAGTTTTTTATTGGGACTAATTTTTTTAGCCTGCGGTTACACACTGGCAAATGCGTGTCCAACCATATTAAATTTATCGAAATCGGTTGAATACTTTTTGAGATAATGGTTCCACAAAATTTCATATGTTTTAAAATTACAATTTTGGGGTTTGTTTATGTGTCGTACTTAAAAAAAAAATAACAAGACATAGCCCAGTCAATAATTACAAAAAAAAGTGCTAAATTCGCAAAGCGTGATGTAGTTCTGCATTTTTGATATGTTGTTGGGGCTTGTTAGAGTAGTCTATAGCCAAGTTTGCAACTTCGAAAAACCTGTGCTCGCTGCAGGAAAAATGCAACAGTGAAATAAGCGCTAAAATCACCCAATTTTGTCCTAAATTTCACTTTATAACTTTGGAAATATGCAACTTAGGAAAAAACCATAAACTATAAACTAGCTTGTTATAAAATTTTCTACAAGACCACATTATTTTTAAATTTATGCATGTCATATTTGTGTTGCTGTTTAACGATGAATTAAAAAAAATCTGAAAAACTAAGTAATTTTGAAGCACTCAAGAAATAGGTCAAACATTTTCCAATTCTGCTAAAAATTTGGAATCAAGTAGTCCATGGTATTACAAGCCGAAATTTGAAAACTAGATTTAAATCGGTTAAATAGTTTTGGCAAGAAACATGATGTTAACCAAGTGCAACAAGCAATGTTTGTATTATTACTGTAGTCAGTCAAAGTAGGACACTTAAATATGGCACTGATTTTTGTTCACGTACTTGGAACCCTTAGCTATGATAAAATATAGTTATGATATTTATATTTTTCTTTAAGGGCAACTTTGGTTCATGCATTTTGTGCATGTGCATGTTTTCCTTGGTAGACTTGGTATATTCTACACATTTTCATTATTGATTGCTTCAGCATAATTAACATTTTCATTGTTGATTGGTTTCATTACATTCTTCCAGAATGGCATCAAAAATTTCAAAAGACACTTCTTCTTTTTGGAAGCTAGAAGGATCGCCGAAATACATTCCTTGTGTTGCCTGAGACCGCTTCGTTCACATCAAGCATCGCTATAACAGCTTTCTCGTTGTCTGAAAAAGTCTTGTTTATTTGGCCCGCCTCCTGTGTCACTGGAATGCAATTTATTATCTCACATTTTTATTTTCAAATTGTAACTTTTTCATACCTTCAAATGAATAAAATTAAGCATACTTTGAAAAGTTAATCTAATGTCGTTTTCGATTGGATTTCGGAACTGTACTACTCCTTTTTTATTCCAATCGAATTATTTTCTATTGTTCCGAGACTAATTTGTGAAATATTTATGTGTGTGTGCGTAAACTATCTAATATTTATGCATATTTTGCACGTTCAGTCGAGTAAAATTAATTTGACAAATAATCCGATGAAAGGATTTATATGTATATGTTTGTTTCGGGACAGAAAAACAGAAAAATACTCCGAAAACATTACTTGGAACAGCCAATCGAATTATTTTGGAGTAAGCGTAGTCAAAAAGGAGTAACTCCGAACCTCCAACCGAAAACGACATAACTATAAACAACTTACATTTTTCTATCGATCGACGGTCTTATCTGGAGGGCCATGTGAATTAACAAGTACAAGTGACCTCAACTCCAGAAATTATTGTGTTTCGCCCAAGGTATAACAGTGGGCTCTTCAGTCAGTCTGTTATACCCTACTAAGACACAAATTTTGGTCGATGTTTACCGACTCTTATAAAAATCACAGCAAAAAGATACTGTGAATTTTATTATTCTATTATTATCCCCTAGAATAATAAAATTCACAGTATCTTTTTGCTGTGATTTTTATAAGAGTCGGTAAACATCGACCAAAATTTGTGTCTTAGTAGGGTATAACAGACTGACTGAAGAGCCCACTATTATACCTTGGGCGAAACACAATAATTTCTGGAGTTGAGGTCACTTGTACTTTTTAATTGAATTTTATTCATTCACTCCACTTAAAACAGAAGTAATTTCAATATTTTAATATTTAAATTTCTTCATCTTCTTATCATGTGAATTAACTTTGTTGACAAATTGTTCCACAAAATTAGCAATGTCTGGATACCATTCCATAAAGACAACAAAAGTGTATTTATTTAAACTCAAACAACAAAGGTACATAATAGGTCCGTTTTTTACTTTAAATTTCTGTGATTTTCTGTGCATTTGTGTGATTGTCAGTCCAAAGCCGTTCCCGTACTCAATAGATCCGTTCCTTTACTTTAAATTTCTGTGATTTTCTGTGCATCTGTGTGATTTTCAGTCCAAAGCCGTTCCCGTACTCAATAATTTGACAGTTTTTTACAAAAAACACCACTCACGAGAGAGTAAATAATTTCCCCTACCTGTGATTTTCAGTCCGAGAAATTTCTTCGGACTGAAAATCACAGCACATTAAAATGTCAATTTGAGAGCAAAAGAATGAAAGCCAAACATCGTGCCTTACTTGTACAGGACATTAGGTAATACGGAATTTGGTTGAATTTGCGTTCCCGTACTTTGGCACAGTTATGATATTTTTGAGAATATATCAACGTTGCTCTCCAAGATCTGACAGTTTGTGATTTTCTGTGCACAAAGTAAAGGATCGGACCTAATAATTATGCGACAGACACATAAAGTCATGTATCAAAACAATAAAATACGAATGCCAAAAGATGTCGTAGGAGAAAATTAGTATCGTTTTAAAAAAAAACGACTTTCGTAAAACGTTATCGCAACGTAACGATAACGAAGGATTGTGAACGATACTAGTAATTCGTAATACGGGCATAGGCGCCTGCAGGATTTTTTCCAGGGGGGGGGGGGGCAGATAACAAATGAAAACATATGCAATTTTTGAATTTGATGTTTTTTTTTATTAAAAGGCATAAGTCAGTTGTAAGTGATTTTATTTTAGGACTAGGAAATGTGACATTTTATTCGTGTTGACGTTAAATAATTATTAAAGGAAGAAAATACATGATTTTTCTTCAACATTTGTTACTTAGTGAATAGCAACTGCAACCGCCTGGGCTCTTTTCCAAAACGGTCAATTATTTCGTTGTAATTGTGTGTTTGTTCTTTGACAATATTTCGATGAATGTACATCATGCACAAAGAATCAAGTGGTTTGTCGGTCATTGTGGATCTAAGCCAAGTTTTTACTTTGCGTAAAGTGCTGAACCATCGCTCAGCTGTGCAAGTATAGTTGCTGGAATTGAGAGCCATATACAAAGAGCTGAAAAAATCGATGGATAAAACTCCTCTACACTGTTCAATGAATCAGAAATGTTTGAACAATCATTTCCATAAGTCTGCATTTTGTTAAAACTGTAACACATCTTGGACTCCGCCAGGAAATTATCCAGAAATTAGCCATATTTCTCGATTATTTTCGGTATAATTACATCGAATTGTGGAGAATGCATAATTTGCATATTTTTTGGTGATAGCTGAAATAGTGAAAATGCAGCTTCATTATTTTCTAAAAAGCGTTCTGTAAGCGACATTATCAGGGAATCAATGTACGGAATATAAATAGCTTTTCTAAAATAACTTTGGGGGAAAGAAGTGGGAGCATTTGATCGATGGATTTGTTTTTGAATTATTCTTGGACAGCTTAAAACAATGCCTGATTCACTCAAGCATTTTTCCATTACCTCCCATAGAGATTTAAAGCAATTGTCAGCATCCTCTCGATTTTGTTGAAACAATCTATTCAAAACATTGACGGCTCTCATCACGTAACTTTTCTGACGACTATCGTCCAGACGATAGCTAGAAACGATATCGACAAAAGTTTGCTTCACGTTACACTTCTACTCTTGTATCGTCTATCGTTCTCGTTTTTGATAGTTTGATGTCGTTTTCGGTTGGAGGTTCGGAGTTACTCCTTTTTGACTTCACTTAACTCGAAAATAATTCGATTGGCTGTTCCGAGTAATTTTTTCGGAGTTATTTTCTTTTCCGGATTTTATAAAGGAGTAGACCCGGAACACACAAATACATAATACGATCTTTCATCGAATAACTTGTCAAATTAATTTTACTCGACTGAAAATCCAAAAAATACATAAATATCAGACAATTTACTCACACACACATAATTTTTCGCAAATTAGGCTTGGAACAACGCAAAATAATTCGATTGGAATCAAAAAGGAGTAGTACGGGAGGGTGGGGCAAGAAGCACCACTTAAGCTTTAGACGCTCCTAATTTTTTTTCTATTCATATGAGAAAAGCAAATATTTTTTTAAATAATACTTTAACCTTTGAACTCCATCATAGTTAACAGTCAGAATAGTTAAATAAGAATATATAGAGATATGCACAAATATACAACCTAACCTAAAAAGTCTGTTTTGCCCCACTAGCGGGGCAAAAGGAACCTTTGAAAGGGACAAAATGAACCACTGATTTAATTTAACAATTGTATTAAAAAACTATCGGTATAACAAACACTTTTGTTTTATTAAAAGTATTAAAAATATAAATTCCTTCTTGGAAGGATGAAAAGAATAAATAAACAAAGGAAGCGTAGAAAAATAAATAAATAAAAAGGAACTTTAAAACCAAACAATACAGACCGAGAGCCCACAGTAATTTTTGGGCTAGAACGAGCAAAAAATCATTTTGTTTTAAGATATGCCCTACTATACATATGCAAATATGAAAGTTTGGCAAGTCGGGGTTGGACATTGAAAATGCATCTTTTTCATAAAGCCCAGTTACAAGGGTAGGAACTTCAAAATTGTATTTAATTAAAGAACTGAGCGCCCTAAGTGGATATGGGGTCCAAGACCTTTTCTGTATGGTATCCATATGCAAAAAATGTAACTGCGATTTTCGGAAAACGCTCGTCAGACGCCATGTCGCGTCGCTCTATCAATATGCGTTGTTCTACTGATTTACATTGTTTACAAAAACTCTTGCTGTGCTGTGTAGCGTCACTCATGTCGAACGCGTCTCAATATGCGCCTAGCCTGAAGGTCATGGAAAAACAGACTTATCTTAGGTAGTTGTTGTTTTGCTTTGAAATTGGAACCAGTACGTCGTGGGGCAAAACGGACTGGTAGTCCGTTTTGCCCCCTCACGTACTGGTTCCATTTACCACACAAGGAATTTTTTAAAAGAAATGCTTTTATTTTTTTAATATTATTTACCTTTATGTCTAGTAATTTTAAAGAACACAAACGATCACAAACAATATAAAATGTACTAAGTTTTGGAAAAGTTCAACCTGTCGTCTTGGATCGGTTTTACAAAGTGCTTGTTTTTTTTTAACAAAGGGGCCGTTTTCAAACTTTCTTCATTTAAACCACAACTTACTTTAGTTTTTCAATGAAACTAAGGGATGTGTTGGCAAAATAGGTTTTTTATAAGTTCTCATTATTGAATATAAGCTGGAGCTAAGAACCACGCCGAAAATCGGTTTGGTGCTTTTTGCCCCGAGGTCCTTCTTGCCCCACTCTCCCCTACTGTTCCGAAATCCAATCGAAAACGACATGAAAGTCTCTGAAAAACATGTTTGAAATATAAAACATCAGAAATATTGTACTGTCATCGTGAGAAAATTCGTTTTGTTTGCTGTTGGGCTTTTTGTTTTAGAGGAAATTAATTTGTATAAGGCCTTAGGCATATAATGGCATTTTTTTCAATATCGTCGTGGCCGTTTGTTTCGTTTATTAGATAGTTAAAATATTGCGTTGGACAATACACACAAATGTAAATATGTATGATAAATTACTGTTGTGTAGGTAGACTTGCTTTCAATATCATGAGCATGACACATGCACCTATAAACTCTTATAAATATATTTTGATTATACATGCAGTCCCAAGATTTGTTGTCGGCTCGTGGAATATAAAAAAATTACATCAAAAACTAAAAAAACACACCAAGACGATAGCTTAATAGGTATCGAGCAGTCGATATCGTCGAGACGATAGCAAATGACAGTTTTTTTAGTTACATGAAAACTCAAATCGTCGATTCCATATCGTTTGAACGATAGACGTTTTGTATTCTTACGTGAAGCATAGCTATCGATAACGATATCGAAAATGTTATCGTCAGAGTTACGTGATGAGAGCCCTGATCTTTTACTTTTGACATATTTTGGCCAACGCCCTGTAAAATATTAGCAAGAGGGTCTAGCTATAGAGTATTGTGACACACAGTTATATCTTACTAATCTACTCTCCCTTTCTAAAATTTTTATTTTGAAGTCCAGAGTTGTTCATTCACACTAAGGTAAGGTCGCACTCAATAGAACTTTTTCCGAACTAATTTACTAATTTTAGGAACTTAAATTTCGAAACCAAAATTTAATATACCTACCTATTTCTGGGTTTATTTTTGATTTTCGAATCGTCAATCAACCTAATTGATTCCACCAATGAAATGATAAAATCCCAATGCAAACTATGGACCTGGAAACAAAGCTGCCAAGAAAATAATCACATTTCCGAACAAAACAAAAAGTAAAATGAAAGCAGCTATACAGATACACGGCTTGGCTCAGAGTCAGGGGGGTGGGGGAGGTCAAACCATGGACTCTGACAAAAAAAGTACATTTAAACAGTCGCTTTTGTGAAAATTTCCTATAGTTAATAATAAAAATAGAACTAGCGTAACGACAACAATTATTGGCACCCCAAATTTTTGACCCAACTATTGGAACCCCATGATTCAATAGTTATTTTCTCAGTAACCCGTTGTCCGAATAAGTCAATTTATTTTTTATTTTGAATTCTAACACTTTTCTCATATTTCTGTGTTTTTAGTTTGAAGACATTTTTTTATAAACTCTGTTTTATAAGTGAAAGTAAAAACGCATTGAAAAATTGTTTTGGTTAAGGACATATAATTTTGTAAGTGTTTTTTTAACTGCTTACTTTTATATTTTTAAATAATTTCTTTTTTTAATTTATTAATAATACTTAGAAAATGCCGCTTTGAAATATAACTTGTTAAAAAAGTTATTGTTTTATTAATAAAAAAAGGTGCCAATAATAAGATAAAAAAACTAGGGTTCAATTATTGGCAGGGGGTGCCAATAATTACATCGTATGCAGCTACAATGATTGGCACTGCCAATAATTATATTTTAATGAGTGCCAATAGTTGTATAATTCAACCGTTATTGATTTCAGTTTGAGGAAAAATACCGGAATACCAAATTAAATGTTTAAAATTATTCAGTATAAGTATCTTTCAAATTCTTCTTGTAAGGTTTGTTTGAAAAAAAAGACATCAGTGTTTTAAATGCTATTGGTCGACGAGAAATTCAGTTCACCTTTTAAAAAATACATATATTTTACTTCACTTAATTTACTAAATCTGCAATGAATTGAAAACTAAAATTTGTTTGTTTCCATTAAAAATAGGTACGTACCTACTATATGAATGTAATTATTCAATTATTTCAATTAATTGAATTTTCAAAAATAAGGTAAAAACTAATTTTGGTCCCTTCCTTTAAAAAATATAATTTATTTCGCAGTATTTTCCCACCCTATTATGCCAATAGCGAGTTTTCCGCAATTTATTTTGACTTCGATATCATTTTTATTTTGTTACAAAAACACGTTATTAAGTATCTCTTTTTCCTTTTCTTATGAAACCCCAATTCGTTCTCAAATCAACAACAAATGTTTTGCTGACAAAAAATAAATTTAAAATTATCAACAAAAAAAAAAAAAAAAACGAAAAAAAGGAAATTCCGAAAATTTTGAAAATTTGCTTAAAGAGATCCAACGTTTATAAGAAATAGTAAACTATTAAGAATCCTTTTTTATCCAACATTCAAATTTTCTTGAATTTCCTTTTTTTTTTTTTTTAAGTTAATAATTTTAAATGTATTTTCTTGCTAAAAAAAAAATATAAGGTAGCCTACAGATTACAAATTGGGATTTAATAAAAAAAAAAGAAACTTAATAACGTGTTTTTGTAAAAAACTGATATAAAATGAAAAAAAAATCGGCCTAAAAATACAGACAAAATGGGTTTAAATTAATTGCGCGGCACTACTACCTGCAATTGTTTAAATACAATCATGGTTGGTTTTAAGACTGAAGTTCGTAAAATAAATGCTGGTGTCCCCCAAGGCTCTGTTTTGTCACCGACTCTTTTTTTCATTTTTATAAATGATCTTTTTTACCGAAACCACTAATCCACTTAACTGTTTTGCTGATGATAACACCATCAGCTTTTCACATTCATTTCCTGATTAAATTCCTTGTTCTTCGAATGTGGAATTGCAACGGCAATATACATATATCTATGTATATATATTATATATATATACTGACCACCTTTTGTGGAATGACCACATATTGAATATTGCTAAGAATGAGGCTAAATGCTAAGGTTTCCTAAGACGATGTAAAAAATTTCTTTCCCCCGCTGATCTGGCCACAATTTATAATATAAGGCCTACATATGTTCTAAACTAGAATACAATTCTCATATCTGGTCTGGTGCATCAAAAACATCTTTGCACCTACTGATAGAATCTAGAATAGAGCTTTAAGGCTGATAGGTGACAGAGCAATTTCCGAAACAATTGTTTCATTGGAACATCGTCGAAACGTCTCTTGCCTATCACTGTTTTATCGTTACTTCTTTAAACAATGTTCTAGTGTTGCATTCCGCCATACAAAAATTTCACCGTAGTACTTGTGCCGTTGGGAATGCTCATCGGTATACTCCTGAGTCAAATTTCGAACGTACAGTTAAGTACAGAGATTCATTTTTTAGCCGTACGACACGAATGTGAAATTGCTTAACCGACTCTATTTTTCCTCCCCATTTCAATGTCCAGACATTTAAGATGAATGTACATCGGTTTCTCCTACGCAATCCTCCCACTGTTTCCTTAATGCTCGAACTATGTTAAACCAACATTTAAAGGGTAGTCATACACCCTTGAGTGCGCGTTAATTTATAAAAAAAAATTGGGCAAAGTTAAATCTAGTTAAAAGAAAAGAGACAAAAAATAATAAAAACTGTTATAATAAGTCGAAAAGGTAGAGAAAACGAAACAAATTAACTCTTAATTTTGTCGACTTTAAATGAACTCAATAAAACCATAATTTTCGTCTAGGCCGGTGACTGTGGGACACCCTGTATATTTATTTATTAAATTATAGATACTGGGGCATATTCATAGTCGCAGATAGACCCAGGTTTAACTAAACTACAGTTTAAGACAATTTTGGCTCAATGAATACAGACTGATTTTATTTCCAAATTGTTGGTTTTATATTTTTATAAGATAATTTAATTGGTATACTACCATAATAGCTTCAAATATTTTGAATTTATAAACTTAAAAAAATAGAATCAACGTCCGAAAATTCAACAAAACCTATATTTAACTTTTAATTTAAAACAAAGTGTTCTTAAATCATAAAAATGAAATTATAAAACATTTTTTAAAACATCATGTTCCTGTATTTTAACGAGTGCCAATAATTGTAGTGCCTGGGTACCAATAATTATATCAGGGTGCCAATAATTGTAGTTTTTAATACGCTTTTTTTAAATTGGCATTATAAATATATTTCAAATAATTAAATCTTTATTTATAAATTTTAGCCAACGTGGAATTTAATAAAGTATACTCGAGTACATATACAACTTAATCAAATTACTCTACAAATAAAAATGTTGTAGTTGATCAAAGTTGAAATTTCCTTAAGGGTACCAATAATTGTAATCGTTGGTCTAGTACGATTGTTCGGCCAGAGCCCCCGTGGGCACCTATGAATACGGGCCCAGGATTTGACTTTTTTGAGCTGGTCTTTTTAAACTTATTTATTTATTTTAAACCAAAAAATTTAGGTATTTATTTATTATTATTTTTATTATTAGTAAATAAAAAAGTCTAATTATAAACCTAAAAGAAGTTTTTTTTTATGGGGACTAATTTTTTCAGCCTACGGTAACAATGCTAAATGCCATACTAAATTTGTCGAAATCGGTTGAATACTTTTTGAGAAAATGTTACCACAAAATTTCATTAAGTCTTAATCAGCTGCAAACATATAAAGATTGAAAGTTTGTTTTAAAATTACAATTTTGGGTTTTGTTTATGTGTCGTACTTAAAAAAGAAATAACAAGACAATAGCGTTTTTTATTCTAAAAGACTGATAGGAAATTGTAGCATAGTATTGCACAAGAAGATATTTAGCAATGGGTTTAACTACCTCTTATATACCATTTTTGTTTAATAACAACTGAATTAAAACTAAATTATTAAGAATTAATTATGTTTTGCCGTTTAAGTCAGATATAATGTATGTACATACCTTATCCATTAAAACATATACATACCCACATTAAAACCACTTTTCCGATTGCGATTGAAGAACAGTATAATTAATGGGAACATAAACTTATATTTATCAGAAAAACTGGGTAAGTTTCTGAATCGTTCGCGAATTTATAAGTCATAAGCGCTTAATTGAATTACCGCATACGTTATGAAAAACCCGACGAGGGAACGACTCAAAGATAATTTTCATTACACCGATACACATTTTTAATTTCACTTCATAATCATTTTTAAGTGGAAGTGTGCTTCTAATCATGACAAACTACTCAATATGTTAATCATTTCCATTTAATTACAAATTACAACTTTCGGTCTGACGTTATTGTTGTAGAATAAAATTAATTGCAACATACCTAAAATAGGTATATCTTGTTAACAAATTCTATGTAAATTAATTTTTTTTTTTAGTAAGAAAACTTGATGGAATACGTTGGAGTATAGAGTAGTTAACTTGTATTGCAACTTTATAGTGTAAATATATTGCTATATAAACATTATTAGTTATCTACTCTAGGTATAGGAACAAACAAATACGGAAGGGTGGAGTAGAGAGTTATTTACTTGCATAAAGTTGATTACGCATTTAATTGGAATTGAATTTTGTTAAAGTTTATCATGAATTTGTTGCCAATGAATGAGACTCATTGTGAATACTGCGAAAAACTACGATATAAATATGTAGGTGGTTGCGATGACTGATTAAGGTTTGTTGACTACATTTTCATATTAATTAGAATTGCTTTTACGTGTGCGTCTAAATAGACTTACGGAATATTATGTTGCGTTGCATAGTAATAAGTCGGTCGATCACAATACAAAGTACCTACCTAGGCACCTAAATATTACGCTTCTAGAGAAAGATCTTATATTTTCAATGATATGATTTTGAGTATGTCTTTTTATTTGGTTTTAATATTTCGGTAAGCTATTTGAATCCCACAAAAGCCACCCCACAAAAGCCACTCCATAAAAGCCACCCCAATACTCCGTATAACAACCATCATCAACCATAGAGCACCCTAATTATACAGCGACATCCAACGAGCCAACTTCACAGATACTGTCATTGCAGTTCAGGTTTATATAAAATCGCTGCCAGCTTACTAGATTCTCGCTGCTGACACTTTACGACTTTGAATAAAAGCTCTGCCTGTGTCTCTTTTCTTTGACTTCAGCAAATCACAAGAGCACAACATAATAGACCATGACATTTATTAAAAGCAGCATACTCTTTAATTTTGTTTGATATTCTTTTTCAATTAAGTATGAATACCTGCAGACATTTTTTTCGCAAAAGACAAAGGTGCTCGAATATGTCGGCCGAACATGCTTTCATGATTTTATGCATAATTTGTTTAAATTTTAAAAACATCCTTTGTGGAATTTTATCTTCTACAAAAGTTTTGGCTTGATATTTTTCAAATAACAAAGAAAAGTTGTAGAGTTTTTTTTGACACCTTACTTTTTGTACTTTTTGCAATAGTGAGAAATAAATATGTATGTATGCTGAAGGCACCTTCTTGCAAAAAAACAATTGAAAATTGTGTATGGTTACTAAATTTATCTGTCGTAAAATGTTCGTATGTTTTTTTGCAAGGTTTCTGTAGCATAGCTACATGTTAATTTATCACTTTTGTACTTTTTGCAAAAAGTAGGTCTAGCCTTAATTAAAAACGTTGGATTGAGCAGTGCATTTACTCTAGCAAAAGACCCCATTCAATGGAGTATTTAGAGAAATAAAATGAATCTCAACAAATAAATACCTACTACATAATAGTAGACTAATTGGCGCGGCACTAGTGAATGAGAAGTGATGCTAGTGCTAGCGAGTAAGTTACAGTTTAGGTACCTACATTTAACGATTTTACGAATGCCGATCTTTTGTTCGTAGGTGAATGAAGTGAAAATTCATAGGGAAGGACCAAATTGTTTGTTCCTCGAAACTCAGTTTCTTGTGTTAAGTTTCAGTGTGTTGTTTGTTTCATGTCAATGAAAAATGAACCTTGACTAAAACTGTCAAAATCCTGTTTCACACGACTTCAGAAATTAAGTAGTTCTGTGCAAAAGAGAGCGCTTACAAGAAAGTACCTACAACAATTCCCCCTAATGATAATTTCTGCCCATCTGACAACTTCTAACATAGAAAATGTATATTTACAACTTATAGACCCCTTTGTACATATATTGTACCAGCTGTATACGTATAATCTGGTAGTCCGCCATAGGGCGTACCCTCATCTCTTTACCAGATGTGGTATACAGTTTTTAAAATAGTGTCTAAACAAATAGTTTAAACATTTGGGTTGCCTAGAAAATAGTTGGCCCTTCATAGGATTGCCACGCTTTAAAGGCCAAACTTTGCTTTTATTCAATTTTCTGAATGAGCTTATGTGGTAACAATAAAGATATAAAACAAATATAGGTTATATGAGAGGAAATTTAACGTCACTTATTTTTTTTTTAGTGATTTGACCGACGAAAAAAAAAAACACAAAATTAAAAATGGATTCCCAGGACAGTCGCCTGTCTACTTCAACTAAATAAATATTTATTATTCCTAAAAAAATAATGTTTGTGTTTTAGTTTTTGTCAGAAAATTACTAAATTTTACGTAACCAAACACATCTATGAGATGAAAGTGCAGTGCTCAAGTGTTTTTCATAATTAAATATGATGGCTCTGATCATAATCTGCTCAGAGCTTTTCTCAGAGCCAAAAAAGAAAAACGTCAATAGAGAAATGATTTTTTTTTGCAATCGATAGATTTTATTAAATACATGAAAGTTATATAAGACAAACAAAAATTATCAAAAAATTACACCTCGAGATACGAACGGTTGAAAGTCAAAAACGGCGAAATAGATGTTAGAGAAAAAATTTACCATAAATCAGTGTGACGTTCTATTTAAATACATATATGTATAGTAGGCGTGTTTTTTGTGCCTCCATCTCCGTTTAAAAATAATTTCCATGTAAAATACAACAACAATTTTGACAAATCTGGAATTGTTGTTGTATTTCACATGAGAATGACAATAAGAATATTTTGTTTGTAAATTTTGACAAAGAACGCCAGTTCGCACTTTGTTTGACCCGGCCTTATGTTTGCATTCAACAACAACAACCAACGAGTAAATACAACGGAATGCATTCAATACATGATCAGTAGAATGCACTCGTTTTCATTTTCATTTGTGGTTTGATTTTTGTTGTGTGTTTTCAAAGCAAAACGGATTTCAGATCCAGAAATGCTTAATTTTTGTTCATATTTCATAAATTATATTAAATCAACATTAAATTACAATAAAACATGAAGATCAGTAGCGGATCCAGGGGGGGGGCTATAGGGGCTAAAGCCCCCCCCCCCACAGCCAATTCGTAAAATTCAATTCATAATAGCCTGAAAGGTTTTACATTCTGGGCTAAGCAATTAATATGTTTGCAGTGTTTTTTCAACCCCAAGGAAATTTAATAAAAAAAACGAGGTTGGGGCTGAACACCTTACACCATTATTTGCTTATTCGATGTAAGAGCTAGATAATTTTCAAGATAACTGGTATTTTTCCAAGCCATAGACAATTTGGTGAAAAATACTATGTTGAGGCTGAATAATTTAAATCCCTAGCCCTAGGGTTCCGGCTAAGCCTCAAGAGAAAATAGAATAGTATAGAAAAAAACGAACTAGGGCCTAGACAATTTACACTTCATTTTCATTATACGAATTTGGGGCTCGATTTTTTCTACGAAAGCTGTTATTTTTTCAAGCCCCAAGACTATTTTCTGAAAAAAAACTAAATTGGGGCTAAATAATAAGCCCCAAGAAAATTTATAAAAATAAACGAGCTGGGGGCTAGACAATTTACACTTTATTTTCATTATACGAATTTGGGTCTCGATTATTTCTACGAAAGCTGTAATTTTTTCAAGCGCCAAGACTATTTTCTGAAAAAAAAAATCTAAATTGAGGCTAAATAATAAGCCCCAAGAAAATTTATAAAAATAAACGAACTGGGGGCTAGACAATTTACACATTATTTTCATTATACGAATTTAGGGCTCAATAATTTCCACGAAAGCTGATATTTTTTCAAGCCCCTGGACTATTTTGTGAAAAAAAAAACTCAATTGGGGCTAAATAATTAGCCCAAGAAAATTTATAAAAATAAACGAACGGGGGGCTAGACAATTTACACTTTATTTTCATTATACGAATTTGGGGCTCGATTATTTCTACGAAAGCTGTTATTTTTTCAAGCCCCAAGACTATTTTCTGAAAAAAAAATTAATTTGGGCTAAATAATAAGCCCCAAGAAAACTTATAAAAATAAACGAACTGGGGGCTAGACAATTTACACATTATTTTCAGTATACGAATTTGGGGCTCAATAATTTCTACGAAAGCTGATATTTTTTCAAGCTGTTGTTTTGCGTTTTTGTGGTAATTTGTTGTGTTTGATTGTACCTGATGCTGAGTCCATTGGTTTTTTTTATTGTCTTCATTAGATAATTTTCGTTTCGATTGTGTGAAAATTGACGTTTATGGCTGATAAATTAATGTTCTGATAGTTGTTTGTCCTGGAGTATCAGATGGTTATATTTTATTTTGGTTGTTGCACTTATACCTATGTTCCTAATGGCTTCAACTTTTTTTAACAATTTCTTTTTTTCGACATTTTCCCTCAGTAGTTCGTCAAATATGGAAATTTGTTCATTATTTTTGTTACTATATTGGATTCAAAAATGTCTGTTATCAGCGATTTTACACTATGTATATTATAAAGTCCAAATCTTTTAACGAAATACTTTAGTTGAAAATAATACTAAGGCAGTGTAAAATGGTGTTTTCCAACAGCCAACTTTCTTTTTCCTACATTAAAAAAAAAATATATTTTTCCTTCTTATTTGGCATTCTAGAACATTGATTTTTTCTTCGTGTCTATCAAGCTTTATGTTCAAAATATTGAATTTAGAATTTATTTTTATTTAAAACTGTAAATATGGAAATATGTTAATAACAAAAACACTTAATTTATATTCTATTGCTAAAACTTTACTTATTTACAAATATAAAAAAAATACATATGCATAAAATAACAACACAACATAATTTTTCAGTACATATTTTTTTTCTTCCACTAATGAAACTTAACTTATCTTTGTTTCTTCTACTTATAGAATAATTGATAAAAATTTATTTATTGCAAAAACTCAATATGTATTTTTAAAATAACAAAAAACAAATAATTTTCGGGTGCATTTGTTTCCTAAACTAAACTAAACTTATTTAAAAAATGTAAAATGTAATGTAAATGTAATTTTAAAAATGTAAATATGTATATAAAGCGAATATATGTAACGAGTCGATGTTATTGTTTCTTCTACTTAGAAAAGAGTAGAATAATTGATAAAGATTAACTTATTTCAAAAAAATCAATATGTATTTATAAAACAACAAACTTATTCAAAAAATGTAAATAGGTTTCTTCTTTAAAAGAAAAAATTGATAAATGTTAACTTATTAACAAATATGCAAAGCCATATTACATATATTTATTTTCTTAAACGGTTGGCCAATTAATAATTGTTATTAAATTCATTAAAAACGTCGGTTTGACAACTGATTCCTCTGTGGCTTAAAAAGCTTATTTTCAGCTTTTGAGACTGATAATTTTTAAGTGTATATGTTCCAAGAAAAGCCTTAAAAATATATATTTATGTTGTGTATACAAAAAAAATATTTTAAACTTTATTTCTTTCTAGTATTTTGTGAAAAAAAAAAAATAGCATAGCACAATATGGGATATACCATCCCATTGAAAGTATTTATGAATAATGAAAGCATTTGCATTTTTTGACAAAGACTCAAAGGAAAATAGAAATAGAAGAATGTAGGTATTTGTGCTTCGAAATTAGCCAAACGGCAGCATTGATTAATGCATCCAATAATTTTTGATTTTTGATTGATTTGTAATGGGTGATTTTTTAAGAGGCTTAGAACTTTTTTTAAAAAAAAAACACAAAAAATTCGAAAAAATGAATGAAATATTTATTTGAATCGATAGTTTGAACCTTGCAATTTAATGTTTAAAGATAATTTCATGCAAATGTTGACCGCGGCTGCGTCTCAGGTAGCCCATCCGCTGAGTCCAATTTTGGCATACTCTTTCACACATATCGGCCGGTATCTCACGAATGAATGCATGGATGTTGGCTTCCAGTGCGTCAATCGAAGCGGGCTTGTCCCTATAGACATTAGCCTTGACATACTCCCACAAAAAATAGTCTAATGGTGTCAAATCGCACGATCTAGGAGGCCAATTGACCGGCCCGAAACGTGAAATTAACTGTTCACCAAACTCGCCTCGCAATTGCGCCATTGTTTCGTGTGCTGTGTGGCATGTGGCACCGCCTTGTTGAAACCACATATCATGCAAGTCAAGAACTTCCATTTCGGGCAAAAAAAAGTTTGTTATCATCGCTCGGTAGCGTTCACCATTGACAGTAACGCTGCGATTCGCATCATCTTTGAAGAAATATGGCCCAATAATGCCGCCGGCCAATAAACCGCACCAAACAGTGGCTTTTTCGGGATGCATTGGTAGCTGTTGCAATGCTTCTGGCTGATCTTCACTCCAAATGCGGCAATTTTGCTTATTTACGTACCCATTCAACCAAAAATGAGCCTCATCGCTGAACACAATTTTTCGATAAAAAAGCGGATCCTCGGCCAGCTTTCCAAGAGCCCATTCACCAAAAATTCGGCGTTGTGGTAGGTCGGCTGGCTTTAGTTCTTGCACCAGCTGTATCTTAAAAGGCTTTACGCCCAAATCCTTCCGCAAAATTTTCCACGTAGTGCTGTAACAAAGGCCTAACTGCTGGGAACGGCGCCGAATCGACATTTCGCGGTCTTCTATCACACTAGCTGATACGGCCGCAATATTTTCTTCACTACGCACAGTACGTAAACGTGTTGGTGGTTTAATGTCCAACAAAGTAAATTTGGTGCGAAATTTGGTCACAATCTTCCGAATAGACTGCTCAGAAGGTCGAGAATGCCGACCATAAAATAGAAGCAGCGCGCGATGAACATTTCGAACCGAGCACGAATTTTGATAGTAAAATTCAATAATTTGCAAGCGTTGTTCATTTGTAAGACGATCCACGGTTAAATTGCAAACCAAACTGAAGCTGTTTGACAGTGACACAAGGTACAAAACACACGTCAGCTGTCAAAACCAGTGTTGCCAAAACAAACCAGCTAAAAAATCACCCGTTATAAGAAAAAAAATTTTCCGTTTTGGAACAAAGATATTTAATTTTTTTTTAAAGTTCATATGTATGTCCAAAACTGGAGACCCAAGCCCCCCCCACAGCCAAATCCTAGATCCGCTACTGATGAAGATACAGATGCTGTAACATGAATATTCAAAATATTGGCCAAAATTGGCAAAGTGAATCTTGAATCAAGGAATGAAGAATTGAAAACTGTAAAGTATGTACATAAGGTATGTAATGGTGTTTTCGATTGGTAAATTCAGATTTTAATCTAAAAATTGACTTATTTCGTGGCGAATCGAATGCCAATTCAAATTGTTTTTTTTTTTGTCATTGTATTCGTGTAATTTTATGTATGTTTCATAACATCACAAAACTCCTCATCACTTAGTGCACTTTCAGAAGAAAACAATGAGCTTCATGAATTTACAATTAATTTTTAACAGCTTCCATTTTATATTTGAAACGCTTCCCTTTATATTTAGAACACAAATTTCATTAACCGAAATAAATTCAAACAATACAAACAACTTTGTAAAGTGACAACTTACAATTTTATTGGTATTTGTGTAGAAGAGGTAAATCTCCCGAAAAATCTAGATCTGCAAATTTGATTTTAAATCCAAAAATAAATCAATTTATTTGCCCATTGGAATGTAAAATCTTCTGACAGATTTAAATGAAAAATAAATTGATTTATTTTACCGCGGGACAAAATAACTGCCACGGGGCAAAAAAACTGCCGCGGGGCAAAAAAACTGCCGCGGGGAAAAATAACAGCCGCAAAATAAGAACCGTTATAAATCGAAAAGGAAGCCAAAAAGAGAAAATTACCTCTTAAGTTTTTCGACTTAAAATCACCTCAGGAACCTATGGTTTTCATCTGGGTCGGTGACGTTGGGACACCCTGTATATTATAAAAAAAAAAACAATTTACAAAATAAGTAGGTACATAGTAATTTTCTTAATTTTTGTAATTTGATTTAAAAAAGTTGTTTTTATTTTTAAATAATTTTCCTATTTTAAGCCAGGTTTGTTTTTAGAAAGTCTAAGCGGGACGAAGTACATATATGTACTCCCCCTCCCATTCAATATTTTTCGACCCTCTAGCTGTAGCCTCTTATCACATTTTTCATATCCACTAAATAGAGTTTTGGTATGATTTTAACTCAAATTTAATAAAACATTTTTGTTGCCTCCGAAGTGTATGGGCTGCTTTAGAGCTATAAGTATTTCAACTACCTCTTACTTTGTGTTTTGTTTTGGTCCTAGTTTGCTATTTATCTCTTTTTCTGCTTTTATGAATGTGTAGGTAAACATGAATGCCACCGCTGGCGCTGTCAGGTGAGCATAATGGGATATTTGCTAATTCTCTTTAAAGAAGAATTTACCTGTATTAAATTGCCCTTAAAAGTGTCGAAACTACCCAGTTTATAGCTACACCAACCTATTAAAACTAAAAAAAACGGTATAAAAGTGAGGTGAGAACTGACCATCATCAAATACAAATCTCATTCATAAATGTGTTGTTGTTGTTGTGGTTCATTGAATATGAATAGGTGGTAATAATTATCATCCATAAAATAAAGTCCCAGTCTTATCTGACGTACATGACCGTTTTCTAGTGTCATCTGACGCTTTCGGTCGGTGTTCAATTGGTGTATCTATTCTAGATATACGTATAGTAGTATTACAATTACAATCTATTCACCACACCGCACTGTCCCTCCATTAACTTCACCGCATTAACTCAACATTAGGCAGAGCCCACAGCCACAGGCCAGGCAGACACTCGATTTTATTTTTCGTTTCGGGCTTGGTTTGGTGATGCGACGAAATCGGGTGGAAGAAAGAAATACCAAGATAATATCACAAACAACAACAAAGCACACAGCAAAAAAAAAAAAACACACTAGCATAACAAAACAGAATTTTGTCGTTTGTCCAACTCCCCGTTCCATCGAATACTTTGGCTCACCACCACCCGACGTCGTCGTCGTCGTAGAGTCGTCATCATCGCGCCGCATATACGTACCAGTATAGTGTGTGCAAATATCAACAGAGCTGCTGCGGTGTAGTCGTCGCCTCAAATACGAAACGAACGTTGAGGGAGTTGGACGGTTTCTTTATATTGTTTGTGCTGAATTTATGACAACTACCTATCTTACGACGACCACTGTTACAAAATCTGGATTGTAAATAAAATAAAAAATAATTTATAATATTCTCAATTTATTAAAGCCAGTCAATCGTATTGTAACAAACGTTTGGGTAAATATCGTCATCAGTTGGTTCGAATTTTGGCATTTCTCTTGCATAAAGTTGCGCGATATCATCGGTATTTTTGTGATTAATTGTGATATAATTAGCGGTATTTGAACAAACCGCTAAATTAGATATTAAGAATTACACATAGATATAGAGTAAAGGTATTGTGCTCGTAAGCATTTTTCTACCTCATTGTGATCGTGTTTTCCGTGTCTGATTCTTTTCTTTTTCGGGACAAGGAATTTCAAAGAGAAATTTCACCAAAGTGATCGTAAAAAAAGAGAATTTTTAAGTGTTTTCAAGAGTGTTTGTGCGGTTTTGGTAAATACTTTGCTTCAAAAATATTTAGTCAACCAATACCATAAAATATACCTCGCGCACCACGCTCTCTCTCTCTCTCTATTCCCATATAATTTCTCACTAAATGTGCATACACTCAACGATTTAAGTCAAAGTGGTAATACAACAAGCACGTGTTCGTATTCTTATTGGCCCCAGTGGATCGGATGTTTTATCGTGAACCGTGGATATACCTAATATCTTACTTCTCACCTCTTTCGTCGACGCCACCGCCGCGTCTCGTCGCTCACCTGTGTGTTTATTTTGAGTGAGCTAAATAGAAGGGAATTCCTCAAGTGTCACGGGAAATTATAAAAGAAATTATTATATACAAATAGTGTTTGTTTGTTTAAAATTTGTAAATATTTATTTATTAATTTATTTGAATTAAAATAAACTTAAAATAATGGCAACGCTTACATCGGAGCCACCGAAAATCAGTAAATTCTTTAGTAGTAGTATTAATTACCAAAGTAAAGTGCAGCAGTTAATAAGCTTTAGTTTTACCTCATCAAATTTCCTATACATCACCTTTATCCTAAGCATTAGCAAGCTATGCACGGCAGATTCGCCATCAACATCTGCTCCCCCAACAACTGCAGCCGCAACACCACAGTCTTTAGTTAGTAATGTTAATTATTTGTTAAGTTTTAATGGTTCGGCCTTGATGGAGAAATTAACGGCTTTTCGGAATGCAACAACAACGGATGCACCACTAGCGGCGGCAACCCACCATAACCATAACCGACAGGTCTCAGGGTTACCCAAAACATCTATAATATCACCGGATAGTGTTATGCCATATAATAATAATAATATTGGCAAAGGATTTATGGAAATAAAATTCTTGAATATATCCGGAAAAGTTGGAACTGCTTTAGGAATTGGTAAGTGCTTTTACATAGTTTTAAGTGTTGTAGCGTGTATACGTTTTATGTATATTTTTGCCAGTTTTTTTTTGTTTGTGCTGTTTTAATTTAAAAGAACAAACAAAAACTGGATCTCAAAAAAGTAATAAGTCAAAACAAGTTTTTAAGATCGACAGTAGTTGAACTGGTTCAACTGTATGTACCTACATATGGATATTATTTCTATGTATATGGTAGCGGTCTTTTAATTTTGAGCGGGCTATCTTGAGACCTTACCCAACCTTTATTGTCAGCCAAGGGCATTGAATTTTGTTTTTGCCGGTTGTTAAAGGCATGCTTGATTTTTGAGTGTGTTTTTTGTTCGCAGGGGATGACTTTTACTTATTAAATGGCCTAAAGTGTTGTTATTGGTTTCGTATTTCGTATTTAAAGTGGGTACCGGGGATTTAATCAAAATTAATTTACGATGGAAAATGACACGTAAGCTGAAGACTAGGTACATAATATAATATCATAAACTTACAAGAAATGTTATTCGATATTCGCGCCGGTTAGTAATGTGTAGGGCTGGGGTTCTCATGCACCTAAAAATATTGGTTTAAAATAAGCCCTTAAAAATGGAAAATATGCAGTAAAAAACGGAAAATAGTTTGGGTCGACTTTCTATTAAGGGCGCACGGCTAGAATTTTGATTTTTTTTTTTACAGTGAGCTAGGGGTCTCTATAGAACAGCTTTCAAATAAGATAGCATACTTTTTCACAGGCGAATACTTTTTTTGGGTAGATTAAATAATATAATTCAATAATTTTAATATCAATAAACTTTGTTTCAGTTTTTAATAAACATTTAAAGTTAGAAAATTGCATGAAATCTGAGGCCACTAAATAAAAAAATCATACAATTATTTTGACAGTTCTACTTTTTTTTGTTGGGAAGTTTTTTGCGAATTAGGATATTTTTTTTCGATAAAAAGTAGGTTTGGGTGGCCCGCTTCGCGAGTTTAGGGATTTTAACTCCCTTTTCGGGTCCTCAGTCCTGCTCACGCGACTCCGTCGCTCCGCTTAATGTATGCTCAGTCGTCTGGCAGGCGCCTATGTTGTCAGTCGATCTGTTATCAAAGTTTTTTTGTAGTAAACAGTACCTTGGGTGGCCCGCTTCGCGGGTTTAAGGATTTTAACCCCCTTTTCGGGTCCTCAGTCCCGCTCACGCGACTCCGTCGTTATGCTTAGGGTATGCTCAGTCGTCTGGCAGGTGCCTATGAGCACTAGAAGGCCCGTAAACTTCCCAAAAAAAGAATAAAGAATTCCTCTTACAAATCAACGACAAAAAGTAAATGTCAAAAACTCCCAAAAAAATCCCCAAAAAAAAAACCACATATCCCAACACTTACCATAGTACAGTAACATAACTCTTACTTGTGTGATGGCAAAGCACAGTACACATACTACACATGTATATACCCTGATGGTGAAGAACTGTCAAAAGAAAAAAAAAAACAGTGCTTCGTGGTCGTCAATTGCATACATTTGGTATGAAAAATTGAAACTTTAAAAATTAATTAAAAATATAAATAAAAGTTTCCTCACTTTAAAATTGTGATATTTATTACTGTTAGTCATAAATCTATTAAATAAAAGTATTCGCGCGTAAAATTTGGGTTTTTGGACAACAAATTTCATCTATTGTAAGATTATTAAAACAGCTTTCGTTATTGTATCTCAGACTTAATATGTTCATTAATTTTTGCAAAATTTCCATAAACTAAATCGATTTAATTTTTCAATATGCTCCTACACTCAAGATTCGTGATCGTGCCACATAGAAAATTATAGTTTGAGCAAATAAATACAATTTCACCACCATCGAATTGGATCTCTTTAAAATGTTTTGCTTCTATCCACGTTCCCCACCTAGTATTTATAGGCTATTAAACCAACTCCTCGACCTAGGTTTTTCGTCACAAATATAAACTCGTCATTTTATTGAAAAATATGAATGAACAATATGAAAATATGCACTCAAAAAATGCATTTATTATGAAAATATGCATTTATAATAAAAAAATCCATTTCGCATAAAATATGCAAAATTTGCATTTGCACTAACGATTGAATGCCATTTTAAAGGAAATCGAATGATTCGTAAAGATAATTTGGTCTTAGGCTTCTAAATTTTGTGAGAAAAAACATGCATTTGCATGGAAATCCCAGCTCTAGAATGTGTAAATAGAAAAAGAATTTATTTGAATATTAAGTATGTACATGCATATACAAGTCTATCAAACTCGTATTCGTACATTAGGTAACATGCAGTTCTTTTATAATTATTTCAAAGACCACAAACAAATCCCAACAATATTTGATGTCAAGTCAAAGACATTATGTACATTTAATATGAAACACCCAAAAAGTACCATCCCTTGTCAAGAATGGGACATTAATTAACAAAATTCCAAAAACTTGTGTGAAAGAAGACAAATTCGTATTCGTACACCAAATGGTTTCTGGGATACTTACACAATTTCAACATTTTGATGCATACAACTTATTCTGTATGACATGTTCTAGTCTATTTAGAAACGATTTTGGAATTAGTTTGGCATTTCTATTGCAATTTTACCACATTTTTTACAACTCCCTTTTTTACACTTGCATTTGTAATGGTCAATTATCAAAGTGTCAAGTATTAATTACCCTAGATTCTATATTAAGGATTAATATCTGCTTAACATGGTGAGGCTTCTATTACTTTTGGGCAGTTGTAAACAAGCAAAATGCAAGTTAAATCACTTGAGCAATATATAACTCTTAGAAAAAAACGCTTCGATATAGCCGAAATTAATACAAAATCAACGAGCGAATTGTCACAACTTGCAATGAAGTTACTTCTGGTACTTTGCAATGGCGTTTAAAATGCCACATTCAAAAATGTTAACAGAAGAGATTTTCGATAAAATTAATAATAAGTAAAACTGTTAATCTTTTCAAGCGACCATAATTCCATAGATTTTATCTTTTGCAGAAAAGCCATCTCAACCATGAGGCAAAGTTTTACATCTTTTAGTTCAAATAAGTAGTAAATGGTTTTGCGAAAATCGAATTCCGAACTCTTTTCAAAGTACGCGATTTATGCAGTAAAATATGAAACAGGCTAGGTGATGGTTTGGGGTGGTTCCTCGACAGCTAGATGCTGCATACCATTGAAGGAATTTTAGACCACATAAAATATATTGACATTTTGAAAAAAAAAAAATTCTTAAGAGTGCACAAAAATTGAAATTTAAAGACAATTAATTTCTACAAGAACAACCACCCAATAAAGAAAGTTTATAACACTTGCATTTTGCCTGTCTACAATTGTCCAAAATTAATGAAAGCTTCATAATTTTAAGCAGGTATTAATCCGTTAGAGGATTTATTGAGCCATTTACACCAGCGACCTTGGAAAGTGGCCATTTAGAATGGAAGAGTGTTGAAAAAGAATTTATTAGGAAATGTGGTAAAATTTCAATAGAACCCTCTAGTGGGAAATCTTATTTATAAAAAAAGAGGTCACGAAAAAAGGAATTAGTTTTTCAATAGAAACGTCAAATAAATTTTACAGAATAAGTTGTATGCATCAAAATGTTGAAATTGTGTTAATTTTCTTTAAGGATCCCAGAATCCACTTGGTGTACGAATACGAATTCTTCGTAAACACAAGTTTTTGGAATTTTATAAATAAATGTCCCCTTCTTGATGAGGGATGGTACGTTTTTAGTGTTAGTGTAATATTCGACATCAAATATTGTTCGGATTTGTTTGTGGAGTTTGAAATAATTAGAATAACAACTGCATGTTGTCTACTGTACGAATATGAGTTTGATTGACTGTATATAGGTATACATAAGGTGACCACCTGTACCGAAATGACCGGTACAGTACCGAAATTTAAGACTGTGTACCGTGTACCGGAGAAAAGTCTCAGTACACACATATATACCGAAATCCAATTCGTGTACCGAAATTTTAGAAGTAAATTGAGATAAAATGGTGATAGCCCACTCAAGGGGGTGTTGAACATTCAAACATTCATAATTAATATTTAATTGTATTTATTAAATATTCATCGAATCTTTAAGTAATTTTCCTATTACAAAGATATCTTATAATATTTAAATAAATTAAATTAAGGGCCTTATTGGGAGAGTCTACTCCGAACAAATCTAGTCGACTAAATTCGTGATCTGATTTAATTTTCTATCAAATAGAAAAAATCATATAATTCCATAGTAATCTGACAGATAAATTTTGACGAATAGACTTTAAGTTTATTCGACTTTTAAATAGGCTCTCGCAATAAGCCCCAAAGATTAAAAAAAAAATATATTCTTGTGTACCGAAATCGGCTTTGCTTGATTAAAGTGAAAGTTCATATTTGTATATTGAAATTCGTGAAATGGAATGGAATGAAATTAAAAAAAAAAATAAAGACAAAATAAGTCTTTTAAAAAGTTTAACCTTTAAGAGAATGATTTTTTTTATCTGAAACACTTTGAAACAATAAGATTTGCTAACAATTAGTACTGCCCACTGGCCGAAATTCGACCACAAAAAACTCAATTTCCCAGACTCTAGAGTCAAACAATTTGTTTGAAAATTAAATCACAAATTACGTTTTTAGTTTTAATTTTTGTTTTTTTAATATACACATACACAGTGATCGGCAGTGCAATAACAAAAATGACGCCCGGTGTGTTAATGCGTGTCTCAAGTATATTCGGCACATTTCCGCACCTATGGCTTTCCAACCATATACAATTTATCGAAATCGGTTGGATACTATTCGACCAAATGTTACCACAAAATTTGTTTAAGGCTATTTATATATAGATATATATATGTATATTAGACTGATTCAAAAATAAAAAAAAGTCTCCGGAAATGTATAACTTTGTAATAGCAAGTATTTAAATGAGTAGAATAACTTCTCTTTTTTTTTGAAAATTAAACGCTCTACAAAAAAGTCTTCACTTTTTATCTAATAAATGTACTCCTTCCAAAATTATTAAAGGTCAAAGCAGAACTAATGGTTAATTTCACAGTTTTTTTTATTCCCTATTGAGAATTCCAGCTATTATACAGAGTGATTCACCTTAGGTGTGACAAAAAGCTTGAGCATGTAGGTCTATTCGAGAAAAGAAAAAAATCATGTGGAAGGGGGGATCTACTCCCCCGCGTTTAGGTGGGAGTGGCAGTTTTATAAAAAAAATTTACTTAAAACAAAAACAAAAATATTAAAAAAACAACGGCCCTGTTATACCTTTTTGCAAACCTAGAAATCCCTTCTTTTATTTCCTTTTCAAATAAATTTCGTTTAGTGAACAGTTATTGAAAAAATAATTTCCAAACTCAAAACTCTGAAAAAAAAACAAAAATAAATTAAAAGAAAAATTCAAACGATATTTTCTCAAAATTTTACGTAATTAAGTAATATTTTTGCTCTTATTAATATCTAGTCAAACACTCAAAATCGAATGATTCTAGAACTTTAATTTTTCAAGATATTTAAGAATTAAGAAACCAACTTCTTAGTAAAAGCAAGAAGTTGGTGATAAATGATGAATCTGCTGAAATGATAATTTAGTCGGATTCTTTATAGTTTTATGAGAAAGCTGGTTCATTTCTTAATATCTTGAAAAATATTTTCTTCAGCAGAATGAAGAATGAGTGTCAAGTTAGCAAAACAACATTCACGAATCGAAAAATGGTTATTTGGATAATTTGCCGTTAATTTGTTGTTAATTAGTTGTGACAACTTCGAATTTGTCGTTCAATGTTTTCTATTTTTTGTGTTGCTTTGTTAACTTGATATCAAGTTAAAGCACCCCCTCAGAAAAGTACTAAAAACTCTTTACAGTGAATGATTTATAGGTTAATAATTTGTCGTTAATTAGTTGTTAATAAGTTGTGACATTTTCAATTTTGTCGTGCGATGTTTTCTGTTTTTTTTTTTTTGCTAATTTGCAAATTCGATGTCAAGTTAGCAAAACAACATTCGCAAATCGAAAAATGCTTAATTGGATAATTTGCCATTAACTTGTTGTTAATTAGTTGTGACAACTTCGAATTTGTCGTTCAATGTTTTCTATGTTTTTTGTGTTGCTTTGTTAACTTGATATCAAGTTAGCAAAGCACCCCCTCAGAAAAGTACTAAAAACTCTTTACAGTGAATGATTTATAGGTTAATAATTTGCCGTTAATTAGTTTTGACATTTTCAATTTTGTCGTGCTATGTTTTCTATGTTTTTTTTGCTAATTTCCTAATTCGATGTCAAGTTAGCAAAGCAACACCACAAAAAGGGGTTTAATCTTCTTATATTGAATAATTTATTCAATTTGAATAATGTACAACAAAAAAAAAAAACATAGAAAACATAGCACAATGAAATTGAAAATATCATTCAAATATCTTCATTGGTTTAAAAGTTATGATTTTAGCAACCAAAAAAGTCAATATGGGACAGTGTTGTGTGGCTCTTGACCACGTAAAATGAGCTCTCGAACGGACGATCATTTTTTTTTAGTGTGTGCATCGTCTTAATTTTGGTTTGTATTATCATTTCAGCGCTCAAAACTACCCTTCCTATCATATTTCCAATGGGTACATCGACTATACAAAAATAAAATGTTGGATTAAAAACTAATATTTTCCTTCCACCTAAAAAAACACCCTTTGGAGCTTATATATTTTCATGGATCCTTTTTCTTTTTGGTTGCCATGACATTTGAACATTTTGTTCAAATTTTATCAGTGCAATATTTGAAAGACGTTCAATGGGTGTTTGTTTTTTTTTGAGGTAGAAGGAAAATATTAGTTTTTAAACCAAAATTTCATTTTTGTATAATCGATTTGTATACCCATACGAAATATGGTAGGAACATTATTTTAGGGTATTTTTGAGCTCTGAAACCATAATACACAGCAAAATTAAGAATTTGCTTTGTTTCACTTCTAATTGCAAAGGTTTTGTCCGATACTGTATATGTATAGATTTCTTAAAGGCAATCTGAAATTTACAGCTATTTTTCAAAGTTTGAAGACCGTTTTTGCTTTATTTTAATTGAGCTGTCATTCATCATCAATATTGATACAAAATTGTGAATGTTATGGTTATTATATTTCATTATTAAAACTGTTTTTTTTTTTTACCTGGAGTCATTCAGCATTATATTCTGATTTTTATTTGATTTTTTTAAAAGTAATACGTATTAATAGGACAATAAACAGAAAGGACTGCCTTTAAATGGTTTTTGCAATTCTTGGCGCTGCACAATATTTGCATACATAGGTAACGATAAAAACAATGCCCGAGCATTATAAAGAAGATTTGCTAAGCAGCGACAAAATGATTTGGAAGTTACAAGTGATAACAAACTGATGAAACTAGGGATGATACAAGGGATGATACTAAAAATACACTTCAATTCAAAATATTGTCGGTTTCGAGTGGACGCACATAGGAGTATTCGAATAGAAAACCTGGACAAAATTATTTTTTTTTAAGTAAAACAATTTTTTTTTATGGAATGGAATGGATTATGGTTTCTAAGTAAATTTATTGAAAAAATAAGAAAATAAAATTAATCTCCTGATGACGACCCTTCATCAAAAGAATCTTAAATCATCATTTTCTTCAATATGTTCATCAGCGGCATGAGTGTCTTCTGGAACAAGCATTTCTAAAGTTTCCTTTGAAAATCCTTTTTTACTCTTTGAAGATGATTTTCTGAGGCAATTAGAAGTGGATCAGAACTCAAAAGCAACCTTTTGAGTATATCGAAGTTGCAGTCTTTCCTAGAGAATTTCCGTGCATAATTTAGGCGGTAGAGTCTGTATTTAAAAGTTTGTATTATATTGGTAAAAATTATAATTTTTTAAGATTGAAAAACAAAAAGTTAATACACAAACCTAAAATGTTTATTTCTAGCTTCTGCTGCTTCTTCAGATAGCTACCCGATTGGAAGCAGAGCGTTTTCAATTATCACAGGCCCATAAATTAATATTTTATGTAATGTGGGATTTATTGGATACCATGAGTATAACTTCACATAAAGCCTTGCTGTATCTATTACAAATTACTCAAATTTCAATACATTAATTTTGAATCCACTTGAATCCACTCGTCAGCAACTGGGCCACGAGCTGTGGACTAGGAGTTAACCAAAGCAAAACTGAACTGATGCTATTTACTACCAAGACTAAGATACACCCCTTCACTCTACCCCGACTCAACGGCAAAACACTCTCACTCTGCTCTAAAGCTAAATATTTAGGTGTTGTTCTCGACCCCAAACTAAATTGGAAGTTGAGCATTGAAGAAAGGGTTAAGAAGGCCTGTATAGCATTCTATGCCTGTAGTAAAACTTTTGGTAAAAAGTGGGGGCTTCAGTCGAAGATGATCCTATGGACGTACACAGCCGTGGTACGACCGATCCTCACATACGGTTCAATTGTATGATGGCCTGCACTTAACAAAAAATATAACATCGATAGACTTAGGAAGGTTCAAAGAACTGCTCGCATTGGCACGACAGGGGCTATAAGATCCTAACCGACTGATGCCTTAAGTGTTTTTCTGCACCTTCTACCACTTGATTTACATATTAAATATCTAGTATCTTGCAGCGCTTTAAGACTTAAAGAATCAAACTCTTGGTTTGCCAAGCCCTATGGTCACAGCAATATCACAGACTTGATTCCAATGGAAATGTTTTCGACTCCCACTGACTACTGCACCCCTACAATGAGTATCAGTAAGGATTTCAAAGTTAAAATTTCATCCAGCAGGGATTGGAATGATAACGTCGTGACGAAAGATTTCGAAACAACTATCTTTACTGATTGTTTAAAGATCGAGTGTGGCGTTGGTGCAGGAATCTTCTCTGAGTCTCTAAATGTATCTAGGTCCTTTCGGCTACCTGACCTTGCTAGCGTCTTTCAAGCTGAATTGCTGACAATCAGGGAAGCTTGCAAGTTACTAAAAGCAGATCCAAACCAAAACCGTAATGCAGCTATTATTACAGACAGTCAAGCGGCTGTTAAAGCCATTAATTCAGCTACAGCATCCTCCAAACTAGTCCAGCAATGCCGGAATGAGCTTGCGGGTCTGAACACTGACCTCAATGACACTCTTATCTGGGTCCCGGGTCACAGTGGCATTGAGGGCAATGAACGGGCTAACGAGCTGACCAGGCAAGGTTCAGCCCTTCATGGCTCACTTGCGAAAAGAGTCAACATTCCGCGTGGAGTTATGAAGGGCAACATTCTCTCAATTTATCTTACTAAAGCAAACCGTAGGTGGAGCAGTTTATCAAACTGTATTATATCTAGGAAGATTTGTCCAACCTATGACAAGAACCGAACAATTGATCTAATACGCAGACCCAGGCAAGACATAGCCAGGGTAGTTGCTACCTGTAGCGGACACTGGCTAATAGGAGAGCATGCAGCGAAGCTGGGCACACCTCACAATACTCACTGTCGGAGCTGTGAGGACCCGCAGGAAAAGGAAACAGTAGTTCATTTCCTCTGCAAATGCCCTGCTCTGGCCAAAGCCAGTCACTCGGAGGAGCATTTTTTGACGACATTAACGAACTTTCTGAAATGAAGATCAAAGACTTGATTTCTTTCCTCAACGCGAAGAAATGGCTCTGGGACAAATTTCGGTTAATTATGCATTATGCCTTCCGTCGATTCCCTATGATCACAAGATAGTGGACTAGGGTTCTGGTGGGGGTTTGTGGTGCACAGCGGCCGGATGATCATCCAATCAGATCTGTGGACGCTCCAGTGCCAGGCAACGAACTGCCTAGTGGGCTAACTGTGGATGATGCGGGTGCGGGTGCTGATCTGGTTGAGTGAGTGATCCACTTTCTGATGATTGTGCTAAAAGCTACAACAAAATCCTATTCTAAACTAAATAAAAAGGGACGATATCCTGAGGATATGCCCATATTTTCTCTCTTCAATTCCATCCGCAGGTTCAAACGAGTTATGGTACCAAAACGGCGCACTTCAGCGCTAATTGGGCTATGGGCTAGACTGCCCGTGGCCGCCTTTTCTACCTACCTACCTACCGAATCCACTTGAAATAGTTTTTCAAAATTATTTTAAACCGCAATATCAAATTAAGATCAATCCCCGTTATTTCAGCGGCAACTTCAGGGTTTTCAAAAGTCTCTTTGAATTTCCATTTTTCTGATTTTACATATATCCTTGTCGTCCTCCGATCTAATTTGCCATTTTTATAAAGATAGTTAATAGGATATATGTAAAAGACTTTCAAAAAGTCTAATACGAGCATGTAAAATTGAAAGTCCAACCTCAAGAGCGGTTACATTGATTTCCTTTCTTTCCTCGCTTAATTTATTGAAATCCTTTGAAGTCAACCCGCATATGAAGCACTTTTGAGTTGATGAAGTTTCTGTTATGGCACTTTTGAGATAGTTCAGTTTCTCATTTATATTCCCCCTACAATTTTCTTTCATAATACTGAACAGATAGTTTTTCGTTACAATCCTTGAATTTGATGATCCTAATAGAAAAAAAAGTGTTTGTTTTAGGTTGTTTATGCCAAATTTCGACTTATAGCACAAAAACTCACGATATATTTCCTCAATAAAAAATAAACTGCTTTAGAAATTCAAAGAGAAAACAATTCACTAAAAACAATTCAATAACATATAACACATAATAATTTAAAAATAAATGTATGGCATATGAGTGTTTTTTTTTGTGAACATTTCTTTCGCACATAATTTTCTTATCCGGAAATGTCGAAACAAATCTTTTTGAATTAGTTAAAAGAATAATCAAAGTTACAAAAAGTCTTTAAATGAAAGCGGATTGGCGGGGAATGGCAAAACACATAGCCTTTCAAACAAAAATATGAAAAATATCAACATATGGAGGAGTTTTCCCACTGTTATTTAAACAAACAAACAATAAATAATATTTCCGAAAAACCATTATTTCATACCTGCAACTGAAGGGCTTGTTTAAATAACATGATAAGCCACACTTTTTCAAAATGCTATTATCTCGAGATTTTGAAAATGTGGCTTATCATACTATTGCACTAAGCCCTTAAATTGAACTTTCCATTTGAAAATTTAAGGTTTGTAATCACAGCCACTCACAATAACTCTCTAAACAATACTCACCAAATAACTAATTACAAAAAAATGCAACAAAAAAAAAACATTTGACTTTGAAATTGCTTTGTCACGCCACACACTTTACAACAAAAAAAAGCATTGCATCGTATGAATCCATGTATATTTGCCCTCCGCTATGTAAAGCATTTACATCAAAATTTTACTTTTTAGAAAATCGATTTTTGTCAAGGATTTCGATTAAAATACTCCTATGTGGGACGGTTCGGAATTACTCCTTCTACTCCAGATTTTCTATATTCTATAAGAATGGAACAGAAACAGTGAAAAGGATTTACTCCGGGCGGCCAATTGAACCATCCGGTTTTTAATGTTTGATTAACAATTGATGAGAGCAACGAATTTTGAAGCAAAATTAGTACTTAATTACATACAGTTTTAAAGCACAATGGGCATTTTGGCCTATCGTTGTAACACATTGTGACCTATATCATTTTAAAGGGCTCGATAAGTATTATCTTTTATTGTATAGGCAAAAGTTTGTATCGCGTGCAGGGAAGGTGTTATGTACGTTAATGTAATCGTTAATGCATCTTTTATTTACCGTGTAACTTCGGAACGACGCGACCAATTGAAGTCATATTTACACAATATGTTAAGTGTTGGTAGATTATTATGAACGAATCCGGTAGGTGGCGCTGTTGTCAAGTTATTGACAAAAATTATCTATTTATTAAGAAAAATCGCTCATATTCAAATGTAACATTGGTTTATTGCAAGAAAAAGAATAATAAAATATAGATCTGATTTGTGGCGCAGTAGTGAAGTTATTAGCAAATGCTTTATTTATAACGCAAAGTTACTCATTCTCACTTATATCATATATTGGTTTAACTATTGCAAAACAAAATCAAAAAATATGGACCTGGTAGGTGGCTTTGAGTTAAGACTATGATAGATGCCGTGCTTCATCTAATGGTCGATTTCATTCGGTATTTTAAGCCTTAATACCTATTATTATTTTCTTAAATGGTCGCGATTTCGACTGGAAAAACACTGGATCAGTTAAAATTTTTGTCTCTGCATTTGAAAAAAAAAACACATTGTTTTTCTTATGAATCAACACACATCAAAACAGCATTTAAAACGTTTGGACAGATTCAGCGGTTTTTTAGCAATTTTGATTTTTTTCCTTAATCGGTGTGAAATATGGAACATTTGTGTCTGACCTGTGATCGCTCTTTAACTCGACAGCGAGTTTGACATGAAGAATTTGGTTAATAACTTAACAACAGCGCCACCTACCGGATCCGTTCATAATAAGAAAGTTTTATCCAACAACACTTAACATATTGTGTGAAGATGACTTTAATTGGTCACGTCGCGTCGTTCCGAAGTTATACGATAAAAAAAAGATGCATTAACGATTACATTAACGTCCATAACACCTTTCCTGCACGCGATACAAACTTTTGCCCATACAATAAAAGATAGTACTCATTGAGACCTTTAAAATGATATAGGTCACAATGTGTTACATCGATAGGCCAAAACGCCCATCCTAAAAAAAACCGACTTCAACGCCACCTATCGGGTCCATATTTTGTGATTTTATTTTCTTGCAATAAACCAATGTTACATTTGAATATGAGTGATTTTGACTAATAAATAGAGAATTTTTGTCAATAACTTGACAACAGCGCCACCAACCGGATCCGTTCATAATTAGAATCTTTTATATAACAACACTTACCATATTGTGTAAATATGACTTCAATTGGTCACGTCGTTCCGAAGTTACACGGTAAATAAAAGATGCATTAAGGATTACATTAACGTCCATAACACCTTCCCTGCACGCGATACAAACTTTTGCCCATACAATAAAAGATAGTACTCATCAAGACCTTTAAAATGATATAGGTCACAATGTGTTACATCCATAGGACGCACTCCATACAAAAGTGCTCATTGTCATTTGTAGTTTGAATTTAAAAAAATGTGTTTTCAAAATTTGGAGTTTGAAAATTATTTTGTTCAAAAATTCATTAAAAGAACAGGAAAATGTATAAAAAAGCGTGTAAAAGTGCATTGTAAAAATGTATGGGCAGAAAACCAAGAGCCGACAGAAACAAACTGCTCACTAATAGCTATAAGAGACATGACGTCATCAAAAGGATATGTCAATACAATCGAGAAAGGCAGTTCCTAATTTGGTTAAGGGGCCAGTTATAGCTATCATTGAAAACCATCATTGAAAAAGTTGGCTGTTGATTTTGAGACCCTTGGAAAGTTTAATCATTGAATATTTTAATGCAGAACTATAGCTTACGACTTCAAAATTATTTCTCCTTTAAAAAAAATTCATTTTGACCCATATCTTCCCCATAACGTATCTTTTATTTTTTCAATGATCATTGGTAAGGTAGTTCATCATTGAAAAATTAAAAGTTACGTAATGAGGAAGATATGGGTCAATATTAATTTTAAGCTATATGTCTACATTAAAATATTCAATGATTAAACTTTCGAAAGGTCTCAAAATCAACAGTTAACTTTTTCAATTATGGTTTTCAATGATAGCTATAACTGGCACCTAAAACGAATTGAAAACAATCGACTGAGCCAAAATAGGAGGTACCTATGCTCGATTATATCGACAAATCGACCGCACCGTAGCGTACGACGGACGTTTTTTTGTTTTTTATTATTATTAAATATTGTGTGATCAAAGTTGCATCCTTGTCGAAATGCAGTAAAACCCGTTGTTAGTTAATAATCAAATTTTGAATTTTTCCGACATACCTATATAAATCAAAGCTCTTATTTTGAAAGCTTAAAAGAATTTAGTTTCCTCCTCGTGCAAGATATAAATTCATTTTTAATTTCTGGACCTACATAACATCTCAGTAAATTGGACCATAAGTCCATAATGGACTTATTGACCCCTCGTTATCAGTTCACTTAGCATATTCTCCCAATTGCATAATTCAATTACCAGAATTCTCCAAGGTTTTCAAATGTTTACCAAATCCACCAAAACAATCCAATTTTCTATTCTGTTAACAATACCCCCTGTGTTTACTTCATCAATTTCAAAACTATACTCGTATACAGTATACACTCATTGCCAAAAAACCTTCTTCCCCATAATTTATTGCCATTCCGATTCGAATAACAATGCATATTTTCGTAATACACTCCGGGTGTTTGGTTGAATAATTCTTCGGGAGGGAGGAGGAACTTCAAAGGCTCAAAGAACATTTTGCATAGCTTTTAAGGTTATATACTTCCGTCGTCGTCGGTACTCTCTTCAGTTAAGCTGATGCTGCTGCTGCTACTATTGCTCCTACTGCTGTCCCATCACTATATTCTACTCACTATCTCAATTATGTTCGACGACGATGAGCACTCTAACACCGCCAATACCACCACCGCGCCGCGCTGCGCCGCCACCCTAGCCGCGTCATCCCTTCCGAAACATCGCACTCGATGAATTTCGTATAGAGTATAGTAGAGCTAGTGCATTTGTGGGAATTTTCCTTATGTCTCTCGGGTGTTTGTTCTTCCGAAATTCTATTTGACATTCTGGGTTCAAAATATTTTGCTTTTGTTTTATTTACTTCGGCAGCTCTTCATCATTCGGCGTATCTCTATGACTGTTGTGTTTTTTATTTGTTTGTGTTTTACTTCCCGTGTATATCGCATTCATAATGAAGTGTATACGAATATTCAATGTAGGATTCTCGAGAGTTAATGTGAGGGAGGAATAATTTTTGCAGACAGACAAAACGAACGAGCATATCCCACGGGCCAGGATCCAGGAAAGGAACAGGAATGCGAAGACAAACGACAAACGACAGCCACAGCACCAGTGCCTGACAAATTGATACAAACAAGAATAACTACGTGTGCCATGATTATCAACACTTTTGGATAAATTCAGCAAATCGAATTGTTTGCACAAAAAATACACTAACTGGGATCAGATGTACATTTGCCAGTGAGTTTGTTTTCGGATTAAACTTACACCTTTTCATGGGTTTTTGGTTGTGTTAGGTTTTGCTTTGTATTTGATCTACGGAATCGGAATGATGGTGGGAGGTATAATTAAATTATGCTTCCTGCTTAAATCAAACCAAGCAGCAGCAGCGGTAGGTGTGTACTTACTATTGGCATTTGACATTTGACTTTTTGTTGATTTTTTGTTGTGTCTAAGAAAGAGAATAATTTCAAAAATAAAAAAAACAATGATTAAACGCACGACCTGGTAGCACGTATTGCTCCATTAGTACTTACCTATAAAGTTGTATGGGGGAGGCGCAAGTCATTTTTGGGAATATTTAATAATCTAAGTATCTACGTATCGTTTTTTATGTTTATGGCCATGAAATACAAAAACCCCAATCATACACTCCGGTTCGGATGATAAGGAACCGGAGTGGCAAATTATTGATTTTTTTTTCTAATGGTCTGTGACGAAAGTTAAACCCTTGTATGAAATGCTTTATGTCTGGTGTTAATCGGTGGTTAGCCCTCTGATTAGAAAAAGAGATTCTCAAAGATATTGCACATTAAATACAATATTTATGTCGTTTTCGGTTGGAGGTTCGGAGTTACTCCTTTTTGACTCCACTTACTCCAAAATAATTCGATTGGCTGTTCCGAGTAATGTTTTCGGAGTAATTTTCTGTTCCGGAATTAATAAAGGAGTAGACCCGGAACACACATATACATATAAACCCTTTAATCGGATTATTTGTCAAATTAATTTTAATCGACTGAACGTGCAAAATATACATAATTTTCAGACAATTTACGCACACACACATAAATATTTCAAAAATTAGTCTCGGAACAATAGAAAATAATTCGATTGGAATCAAAAAGGACTAGAAGTGTTCCGGAATCCAATTGAAAACGACATTAATGAGTGATTTGACCAAGTTGGATTTAAATATTTGTTGATGGATAAGATGTTTATTCTTCCTTCCGCTTTTTTGGTCACTATTTTTGGCAATGAAACAAAGTAACATTGATTTGTTTCCAACGTTTCGACAGGGATTGCTGTTATCTTTAGAGGATCTTTATTAACACAGTACAAAATAACAAAATAACGATTTTAAGAATATGTATGCACAAATAAGTATAAAAACAATGGTTGTGATTAATAACTTACGTTAAAATAAATCAACAGAAAATTTATAAATATAAATATAAACAATTATTTATATAAAAAAGAACAAATGCACTTCTGATGACGAAGTATTGTAAAATACTTATTATTTGGCGTCTCGAAAAATGCCAAATATTAAATTTATTTGACAATACTTCGTCAACGAAATACCCACAAAAAGGGTTAAATCCCTCCATCTGTATTAACTTCAAAAGTATTCGATACCCGAGTAGCCAGGTATTTGAAAAGTACTGGATACCCTGGTACTCGAAACCCGAGTAACCGCATAGTGTTGGGTACCAGGATAACCGGAAATTACGCGTGCCAATTAAAATATGCAACACGGGTTTTTGCTTTTTAAAAAAGATAAATTTATTTACAGAACCTTTAGTTCTTGCTGCTGGGTGATGACTCTGATGACTGTCTCTCCCGATTCCGCTTCTTTACTGAAGAGCTTAAATGGTAAAAAACATTTTGCGTTTTATATTCAGGCGCGTACACGTACAAAGCGGTAGGTTTGCCGATACGTGAGCACGCCACATACAACTGACCATGTAAGAAACATGGGAATTCAAGATTGATGCCACAAACATCCAGCGATTGTCCTTATGACTTATTGATTGTCAATTGTCATAGCAAAAGCGAAATTGAAGACGCTTAAATACGAATGGCAAATCGTTCGGAATAAGCGGAATCCGTGAAATGAGAACATCTTCGCCTTTGAATTTTCCCCTCAAAATGGTGGCATGAATTAAAGATTTGATTTGATGCGCATTGAGGTTGTGCAGCAAAATTATAAATGAGCCGACTTTCAGTTTTAAATTGTGTGGTGAAAAGCCCGGAACATCCAAAGAATTTGGTGGCTTCGTTTTCATCCATCACGGAGTACACGGATTTGAATAAATTAACTCACCTACGATTTGATTCTGAATCACGAAATTCAAATGTTCTCTTCCGGAGTTGTTGTAAAGTAGCAAAAATTCGGTGGAAATTCAATAAGGCCGGTGACTAAGTCCACTGGCATCACGCCATTCTCCATCGCCAATAAATTGACTGGAGAAATCTGCAGCGAACTTGTCATTTCGTAAAGCAGCTCGCATGTTTGCTTTCAATTGCAATTTCTCCACGTATGGCAATAAACCGATGCTCTCAGGCCCTTCCTGGGGCCAATACGAATTTATCAAGCCATAAATCGTAGAAATCGAAGTAACCGTTCTCGAGTTATGCATTAAAAACTGGATGTTTCCTGTTTTCCAATTTTCCTGGAAATTTTCCGGGATTTACCTCCAGTGTCCTATGTCCTTTCTTGAGCCAATACGAATCCATCAAGTCCATAATGGTGAAATTCGAAGACACCGTTCTCGAGATATGCATTAAAAAGGATGATCCCTGATTTCCAATTTTCCTGAAAATTGTTCGGGGTTTTTCTATGTCCTTTGTCCTTCCTTGGGTCAATGCGAATTTATCAAGCCTATAATCGTGAAAATCGAACGAACCGTACTCGAGTTATGCGCGCACACACGGACGACATTTCTCTTTTATAATAGAAACATTATTGATAAGGGATGACAATTTTAAAAACTTTTGACAATTTTAGCACAGCACTCTAGAAAAATTAAATGAAAATAAAACAATTTTAATTTAATAAGAAATTACACCTCTCTTAATGCAAGAGGATAACTGGTTATTGTCGAATGTTTGGTTTCGAATTTATATAAATCACAGTGAGTGAAAAAAAATAGTGTAAGCCAAAACACTCCACATTCGTGTTGTGGGACTAACGAAAATCATTGTACTTGACAGTACGTCCGAAATATAAGAATCAAGAATCTATCACGGTAAACCTGGAAGTGAGAGTATTACGGTATTTGTTTAAGGGGGAAAAGGGGTGTAAGTGCAACTAGCTATTTCACTGAATCACTGTTTATAAAACTAGCGATAAAATGAGAAAATACATAAAGCATCAAGACGGACTGTGCTCAAGAAAGCTTGATGTCAAACACTATCAAATGTTTTTGAAATGTCAAGCGCAATAATCTTACTAAAACCATCGTACTCTTAAACGATGTAAATATTCGGTATACGGGTATTAAGAATTCCACTGCCGACCTAGACACACAAACACAGGAATGGTGAAGTGTTGCAATTCACTCTCAGTAAGCCTTAGGTCTTCGTTAGCTCTAGCGCCACCAAATGTATTTATTTATTTTATTCATTCTCGTACATTATGTACATTATTTATATGCATTACAAATTTGAAAATACGTTTGTTTGAGTATTTGTACTTCAATCAAGCTCGTACTGCTTAACAAATTCTTATAAGATCTGGCATATGTACTCGTAAGTCAATTATGTCGTCGAATAATTTACCTTTTTCTTCAATATGTTATTCATAATTCATAGATTCAAAGAAATAATGGCAAACCAGCAAGTCTGACATGAAAAACATCTACCAGATAGCCCGTAGCCGCCACTACAAACAAGTTTTTTAAACAAAATTCCATAGCTATCGTTTGAAAGCAATAAATTCAAATTCCTAATCCATCAAGCCTGTAATGCAATTTAATTATATGTATGTGTCAATTTTAAATCGAAACAAGTTTATATAAACTGTTAATTGGCTTAATAATATTTATGATATTTATTTTCTGATTTACATCAGGTAGTCGGAATTGTTTTTGAAAAAATTAAAAGAAAAAATCTTGGATTTCCCACATGTGATGATATTCAGAATTGTTTTAAATTTATTAAAGCCTTGACGATTTCCAGGTGAAGTTATGGGTTTTCATTCAATACCCAGACCGATTATCTGATAAAAATAAACTTGAAACATTAAATCGCGATTAAAGATTGATAGATTTATTTGAATTTGCTTGATAGTGTTTAATATACAAAATATTTTACTGCTTTTATTACGTTAAAATTATTTATTTTTGGATTAGAAATAAAATTATTTATTTTTGGTCTCATTTGAAGACGATAATGTTTTGATTTTTAAAGTTATACAAACATAAGTTAGGTAAACCCAAACAAATTATTTTTTTCAAGTTCAAGCAATATGACTTATTGACTATAATCAGCATCTCAAGATAACAAACTACTTAGACGACATTGCAAATGGACATAATGGGTGAGCCACTTGAATGAAAAATGAGTATATAAATATCTCAATATAAAGATAGACGTTTGGGTGTAAAAAAAATTGATTTAATCTAAATAGTTTCCCAGATATCCAGTTGCAATTCAGACATATCATATCGTTCATCATCTATTTATGGCGTTTTCATAAGGGTTTCCGTTCTACGTATGGTTATGACGGCCGGAACAACCCTTGTTTCACAGCATAACAAAATAGATAACAGATGTGAGAATGATGGCCATTAATATATACGTCCGTCGCGTCATGGCGATTTAACATTTATTCCTTTTGAAGTGTTAAAACATTATCGCAAAAACACATATTTTATGCAGAGTTTGGGGAGAAAAAAACAAATAATCTCGTTGGAGATCCACGCGGATTATACTAATGATTAGACTTAGTTTGAATTTTTTTATGAATAGAGACATTTGTAGATCTAGATAAAAAAAAGAACAACATAGAAATAACAGTAGCTTTGGAATATCTTAGTATATACTCTGCAGGCCCAAAGTTTGAGTCCACCCTATGTTTTTGAAGGAAAACCAAATTCTAACATCGAAAACAACTTTTTAGTAGAAAAATAAACATGCAAAATTAATGGGGAATATAATTTTAAACCATAGCAAAGAGGAAAATATTTCTATTGTGAAATACATAGAAATTTACTAAAATGAAGGGAAAATTTTTCGTCGAAGAAGCCCCCTTTACATTCGATTACTTTTTTCTACATTTCTTGGCATTCTAGCTATAAGTTTTTTAATTTTTTCGTGTGATATGTTGTTCCAGCAATCCAGGAGTGTATTCCATAACGGAGATTCGGATGATATGGGCATTGATCCTTCTATCCAGCTCCTCCCACAACAGCTCAATAGAGTTAATATCTGATGATTGTGGCGGCCATGTCATAATTTTTAATATTTCTTCATGGCCGTTTTGTTTGAGGTATTCCTGATAAAGTTTTGACGTATGTACGTATGGTCGTTGTCTTGCTGAAATACGAATCTTTCACCAATTAATCTAAGTCAGGAGGTCACAGCGCTTTCTTCTTACATTGTTTAATATGCCTCCTCCTTGTTCATTTTTCCAGTCACCCGTGTCAGATATCCCACTCCACTTGAAGAGAAACATCCCCAGACCCTCCATGCTTGAAGGCAGGAACCAGACCGTCCGGTGGCATCTTCTGTTCAGCACTGCATCGAACGAAAACTCTTCGTTTGGTTCCAAATAACTCGAACTTGGATTCGTCGGTCCATAAAACTCTGTTAAAAACTTTTTCGGTCCAGTCTTTATGCCTTTTGGCTCAATCTAACCGTGTCAGCTTATCCTGGGGTCGGCGAAGGGGGTTTCGAACATCAACTCGCCAAATAGTCCAGTATGTCTTAGCCTCCGTTTGGCCGTTGTTAAGGACAGCGGCTTACTCCGTGTCTGATTTACTTCGGCACATATTTCGGGTGCTGTTTTTCGCCTACTTCGTTTGCTAGTTGTCCCTATTAGCAAATCCTTATGTTTTGTTGGATCTCTAGGCTTTCCTGGCCGTAGTTTATCCTCAAGACTTCCGGTTTGAGCGTGGCGTTCAATGGTACGTTGAACATAACCCTTTGATATTTTTAACTGCGAAGCAACTTTGTGCTCTGATTTGCCTTCTTTTAAAAGAGTGATTATTGCAGATCGTTTTTCAATGGTGGTTTCCGCCATTTTTGTTTACACAAAACGTAAATATTAACAAATAAATTCCTTTGACCGCAAAGTGTGCCTTTTATATAAAAATCGTTTAATCCAGGTCTAAAAAAATTAGGGTTTGAGAACCCTCTTTTATGTAAGCATTCATAAACAAGGGCAAAATCAACAACTGAAAGTCATAAAAATTAATAATTATGAAAAAACCCAAAAGCTTCCCAATAATCAATAAAAGCAGTTTTCTTACTTTTATAACAAAACACCCTTTTTTAAGAAAAATGTGGATTAAAAATCCAACTTTGACTACCTGAACGCGTTTTGTACTATTCAGCTAAAAACGTTAGGTAAAAAAACAGCTTTTAATTCATAAAACCAACCCCGAGGCATGAATGAAGTCAGTAAGCAAGGTTGGACTCAAACTTTTGTATATTAGGAGTTGAAAAAACAGAGAAAAAAAACTTCCTATGGTTTTGAAACCCAATAAATCATAATGACCATAAAAGGTCTTAGTTTTTCATTAGTTTTTTAGCGTTTGAAAACTGTTAAATCACCTTACAAATGGAAAAATAATCGTTTTTGATATTTTAACGTATTTTTTACGATATATAGGCTCTCCAACCAACGTGGAGTAGTAGCCCGTAGCGTAATGGTTAGTGCGTTCGACTGTCACGCTGGAGGTCTGGGATCGCTTCCCAGCCTCGTCCACCTAAAAACTAAAAAGTTTTTTTTCAGGGCTACTGCCTCTTGCGAGGAATTGACAAATCCTCCAAGAGTATCACTTGTCACGAATAAGTGCTTCTCGTCTAGCCGTTCGGAATCGGCATAAAATTGTAGGTCCCTTCCATTCCTGTCGAAAGGCGCACATAGGAATGCTTGCGAGTTGTTAGTCACTAGGCCCTGGTTCTTCATGAGCCGTTGTGCCACCCGATTTATATATATTTAAACCAACGCGGAAGATTCGCTTTGCAGGGCGAATCATTCACAATGATAACAAAAATGACAAATAAACATTGCTAAATAACAACAAAAACTGCCGTCGGCGAATGTTCCGCACTGCTTTTGCGTTGTTTTGGGAGATCCTTAAAGGTAGAAACTAAATGGAAAGTTATGGATTCGTAAAACAAACCAAACTCGAGATCTTTTCCCTTAGATTACGATGATGGAGGTCAAGAAGAGTGGGTCTCGTAATTCTGTCTGTCTGTACATCGACCTGCAGCCTAAACCGCTGGAGCGATTTTCTTCAAATTTTGGTCGTAAAGTTTTTAAGTGACTCTCTTAGAGGGAAATTTGATTTTTGTAATCTAAAGAATAACATACCTGACATACAACAACTATGAAAGAAAGTTATGTACCTCAAAAACAGCTCTAACGATTTTGATATAAAAATTATGAATTATTATTCAGAGTATGGTTAGTATTTTGATAAAAGAAAACTTAAAAATAACGGTTATTAACGGTACCTGTCATAGAAGCGATTTTTTTGATCGAATAAGAAGCAAGAGAATCCGAGGAAGCCTACACGTCAATCAAAAATACCATCTTGGACAAAATACAGCATGATCAACTTAGCTGGTACTGTCATGTACAAAGAAGATGCCATGAGAACCCAGTTCAAAAGGCAATAGACGTTCCAACACTCTCGCGGAAGAAGGCAGGCGCAAAAACTCCTGGATGAAACAAATGCAACGACACCTGTTGCAGTTGGCCTCATACATGGCACAATCCAAAACCGGAAGGCCTGTCGACGTTTTCTGAGGTCAAACCGGTGAACCCCACAAGTGGAACCTTAGGCGAAGCAGTTGAGTGGGAGAGTTGTGGTTCCCCTCGAGATCATGACAATCGCCGGTTAAATGAAGAAGAAGAAGCTTAACCGATTTCGACCAAATTTGTTAAAAGTTTCAAAATGTTTGCATATACATAATATATGTTTATTTGTTTATTTTCTTTGCTTTATCTTTTTCCTTATTGTTTATACAGGGTGTCCCGTGTAGGTCCAAACTGAAACTGGTGAAAGGCCAGGTGATGACCTATCAGAATTTGGTAACTTGTTCATACCGAATCAACGGTTTTCGAGTAACGGCAATTTTTCGAAATTTAAAAAAAAAAATACTTTTGTTTTTTACAATTTTTACACTAAAACTTTGGCTAATAGTTTGACTTATTTTACTGAATGAAAAAACTAAAAGATAAACTTAAACTTTGACCAAACTTAATTTTTGACCTCAATCTTCTTAAGAGCTCCATGAATAAAATTCGTATGACACAATACAGGTTTTATCTTCCAAAAATATCCCGTTTTTCTGTAGTTTTTAAAAAGATATAAAACTTGCTAAGGCGGTGCTCAGATAGAAAGTTATAACCGTTTGAATCCAATAAAACAGGTTAAAAATAAAAAAAATTAAAATATCTTTTCAAATATAACTCCGACAAAGCTGAATTTTGATGGAGAAATTCATTTTGCTGTCTTTCGCATTTTTTTAAATAAAAACCCTAAATTTGGGCAAGTACTTTCGATTTTTTAGAGTGAAAGGGGAAAAGTCCAGTAATTTCAAAGATTTCTTGAAAACCATCAGTTTTTTTTTAAGAAATATCTTTGGAAAAATTGTAGCTTATAATATTCTACAAAGAATAGATAACTATAGTTTTTTTTTGTTAGATTAATGGATCTGAGAGAAATGAGTGCAGATGCAACGGTGTGGAAAATATTTTGTCCTTGTTTTTTCTAAATCTCTTGCTCCGGCGAAAAAAGTGGTTGATCTTTTTTGTGCGGAATTTTAATAGCTAACATTTTTCCAAAGACAGTTCTTAAACAACCTGATGCTTTTCGAGAAATTTTCAAAAATACAAAATCGAAAGTCCTTACCCAAATTTAAAATGCGTAAGACATCAAAATGAAGCTCTCCACCAAAATTCAGCTTTGACGGAGTTAAATTTGAAAAGATATTTTAATTTTATCGATATACTTGAACAAAAATGTTTTATTTTTAACCTGTTTTAATGGATTCAAACGGTTATAACTTTCTATCTGAGCACCGCTTTAGCAAGTTTTGTATCTTTTCAAAAACTACAGAAACCCGGGATGTTTTTGGAAGATTAAACCTGTGTTGTGTCATACAAATTTTATTCATGGAGCTCTTAAGAAGATTGAGGTCAAAAATTAAGTTCGGTCAACGTTCAAGTTAATCTTTTAGTTTTTAGGCAAATGGTGATGTAAATGAACATTTTTTTATTCAGTAAAATAAGTCAAACTATTATCCAAAGTTGTAGTGTAAAAGTTGTAAAAAACAAAAGTCAATTATGGACAGGGTGAGCAAAAATCTGGTTCAAAGTACACTTTTTTTAAATTTCGAAAAATAGTCGTTACTCGAAAACCGTTATGATTCGGTAGGAACAAGTTACCAAATTCTGAAAGGTCATGACCTGACCTATCACCATATTCAGCTTGGACCATCGTTTACGGGGCACACTGTATAAAAAATTAATAAAACCGCTCTAACGATTTCTGAATTTTTTTACATAAATTCATATTTTTCAAACAAATCATATGGCACACTTTTTTTTCAGCATTCATAATCGGTCTATGTCATGATCATGACTATCATTTTCTTGGTTGTCGTTTTTTGCCTTCCATTCGATCTAATCGATTCCTCTTAATCATATTTTTCACCATCAGAGCTGTCCAGATAGTTATATCAAAAAAGAATATACTATGTATACTCAATTAGTCTTTAAATTTCATTATGCCGCGACAAGCGACAATTAAACTAAATCATTCATTAAAAGACAAGAAACTGATATGTAGATATACCTACAATGATACAATATGAGCATTGATATTTCTTATTCATTACCTTGCCTTTATAAAATGAAAGAAAAAATAATAATAGTTAAGTGAATGCAAGCATTCCGGGTTCAGCTGATTGGATAATTGATAGAAGATTTAAGTAATCTAAATTAAAATCCATTTGAATTCACCCTTCCTTGAAGATACAGAGAATATTTTTAAAAGACCACATACCACATACATTAGGGTGGTCGATATTATGCTTTTTTAGGATTTACATGTTTGGAAACCAGTCCAATATGAAAAAAAAAATTATAAAAGTATGATATAGGTGGTTAAAATAAAAATATGAACGCCTGGATCGCACGAACTTAATCTTTGACTGTGTAGACATAAAAATGGCTTGCTAATATTTTTATTTCGTTAACGAAAAAAATTATAAAAAATATTAAAATAGCAATTTTGATATTTTTTTATTTAAACCAAATACAAAATGGGCACGACTGGATCGCACAAACTTGCTCTCGTAGCAACAACTTTTATGTAGCCAGAAATTGATGATGTACAATTACATAGCTATAATTGGTTCCAAAATATTATATCATTAAAAAAAAAATTAAAGAAATTATTACTTTACATTATTATAAATTTATTATTTTAATGGCCTTGAGAGTTAAAGCTCAGAATCAAGTATGCCATCTCATTTGTTTCATAAATATGAATTTATAAAATAAAAAATTGTTGGAGCGGTTTTCTTAAAAATTAGTTTTTTATATATAAAATTTTTCGCTCATTTTCAAAAATAAAATCTAGTATGCCAACATTAAGTGTTTAATAAAATACAATCTTACACAAAAAAAAAATTCATTAGCCCGTTTTCAAGATGCTGAATTTTCAAAAAAAAAAAAATTCAATATTTTTTTAAAAATCCAAAAATTATTTTTTTGAAAAATTTTATATACAAAATTATTTGAATTGTGAAGGAGCTCTTGTATAAAAATGTTGGTTGAAATCGGAGCAGCTGTCAACGAGAAATTTGAAAACAAAAAAAAATGGTTCTATGACAGGTACCGTCATAACCGTTACTTGTTTTCATCAAAATATTGGCCATACCTTAAATAGTAAACGCCCATCTTTTTATCAAAATCCTTCGAACCGTTTTCGAGAAAAATGTTTTGTTCTTAACGGTTTTCAACATTTGTATGGAAGGAACCGTTATTTTTGAATTTAGAAAGATGATTTTTTCAAGTATTCTACAAAATAATAAAAAACTATCTTACAACTAGTTTTGAAAATAACGACCAAGTCGTTTTCAAAATGTTTAGTTGTCAAAAAATTTTGGTTCACAATAATGATTATACTTTTTAGAAGTTTTACCATAAAAAAATTAAAATGTTCAACTTAACTGTTTTCGAGAAAATCAAAAACCAAAAAAATGGTTGTACTGGAGGTACCCAAAATATTTAATTTATGAAAATAAAAAAATTATTAAAAAGTAGCATTTCCTTACTTAATTTTTTTGAATTTTTTTTAACAAAATCCTCGGACCCGTTTTTTGAGAAAAATATTATTTTCCATTTTGGCGAAAAAAAAAATTGTATGGCAGGTACCGTTATTTTTGCTCCTAAAAAAATGTAAAAACAGGTCTGGGCATATTTGTCAAAAAACACTATATGCGAAGTTTGAAGAAAATACCTCCAGCCGTTTAGGCTGTACGGGCGAGGACAGACAGACAGACAGAATTGCGGGACCCACTTTTTTCGCGTTCTCTATCATCGTAATGTTACGGAAAATTATTATATCGAGTTTGATTTTTTTTTACGAATCCACAACTTACCATATATAGTACCTACCTATATCGCAAGTAAAAAATTGAAAAAAGAAGTTTAAAATAAAAAAAAAAAACATATTTTATTTGATTGTAAAAAGTATTATTCCTTAACATTTTAAATGTAACATTTGTTGACTAACTTAGAATTACCGAATCGCAAGATTATGATAAAATCGAGCAAACCAATGGTGAGTTATGAGGTAATACCCAAATAAGTATGTATAAAAAAAGGATTTTTTTCTTCACAAAGAAAAACCATAACTTTATTTCCATTATTCGATTTTTTTTTGTTAAAAACGTAGTATGCAGTATTATTAGAAGTGGTCTAGAAATGACTGTACAAAGTTTAATCAAAATCGTTAGAGCCGTTTTCGAGAAAACTTGATAAGACCGAAATCGTTGTATAGCAGCTACCCGTTCTAGATGAGTTAAAATAAAAATTCTAATTTCTCACATAAAAATGCTTCACACGATATTTAAAGCAAATCCGTCGAACTGTTTAGGCTCTAGCTAGATGTACGGACGCACAGACCGACGGACTTCTTGAAGAAAACCACTTTTTTGGACTTCTCCATCATCGTTATGTTAGTTTTGATTAAAATCAATTTTTTTTGACACGAAACCAATACTTGCCCTATAGAGCAAGTAAAAATCAGAAGATGAACGTTTGTCTAGGGAATATCTTAAAGTACATACACGTCACAAATAAAAACTGATGTGCAGAGTAAGTGTGATGCAATAAAACAAACTTACTCCTGTTTTACCACTGAAAAATTCCAAAAATTAACAAGACCGTTATATATGTATGTACATATTTGGTATGGTTTTGGCTTTTACAAAATGTTGTTTTCAATTTACTTTGGCATGCATTTTTCGGGAGAGTAGGTCTCTAAACCATTAAAAGCCAAATTAAGTTCTAGCATTATGTTTAGTGGATAAATGTGGATCAATATTTATGAGCTCTCTAATATTGGCAATGCCAAAAACTCCGCTCATTGAAAACACACAATGGTAAAGTTCAAAAATAAATTAATGGAAGAACGCATTCCCAAAGAACCCCAAAACGAACGAAAATCTGAGGCCAACCAAAACTTAACTACTATTTCAGCTATACAGAGCTGCATATTGTATCACTTAATCATGTTTTCATGTTGGTTATTGTTAACAGGGTTTAAGTGGTGGTATTTTGTGTTTAGTGAAGCATTTTTTTGCTGCTCCTTATACTTGTGTTGTAATTTTTTTTTCAACCCTGTATGGAGAATTTCAAAACTTAATGCTCAGTTTCACCAGTGGAATTTTTAAATTAAATTTTTTTCTTCCATCTTGTGCGGTCCACGATTTATTTATTTATTTTATTTTCTAAGCCACCTCTTGGCATTAAGTTCTTGGGACCTTAAAAACTAGCTGCATTTTTTTTCAGATTTTTAAAATGATGTCCCGAGCTTCAATTTTATGAAAAAAATAGTTTTGTAGAGTTTTTGATTTGTTTAAATACAAATATTGGTTTTTCAATAACGTTTTTGGTGAAAAATTATTATTTTGGTGTACAAATTTTCATTTTAAGGCCCACCATAAAAGGTGGTCCAAATACAAGATTCTTTTTAACAGTGAAACAAAATGAACAAAACTTAATTGTTTCCATGTATTATGGCTTTATTAGTAAGAGCAAACTTTGCAAATAATTATGGAACACAACGTCGTTCATGTGGCTACCTCGGCTGGCTCACAGTCCAATTTTTCAAGACCTTGTTGATGGTTTCGGGATATAGCTCACAGATTGCTTGGATTATATTGGCCTTAAGTGGCATAACATCAGTCCTTCACGGTTCTCCACAAAAAAAAAAATTCCCAAAGGGGTCAAATCGCAGGTCCGAGGTGACCAATTGACATCGCCAAGACGGCTGATAACACGATTTGGGAATTTGGTGAACAAAAGATCGTTTGTGGCATGGGCTGAGCCATAGCTCGTCTAAATCTATGTCTTCAATTTCATTAAAAAAAAGTCGGTTAACATGGCTCTTTAACGCCAACCGTTGACCCAAATGTTGTTCCCAGCTTCATTTTTGAAGAAAAATGGTCCCATGATGCCACCACTCCACAATCCGCACCAAACTATCACTCAGTGGATGCATTGGATTCGCATCAATCGAAGTGCGGGCTTTCTTATCCCTATATGTGCCAATTTTGTAAACATTACAGGCGCGCGGTGGGTGCTTCATTTCGACCCAAAACTTCTTTCCAAAAAACGCACAGTTTGGGCTACAGATGACTCACTTTGGGAATAAGTTTTCAATATTTTCCAACGTTTTTCAAGCGTATAAAGCGACTCATTTTGTTCCGCGGAGGTATGATACTGACTTTCTGTCAAGATTTCGAGTGGGAAACAGCTGTCAGTATCAAAATAACCTATGATTTAAGAAGAAACCACTACCCGCGCAGAAAAACATTCTAGTTTTCGGCATGGCACTAGAGAGTTTTAAATAGATTCTGGCAAGGCCCTAGTATGGCTGAGTAATGGCCAAAACTAGGGCCTTGTCGATTATGAACCCTTTTGCCTCGTCAGAAAAACCACTCTAGGCCCCGGACCAGCAAAAACCAGATTTGTTCATATTTTTGCTAGAAACATTAAAAAAGGGTATTTTAGTATCGGTTGGGATCCGATAGGAATAACTCAGATCAAAAATAAAAACCTGAATAATAAAAATAATAGCGCAAATTTGTATGAATTTAATACGATATTAAAGCAATTTTAGTATGATACTGGGCATTTTTGTAAAATACTCTTATTATCATAATATTTGATTTAGTATCGTGTACAAAAATGCGCTTAATGTTTTTACAATTAAGACTATACTTCACAGGATCATTCCTGTAGTGAGTCTTCTTTTAATTTTGAAGAAAAGTAAAAAAATGCGCTTAATCTAAACTACATCCCACCACAAAAACAACCGAATATGAACCACTTGAGATGAACCATCTGGTTTTAAATAAATATAGTTTAAGGCAGTAAATGATCCGTTGGAAGGTCTATCACCAAATACCCTAATTTTCTTAAATAAATGTTCTTTTAATCCACAGGTCAAACGAGTTATGGTATCAAGTCATCGAGCGAGGATGCTTGTGACCGCCATCTCTACCTACCTAAGACAGTAAATTATAATTTTTGATTAATTTGAATGAAAAGTTCAAAAAGCCTTTGGCGGGGTGGGTGGTTGAAAATAGAGATTTTCGAAAGTAAATACCTATATGGATAATCTTGGCAGGATTTGCAAGAGCGTGAAATTTTTAACTTTTTTTTTTGAAACCAAAACTGATCAATTATAATAAAAGTTAAAATTTGTATTTTTCGATTCATCGATTCAATTGATTTAGTTAAAATTTTTCATGTGTATCAATAACGATAGTGCTTAGTCGGGTGCCGAAAACGTCCAAAAAGTTCTTACTAGCGAGAACCTCACGAGAGTATGAAACATTTTCCTCGTCTAATTGAACTTTTTTTGAAGAGCCAGAAATCCCTTCTTTTATATTCTTTTTAATAAAAGTTTTTTTAGTGAACATTTAAAAAAAAATTAATTTTCTAACTCAAGATTTTGAAAAAAAATAAAAAAAAAATTCATTATCTTCTTTATTTGATAACAACAATTTTCTATAAGATTTAAGATTTCTGATTTACAGTGCCAAAAAGGATTCTTTGTAGTTATGAGACAGAAACTAAAAAAATCATGAAACTGAGCATTAAATAGATTTGTGTACTATTTTTGTAGATATCTAACATACCCTCGACGACGCGACGATGCGATGATGGGAAATTCGTTTTGTATATTATAGGAAGAGATAAATTGATACAATAGACACAATGCAAAATTTCTATATTGACCACAGTGTGTACTGTATACTTGGTCATAGAAATTGGCAGTTTTAAGAAGTGGTTATGGTCAACTATGTACATTAAATGAATGAAAAGCATATCTATCTACTTGTGCGATAGATACATGTGGTTATTGAATACTGGACTGTATTTTTAAAAACATATCTATATGTATACTCGTGTACTTCATAATAATACTTGTTTGTGAAAATGGAATTAATTTTTTTATTTTTAAATGGTTTCGATAACATGTATGGTATATATGAAGTACATCTAAATATACATGAAAATAACTTCGTCTTTAAAATGATTTTTCCTTGGTATGGTATTTTAGTTGAGAATTTAAGCAAATTTAAGAAAATTCCCAAGTATTTAAACGTTTCGTTGTTTTTAAGTCGAGCAAATAATGCAAAGCAATATTTGGATTACTATGCCCGAAAAAAGTGGGTCTGTTTGTCTATACCTCGACCTGCAGCTGAAGCCTAATTTATTCACTCAAAGTTGAATATAACGTCGGGTTTTTACAGTCAACTTGAGAAATAGTTTTTATTCAATCAGTTGACGTTTTCAACTTTTGATTCTCTTCTCTAGAGTTGATCAACTTTCAATTTTATCAACTCCCCGAAATAGTAGAAGTAAGCGAGCAAACTTGGGATTTTTTTTCATTTCTGTCTATTCATTCATACTATTCATTTCTCGACCGATCACCGAAATGAAGCATTGTCGGGTAAGTTAGTACTAAGATGGCACTTATAAAAATGCTGATGCTCCAAATGCATTTGATAAACAAATAACACATCTCGACCTGTGACGTCAGTGGTCTAAAGCGGTGGAGTGCGTAGTGCACACGACTGCTAAGACTGAGCAAATCTGATATGCATGGGTTCGAATCCTATGGTGTGCATAAAAAGTTTTTCAAATAAAATTGGATTAAAGCTCAGCACCACAAAAAGGAGACTGATGAGTGCAAAAGTGGCAAAGCACGAAATAGCTATATCTCCAGCCAAACAATTGGTGGTAGCGCCTTTAAGTTGTTGTTGTTGTTCAAAAATTCAATGAAATTGACGGAATAAAGAATGGTCAAGCCTAATAAGCTGAAATTCTAGTACGAATAGTACAATAATAACAATAATAAGATGGGGGACCGCATGAGATTTTTTAGTTTCATATTTTTTTTTTTATATAATTGAAATTTGTTTATACAAATGGTGCCTTTCCCTCCTCCAAAAATTAGAACAGGTGTACAATTTCAATAAACAGATCACTTTTCAGCATTGTGTTCCATGTTATATATGAAATGATTTGTTGATCTTGTGATGTTGCTGTCAGCTCGCAAGATAAAGCCAATTTGCTTGCAGCACAGTTTGCTGTTAATTCGACGCTGCCAGCAAGTGATAGAACTCCGCCTGTACTTGAGAGCGTAAACGATTCTATGGGTCAAATCTTCTTTCGCACTCGTGCAGTTGCTAGAGTTCTAAAAGACCTCGACATACACAAATCCGCTAGCCCAGATAGTATCCCTCCCATTGTTCTGAAGAGGTGTTCTTCAACGCTGGCAAAACAACTGCGTAAGCTTTTCCATCTGTCCTATTCTACTGGTCTCTTTCCGAGTGGATGGAAAACAGCATTTGTCCAGCCTGTCCTTAAAAAAGGCGTATCTTCTTCACCCTCAAACTATCGGCCAATTGCATTAACGTCCCTTCTTTCCAAGGTCATGGAAACGCTGATTAATTTTCAGCTCAAGAAATATCTTGAAGAACGAAAGCTTCTTAATGACCGACAGTACGGCTTTCGTAGCAATAGGTCCACTGGTGATCTGATGGTATATCTCACCGAACAGTGGAACAAATCTTTACATCGCTTTGGCGAAAGTAAGATTATTGCGCTTGATATTTCTAAGGCGTTTGATAGAGTTTGGCACCAAGCTCTCTTATCGAAAATGCGCGCATTTGGTTTCGATGAATCTCTTCTTCGTTGGATTAGAAATTACCTTTCGGACTGATCAATACAAGTTGTATTGGACGGTTTCAAGTCTGAAATTCACAAAATAAATGCTGGTGTGCCCCAGGGCTCCGTTTTGTCTCCGACTCTCTTCCTTATATTCATAAATGATCTTTTGTCTGAAACTTGTAATCCATTAAACTGTTTCGCTGACGACAGCACCCTCAGCTTCTCATATTCGTTTTCAGATTCACATCCATGTCCTTCGGATGTGGGCTAGAACGGCAGCGTATGATTAGCTCATTAAATTCTGATCTCGACAGCATTGTCCAATGGGGAATCAAAAACCGCGTAGAATTTAATGCTTCGAAAACTCAATGCTGTCTTCTGTCGTCAAAACGAAACACACCTCCCATGCCGCTATCCATGAGCGGCACTTGTATTGAGGAAACCGAAACGCTTTCAGTCCTCGGTATGTGTATCACAGACCACCTTCTGTGGAATGAACACATATTCGACGTCGCCAAAAATGCTGCTAAGTGCTAAGGTTTTCTTCGACGATGTAAGAAATTTTTCTCCCCTTCTGATCTGGCTGTGATCTTTAAAGCATTTATCCGTCCGAAACTTGAGTACAATTCTCATATTTGGGCAGGTGCCCCAATAACCCACTTGAGTATCTTAGATAGGATTCAAAAAAGAGCTTTGAAAATGATAGGTGACAGAAATATAACAGAAACATTTGCATCAGTCGAACACCGCCGCCATGTTTCATATCTAACATTATTTTACCGTTACTTTTATAAACACTGTTCTAGTGAAATAGCCAGCTGCATTCCTCCCCTAAGACAATTCAACCGTAATACTAGTACCTCTAGGAATGCACATCAGTTTACCCTCGAGTCCAACTTCGGATGTACTGTCAAGTATAGAGATTCTTTTTTTAGCCGCACTACCCGAATGTGGAATGCTTTACCCGGCTCTATCTTTCCCGACCATTTTAATATTCAGAGGTTCAAAACCAATGTACATCCGTATCTCCTCTTAAATCCTTCCCTATTTTCCCAGCGCTCGCACTGTGTTTAAACATTTTAAAGGCAGCCAAAATCCCTTTAGTGCGCGCTCAAAAAAAAAAAAAAAAAAAAATTGGGCGACGATTTCGCCGGACAAGTGTAAAAGCATACTCATGAACATGGATCCATTCATGATTCCATTTTATAATAACAGTTCTTACCATTCATGGAGTTGTTGATCTTTGTTTGGCTTTTCCTGTTTGACCCTGCATTATTCTTCTCTGTGAAAATTTGTGTTTCTTCCTTTATAATTTCATTTTAGGAAAACAAAATAGTTATAGGAACAAATTATAGTGTGTGAAAACTCACCTCTTCTTGCTATGTATATTATTTGCTTTAAAAATAAAAGTTGTACCTAATCCGTTTTGTAAAGCTTTCAATTTAGCTTGGTATTTTTTTGATTGCGCTCTTTAAAAATCCTTTGCAATTATTCGGAAAAATTATTCAAAATACAAAACTATTTTAATGCAAAACAAAAGTTGAAAATGACGTCTTGTGCGTCATGTGTCACAAATATCCCAAGGATATTTTAGAAACTGCAGGTTGGTCAACTTTTGAATTTCAACTCTGGAGTTCAGATTTGAAGTAGTGAATAAAAGCATTTTTCAACTTTCAGTTCAACTACGGATTTGAAGTCAACTTGTTAGTTGGCCAACTCTGGAGTTTTCAGCAAATTGACCAATAGTCAATAAATCAGCTCTTAATGTTTTGAGGGGATTCCGTAGAGGAGAAATTGATTTTATTTAGCTCCAAAAATAACGCTTTCATCCATATACAACCAATACTCTATTAAACCAATTACTATTAAACTACTATTAATATTTTGGTAATACAAATGTTCCCAATTGCGGTTAATAAAGATTTGTTTGATTTCCAAATGTATCGTTAACAGTTTTGCTGATTTCGACTTAATCTTTTACACGGGAGGTCCTTTAAAATCTTTACAATATTGCATATACAAATATTGGACAATCTTTGGATTTTTAATAGTATTATTTTTTTTTTTTGAAAATTCAATATCTTCAAAATTAATAAGTGATTTTTTTTTTTAATTTTGTATAAAATTATATAATATATTTAATAATTATTATTATTATTATAATAATTATATATATTAAATATATTCATTCAAAATTAAAATTTCAGTTTAACAGTTTTTTTGTTCAAAATTAATTTTTTTCAAAACTTATTATTTTTTGAAAATTAATTTTTTTTTTAAATAAAAATTCTTATGAATTATGAATTTGTAACTAAAGTAAAAATAAATTCTAAAAAAAGACATTTTCGTTTCTTTTTGATGATGATAATAAAATATTTAAAATTAATGAAATTTGTTCCCTTAATTGTTTTTTGAAGACTTTGATCATTCAGTACGGAAAGCGGTTCGACGCATCAATTTTAAAATACACAGGAATATTTTTGATCTTTTGTTCTGTAAGACCTATTACATAGCTTAGATTAATACTAAAACATTACAAAACCTTGTTATTTTTATATTTTTTTTTTTCAATTCATGAGTATGGTTAAAAAACGTTCCTCATAAAGTCACAAAACAATCTTAAAAGAATTTCACTCTAGTTTTTGAAACTGCCTTTAAATTATATGTATATCATCTTTATTTGTGAAGATGTTGGTGATCAAAGACAAAACGGTGTTTTTTCATTCCAGATCAAAAATCTCTTACTCTCAAGATCAAAAATCTCTTACTCTTTGTGAAGCTGAAATTTTCTATGACCGTTTCGTATAAATGTGGCTGCATTTCACTAATACAATTCACAATTTCCTCTTTCAAGGCGTTGGTGGTCGTGTGCTTGTTTGTATATGGCTTTGACTTAAAAAAAAAAATCCCAAAGAAAACTTACTCACGATAAGGAACATCATTTATTGTTACTGCCTGACCAGACACATTTTCGAAGAAGAATGGTCCGATAATGCCCCCAGCCGAAAATCCGCACCAATCAGTCAGGCGTTGTGTTCAATTGCGACAATTTTGACTGATGATGATTTTGTTCGACAAATCAGCAGCCACCTGTTGTTGTTCCAATATCCATTCAACGAACTCTCTTCGCGCTGCATGGTCAGTAGTCTTCAGTTCTTAAGTCAATTGAACTTTGTGAGCATGAAATTTCAAGTCTTTCGTGCGAATTAGAGAGCTTCTTGTGCCCAACTCTTGACTACGGTGCCGAATTAATTTTCCTGGACTGTCAGCAATACTATCGCAAACCAAGATACATATATTACAGGTAATATCACTAGAATGTTCATTTTTGTTCAGCTCTGCGCATGTTGTCAAAATCAATAGTAAAAAAAATTGAATTTCAATAAATCACCAAAAATTTGTTTTTGTTTACTGTGTTCTAACACAAAGGGCAGCCATCTTGAAATTTGAAAAGCTGCGCCTGATAATACCTTAGATAAGTGTACTGGGATCGCAAACTACTTCGATTGTGACAGGACACTCAGAGTATTTAGGATCACTAATTGATCCAGTCCCCTTAATGTTTCAATTATTCTCTTTACAGTTGATGGTTTTAAATCACTATGACGGACATATTGTGTACGGAAATTGTGTATTGTAGCTGACAAACCATAATTATTTTTAAAATACTGATCAACAATGAAAATGCGTTGTTATTTCGTATAGCGCTCCATTTTTGCTAGCCCCAATCTGTCAGCTGGCACAACACTGTTGGCAGCACTGTACCTTTAAATGGCAGACCCTTTACATTCAAATGTACTGTACATATTTGATTTAATTGAATGTTTTCGGTTGTCTTTTTCATATCTCATCTATCTATACATCTATACTTTTACTTTATACTTTTTTACTTTTTATTATATAAAATAGTATTTTTGTTTTCTTGTCAGTTTAGCCGTATAGGTGGGCTAAACTGACAAAAAAAAACGAAAAAAACACTTATTTTTTTTGATAGTACAACAAGGTGGTCCATTGCCCAGGAATCCAATAGTGTCCACCTAAAAATAAATAGTTTAAAATTTTGTTTGATACCTGTTTTCATACAAAACAATGTTGACTTACTTCCCAAAACGTTTTGGACGTCTTCTATGTTTACCTTTTTTTCCTCAGCTGAACGACGCAATTGAGTACATTTAAGGATCATTCACAAGAGAGCGACCAACGAATAAACATAGAAATGGAAATTAAAACATTAATAAACCTTAATATTTCACAAAATCTAGTCAAAATGGTAGAATTCGATTTAAGATTAATTTTAAAATTATAAAATCTGAATTTTTATTTGATTAAATATGAGAAATTTGGAAAAATAAATTGTTCGTAACGAATTGCGGATATTCGCGACGAACAAATTGTTTTCTTAAAATTCTCTTGTTTTAGCAATTAAAATGCAAATTTTAGTATCTTTAAATAATCCTCAATTATATTTCTTCTATTTTGGCTAGATTTTGTAAAGAATTTAGGTTTATTAATGTTTTAAATCCTATTTGTTCTTTCATTGGTCGGTCGTTGGTTGCTCTCATGTGTACAGCCCTTTAGTTCTATGCCACCGTTTTGTGCGAATTTACATTCGACAGTATTTTGCATTGACATTTTTTTGAGATTGACAGATACAGTCGGCATGTTCCTTCCATTTTCCGATGACTTTTTTATGCAGTACTTGAAAAACCAGTCAATCTTAACCGCGTCTTCATGCCATCCTTTTTTTTAGGTATTTAAAGTCGCGTTTCACCACCGCGGTATAGATTCATAGACCCTATTATCAGGCGCATTGAAATAAATGCGGCAAAAACTTTCAGATTTGTTTTTCGACTAACAAGGTTTGTGCAAACTACGTCGCGTTAAAACAAATGTGGCTCAAACTTTCATAATGTATGCTGGATTCGCACGGTTGATGATCATATTTTCTTCCATTTTAAACACGTTTATGTTGGATTTAAACGACTAAGTAGGTTCTATTTAAAGGCGCAACTTTCACAAATAATGTTCGATTTACACGGTTGGCGGAAATTACGTCACATTAAAATCAACACGGCGAACACTTTCATAATTTATGTTGGCACGATTGGCTAACAGCTCTTCTAGATTTACACGACACATTAATTATAACAATTTTTTAAAGGCAACATTTTCAGAACTTTTGTTGAATTTACACGGTTGCCCATTTTATGTTCTCAAATTTTAAACACGATTATTCTGGATTTATGACAAATTTAAAAACAAACAAATATTTGAAGGCGAAACTTTCAATACAATTTTTGTTGGATTAACGCGATTGCGTTTTATATTTTATCAAATTTAAAATACAATTATTTAGATTTGTGCGGGGTAAATAAAAGTAACTAATATTTAAAGAAGAAACACTTTATAATGTTTAAAGGGTTGTTAATATAGATTTTCTCAGATGCGACTATACTCTGTTCAACAAAAATTGTCAGTACAGGGAAGAAAGGACGTTTGTATCTCTGCCTGGTCGCATTTGCCTGCATATACCTATTTCAAGTAAAAGCTCTAATAGGGTTTCCGTACTTTGCATTGTATCTTACCTTAATTAATTCTGTTCTCAAAAGCTTGAAAACAGAAAGCTATTTTATAAAAACCACTGAAGAAGCTCTTTTGTATTGCTTTCAATGAGAAATGTAACTCTGTTGGAATATATATTTTTTTTAGCTCACAGCTCACACAGCCAGCCAGAGTAGAAACGATTGATCAGTTACCCCGTTTACATGAGGTATTCAAGCGAGCTTCAACCTCGCTTGGCCCCTTTGTATACCTGCGTTGACTTGTAATGAGCTTCAACCGACTCGATTCCACTTCAGGAGCGGAGTCGAGTCGAAATTGTTGATAAAAAACCTGGGTCGAAGAGTCGGTCTTGAGGATGTGTTCACCGCAGTGTTTTTTTTGCACATGTGCGAGTAAAATTATTTATTTGTTTTTATAGCTTTGTGAAGTATGTACTAAGATTCATTATAATTAAACTGTTTTTGTGTAAAATAAATATATTATTGCCTTTCCATTAAATGTAATCTCAACACCATATCAACTCAACTTCAAATGGGGCTCTCAACTCACGTGACGAAACACTTGGGTCGAAAATCCGACCCTAATCCAACTCGAGCTCTCGATTCTGTTTGTAAACGGGGTAAGTGTGGTTTGGGCATGCAATGAGGTCGGTCATGGTTGAGTGTACGATATTTTGTAGGGCATTACAACAACAATTCCTGTACGTTGTTCAGTGGTGTAGAATCTTTTTTATTGGCAGTTTTCTCAATTCAGTGTCGTGAAAGTATACACACTGTTTTGAAAAAAGCTCGCCCATAAGCCCTATACTTAAATTATTAAATAGCATTAAATAACTACTAAATATTTAAAGTTGAATTATTCGTACATATATGTTTTGTTGGATTTACACGGTTGCCTATCGGGCCACCTCCACAGGGCATGAACGATGGCAGGATTATGAACATGTTTAGAAAAAATCCAATGGAGTCAAAAAAATCTATGTCCATGCAGCGACATGCCGAAAAATATAATATTTTGTGACATGAGCGTTGTACAAACCTTAGCCATTAGGTTTGACGTTTCAAGTGCGTGTGAGTTTTTTGCCTGTTTTTTGTTGAATGTGTAAGTGAATGTTGTTGAAAAATATAATAAGTAGAGGAGTATAATAAGTAGAGGCTATTGAACGGCATGATTTAATTTTCCAGTGAGTAAAAATGCGCTGTTTGTTGATTGGATTGTAGTTGAAGGTCAAACCTTAACCAATCATATTGGATTACACGGTCGGTGGAAATTTAGTTATGATCAAATCAACACGGCGAATACTTTCACAGTTAATGTTGAATTTAAGGCTCTTCCAAATCAGAGCGAAACATTCGCTCCGCAGAGCGTATCATTCACAACGATAACAAAAATTATAACAGCAAAAATTGCCGTATTAAAACTCGTCTCTCTTCTGTGGGTTGCATGTTGGATGTCGAAATGTCAAAATCTGAGAACGCCAATCGACTTATGAGGATGGTATTACCTTCTGTCTCGGCCAGCACTTAAAGAAACCAAGAAATTTCACTTTTCAATTTGACAGGTGTCGAAAATGTAAAAATCTGAGAGCGCCATTCGGTTAAGAAGGTGGATTTTACCTTATCTCACGACCAGCTCTAGTAAGTCCAGTGGAAGCCAAAAAAATCGCACTTAACAGTGGACAGTGGTGGCGAAATGTCAAAAAATCAGAAAAATCACAGCTTTCACTTTGACAGTTGGGGGTAAGATAGCAAACCATACAAATTTTTCAAATATTTTCTTATAAGTTGGTGTTTTTACCATAGATGATATTAAAAAGCACGCGAATATGTAGTTAAGCTACTATATTAATAGATACCAATTGGGCAATATTTTTTTCGTTTGAAAATTGGGAAAATGAATGATGTTGGAAATTTATTGATATCGGCAATAAGTTTTTTTATTTCAGGGATATTCACGACAGCAGAAATATTTTCAATATTTCAAATTTTTTTCGAGATTTGTTAACAAACAATACTTTAACAAAAGGGAGCCGAGCAACGCCGGGTTATTCCGCTAGTTCACGTGGCGCTTCATTTACTGACATTATAATATGCTTGCACGTACAGGTGCCAGCTTTAAATGACACTTATCTAATAAAAAAATTGCATGCAAAACAATTAATTGGCAATTATTTAGTATGGCGTATTGAATGCAAAAAAAATATACATGTAAATATAAGTCAGAAGTCCATTTATAGTCCTTCAATAAGCTTCGCTAAACACATGAGAGCGCAAATGATTCCATGGGACAAATCTTCTTCCGCACTCGTGCAGTCGCCAGAGTTCTGAAAGATCTCGATATACACAAATTCGCTGGCCCGGATAGTATCCCTCCCATTGTTCTGAGTAGGTGTTCTTCAACGCTGGCAAAGATAATGCGTAAGCTTTTCCATCTGTACTACTCTACTGGTCTCTTTCCGAGTGGATGGAAAACAGCATTTGTCCAGCCTGTCCCTAAAAAAAGGCTTGTCTTCTTCCCCCTCCAGCTATCGGCCAATAGCGCTTACGTCCCCTCTTTCCAAGGTCGTGGAAACGCTGACTAATTTTCAGCTAAAGAAATATCTCGAAGAACGAAAGCTTCTAAATGACCGGCAGTACGGCTTTCGTAGCAATAGGTCCACTGGTGATCTGATGGTATATCTCACCGAACAGTGGCACAAATCTTTCCATCGTTTTGGAGAAAGTAAGATTATTGCGCTTGATATATCTAAAGCATTTGATAGAGTTTGGCATCAAGCTCTCTTATCGAAAATGCGTGCATTTGGTATCGATGAATCTCTTCTTCGTTGGATTAGAAATTACCTTTCGGACCGTTCAATACAAGTTGTATTGGATGGTTTCAAGTCTGAAATTCACAAAATAAATGCTGGTGTGCCCCAGGGCTCCGTTCTGTCTCCGACTTTCTTCCTTATATTCATAAACGATCTTTTATCTGAAACTTCTAATCCATTAAATTGTTTCGCTGACGACAGTACCCTCAGCTTTTCATATTCGTTCTTATATTCACATCCATGTCCTTCGGATGTGGAACTCGAACGGCAGCGTATGATAAGCTCATTTAATTTTGATCTCGACAGCATTTTCCAATGGGGAATCAAAAATCGTGTAGAATTTAATGCTTCAAAAACTCAATGCTGTCTACTGTCGTTAAAACGAAACCCACCCCCATGCCACTATCCATGAGTGGCACTTGCATTGAGAAAACCGAAAAGCTTTCAGTCCTCGGTATGTGTGTCACAGACCACCTTTTATGGAACGACCACATATTCGATATCGACAAAAATGCTGCTAAGTGTTTAGGTTTTCTCCGTCGATGCAAGAAATTTGTCTCCCCTTCTGATCTGGCTGTGATCTACAAAGCCTTTATTCGTCCAAAACTTGAGTATAACTCTCACATTTGGGCAGGTGCTCCAATAACCCACTTGAGTTTATTGGATAGAATTAAAAAGAGAGCTCTTAAAATGATAGGTGAAAGAACTATAACGGAAACATTCTCATCTCTTGGACACCGTCGAAATGTTTCATGTCTTTCGTTATTTTACCGTTATTTCCATAAACATTGCTCTAGTGAAATAGCCAGTTGCATTCCTCCCCTTAAACAATCCAACCGTAATACTCGCGCTTCTAGGAATGCCCATCAGTTTACCCTTGAGCCCAATTTCGGACGTACTGTTAAGTACAGAGATTCTTTCTTTAGTCGCACTACTCGAATGTGGAATGCTCTACCCAGCTCAATTTTCCCCTCCCATTGTGATCTACAGACGTTCAAAACCAATGTGCATCGGTATCTCCTTTTAAATCCCCTCCAATCTACCTAATCGGTCGTGCTGTGTATATCATCTTAAGGGTAGTCACAACCCCTTTTGCACGCGCTAAATATAAAAAAAAAAAAAACATAAAAGCTAGGATGAGACCAGTTGCTTAATCTTGAACAATCATCCAATTGAGGTCAAGCTTAAAGAACAAAACCTATACTTTTCACGTAAAAAAAAAACAACATTTATTTTAATATATTATGTTAAATCATTGCGACTAAGCCTCACCGTTTATACAAATTTGTAAAATGTTATGAACTAATAGCCTCTAAGTATATATTCCCATAGCAAATTAATAATTGTATCAATTTGTATATGCATAAATTGAATGCAATACCAATTATCTAAAAACTATCATTTTTTTTTTAAAGTATGTAGATACCTAGTTATCTGTAGTGGTGTGTAGATTCTTTGACTACAACTTCTTCCACTTCAATACAAGTAGTAGGTAAGTGTTTACAAGTGATGCTATATATAGTCACTATATACGTTGGTTGCCGATTAAGTGGCAATCAATTTGTTCATCAAGAATCATTAAAACGCAGTTTTTTGCCCTCGCAACGTTAAGTAATTTGTTTTTGTTTTGTAAATAGCTACATATTTTTCTGTGCATAAATTGAACAGAAATAAATTATTGTGTTGATGTGGTTTATTGATGAGTCGAACGTATACCTACTTTCTTACCGCCCACTGATGGATGTGTCACTTAGTTATATTTCCCTAAACACTACAGCCACACCTTGAAATTTAAAATGTACTTATATGTATTCAAACTGTATGAAAAGCAATGACTTTTCGCACCATTCTCGACGGCAAAAATGGCAGATTAAATGGAGGCTTACGCACTAGAATTATAATGTACCTCATCTTTTGGGATTAAGCCTAGTACGCTGCTGATGCGAAACGAAAAATCCCATACAAAAATGACATCACAAAATCATAAACGAAAAATTGTCCTTTGTCCGTTGTCCTTTTCGTTCTGTGTACGCTGTTCGCCCAGCGAAATTGATGATTATACCAGATTGTGTTGACAAGTCTCCACTCTCTTTTCGCAATGAATTAATTGCCCGGACCATTATTTGTGTGCGGAAAAATGACATTTGGGTTTGTTCGTATTTTTATTTGTTGTTTCCTTCATTACAGCACTGTTTTTGTTTTATTTTTTCGTTAAATTTCTATTTATTTATTTGCAATTTCACTAGTCACTAGTACTTTGTAATTGAATTTTATTCATTCACTCCACTTGAAACACAAGTAATTTCGATATTTTAATATTTAAATTTCTTCATCTTCTTATATTTGCAATTTATTTAAACTCTCCATGAATATTTTTCCGCTGTGTTTTCGTAAGCATTTCGTTGTCTTTTTGGAGACCGCAGGAAAATTTCGTTTCGCATCAGCAGCGTACTGGGAAATTTTTACATCTTATTTACATTACAACTACGATATAAAGCAATTAGCGGCTGAGTGTGAACTGAAAATGTCAACTTATCCAATTCTGGATTTGTTTTATTTTCACGACTAATTGAATTCTAAAGTCTAGTATACTCAGTACTCACCTCTTAGTGAAATTAAAAGAAAATGAAAGCGGTTTAAATTCAAGTGAATTATCATTATGAAACCGCGAATAATTCTCCACGGTATAAGGCTTACAAAGTTAACATTATCTTCTAACATACATGCATACATAGGTCCCTACTTATTTTTGTTTGCATTTCCAAAAATCTAAGGCTAACTTGATAAAAGTGAGCAATGAACATATTATGCATGTTTGATTAGAGAATAAACGAAAGAGTATTTAGGTATGACAAACGCAAGAAACTGATTACAACCAACTGACTCTCTAATTATTTGTTAAAAAAAAAAAAAAAAAAAAAAGAATTAGCAATAAAATGATAGCGAATTTTAAAGCAAATAATATTATCTTTTATTTACTGTTCGTCAAGTATTGTTAAGTCATGGTTCCTATAGGAATTTAATATGACATTGAGGAAGACAATTTTGTTTGTCATCGCTGTAGATTAGAGAATAAAATAAAAAGCTTATGTTCGAGTTTTCGAACATCAACCACTTACAGTGTTTCCGAACTTGGGTTCTCCCGAGTTCAGCTAAAAACATTTTTTTGTATGGTCGACAGAATTTCTTATGTAAGTAAATTGCCCGCGAAGAAAAACAATCTAGACTTCGAAAAGGCATTAGAGAGGGGGCTAGCAAGGATTAGAAAATGCTAGAACAAGGGCCTTGGCGATTATGAACCCTTTTGCTTTGTCAGTCAAAAAAAAAAGTTGGCTTATGTGGGACTTGATCCCGTGATCTTCTGCATGCCAGTCCAAGTCCTTTTACAAAAACTCAATGTCGAAAGTAAATACGTTTCAAACTCCAATGTTTCATACTATATTGCAAGGACTGTTTTAAGCGTTAGCTGTTATGTTTTCTGGTAGTTGCTATTTGAAATTGGTAGCTCTAAATCACGTTTCTGGAAGTTGCTATTAAACACTCCGCCCTTTCTTCGACCAGTTCAACACAAACTACTTATGCTAGTTTCAATTTTCAATCACAGTGTAGGTTCGAATATTTGCTGCCTATTTTTATTTCGAATGTTTTATTACTATTCATATTTGTTAAGATTATCTAGGGCCGTGTGTCAATTGCGTTAAAAGTGCGTAAAACTTGATCCCATGGTTACATTTTGACATTACTGAGGTAAATACAGTCGTGAAAGCTGCTCATAATCTTGCTAAAATTTAAACTAGTGGAAAAATTTTGACGATCAAACTTCCTTCACATTACTTACACCATCGACCTATTATACGTGGACTGCTAGGAGCCAATATAACGATGGTTCCCTCTATTAAAAAAAAAAATCGATCACAGTGGGTTAAATTTAGTATGTGACTTTCACACGCTCTTATTAACTAACGCTTATCAACCATTGGCTTATTAGCGATATCCATGATTTGGAACTCATACTTTGAATTTTTCGAAAACAATTTGATCAAAAATAAACACATTCGACGATTTCCCAGTTTCAATAGTCATGGATTAAAGTTGGGTACACATTATCAAACATGTTTGACAAACATAGTTTGATTTCAAACCCTCAACAGTATCAACAAAATTTGTGAACAAATACCGTGTTTGTCAAACAGAGAGTACACATACACACTATCAAACGTGAACAGATTTGTCAAACAGGTTTGATAATGTGTACCCCGCTTAAGGCTCTTCCAAACCAACGCCAAACATTCGGTGCGGCGGAGAGACATTCGCCGGTGACTTGGGCACTTTCATTGCGAATAAGTTTTGACTAGCGAATGTTTCACCTTAAAGGCTCTCCCAAACCAATTCGAAACATTCGGCGCGGAACAATAGGCACTGTTGTCGCTCTTAATTCTTCAATGCAACTTTTGTATGAAAATGACAATCGACTAGCAGTCCAGGTATACTAGGTCCATGACTGCCACTGTCAAAATGCAATTTCCAGAAACCTAAATTTTTGAGCGTCGTATTTATGATTTTATAACATTTTTTTTTTCAATTATGTACTCAACTGCGACACAAAATTGATAAGCATGCAAATCAAACAAATTTCACCATCAGCCTTTTCACTCCAAAAGTGAGGAATGTGTAGAAAAAGTTCAACTTTTATTTGGCATCACTTTTAAATCTACAATGATTGCTGTGAGAATAAACTCCATCAATTTTCCAAAAATTAATTATTTTTGAATTCATATTTGGCGCGTTTTATTCGAAAGTATTTCAGATAGCGCGGTAAAATTACCCTCGGTAAGAACAACAAAATTCAGATAGTGTTGATAAATAGCCATCAACCGATAAACGGGGCTACGTCTAAGAAAAAACTATTTAAATCGAAACGAACATTTTCTGTATAATTTTGTTCAATAATGATTTGTTGGTAGTTTTTATTTTTTCTTAAAACAGTCTCTGCCATATTGCATAACAAACAACTTAGAACAGGTTTTTACAGTCGACTCACGCCCATAGTAAAAAGTGTGATATGAAAAAGGAGACGAAGGTAAGAGAGAAAAAAGTGTCGTTTGATACTGATATTGCATAGACCTTATAAGATTTGTGTTTTTGGTATACAAGACATTTCTGATGGGGTACCGAAACATGCCCAACAAGTTTTTATTAGGCAGGGCCTCACGAGTGTTTGAAAACATTCCCTCGTCAACATTTTTGTTACTGAAATCCAGCAAGTTTTCTTCGTCTAGATTTACCGTACTTAAAACTTACTTGGGTCTTGTCCAAACTAGACAGAAACTTGGCATTTTTCCAGCCGGGTGTAATTCGGACAGTTCTTAAATACGTAATATGACTATTTTAAAAGTCAAAAACGAAAAAATAGACGTGTCAAAAATAGCAATTAATTTAAAAAACCGCTTTTGTGCCTTACGCCAAGTTCCTAACACGCATCATGATTTACGAGATACAAATTTGAAGGCTTACTGCATACTCCTGGCACACTTGGTTCACGAAATACTATACAGTTAGGTTTAAAATTTGTATCTCGTAAATAGTTATTTATTATGAAACAGGAAAATATTGGTTGTCATTTTTTAAATAACTATACTTTCTTAAATTATTGGTCGTACGAAAAAGTGTGCAAATCCGAGAAGAAGGAGCAAGAGATTCCGAGGAAGCCTACACGTCAAAAATACCATCTTGGACAAAATACAGCATGACCAACTTAGCTGGTACTTTCATGTACAAAGAAGATGCCATGAGAACCCAGTTCAAAAGGCAAAAGCACAAGACGTTCCAACACTAGTGCGGAAGAAAGGCAGGCACAAAAACTCCTGGGTATGCAACAACACCTGCATTTAGTTGGCCTCAGACAAGGAACAATCCAAAACCGGGAGGCCTGTCGACGTTTTCTGAGGTCAACCCGGCGAACCCCACAAATGGAACCTTAGGTGAAGCAGTTGATTGGGAGAGTTGTGGTCCCCTCGAGATCATGACAATCGCCGGTTAAATGAAGAAGAAGAAGGAAAAAGTGTGCAAGTCTTTTGTTCATTTTGTGATTTTCAAACTGTACCTTACCCCATCTTCCACAGCATTTACCGTTGAAATGTTATTTGGGAAGAAATGATTTTGTCGACAGCACCCTCCAAAAAAAAGTGATGCACATGTCGCGTGGTCGTCGGATCGACGGGAACTTTTTACCATTGCTTCGTTATGGTCAGTCGAGAGTGCGTACCAAATTTCAGCGTTATACGAATGTCTATTTGGACTGGGCTACAAGTCAGCCTTCAAAAAGTAAGAGATAAACTATTAATAATTAAAAAATATTTTTTAATATTTTGGTCGGGAAAAATTTAGAAATTGGTCAGGGAAAGTTAAGGAAATTTATTTTAAAAAATTGTGTAGATACATTGTACAACCTTAGTCTTGTTAGTAGTGGCTTTAATTTTCTCAATATATTGAACACTAAAAATTCGATTTTAACTTGAAAACCCTTTATACACTCAGCGGCACGGAATCTTGGCCACCCTTGATTTTTGCTATAACTCACCCTAAAATATTTGTTTTTTTTTTAAATGGAGTATATGTGATTTTTAGACTGCGTTTTTATTAGAGCCGAAATGAGGTAATTTCGTAATTTGGTAAAAAAGTGTTTTCATAATCAAATTTGCTAATTTCGTTTGATATCTCATTTCATTTTGAACTTGGAATGACAGTTAAACGTTTGTTTTTCCTTTTGTGCTTTGAAATTTTCATGCAAGGGCTTTTTAAAGTTTTTGGAATCGACTGATAATGGAAGGATTTATCTTATTTCGAACCTCATTTCGTGCAAACTTGATTGAAATTAGCTCATTTGAAAACGAAAATTTGTTTGGGAAATGAGGTAATTTCGGATCTGTTTTGGAAATTTGCAACGAAATTACCTCATTTGGCCCATTGAAATTGTAGTGTTAGAGCCCATTTTTAATCATCAGTTAAGGTAACAAAGAGTTAAATACTTAATAGCAACATGTAGTCTAAGAAAGATAGGATCGGTAAGGGACAAATTAATACATCAAATTTTATTGCTGGTATCGACAAAGAATTTTATCCTCAACAACATGTCCAAAGTCCCCCAAAATCCCCGCATTGGCTTTTTGTATAGGCGCATTTAAAGAGATTGAGAGGGGGAGGAGGCGGGAGTTTATCAAGCTGAACAAATTTGTTATAATACAATCTTATCATTTGACACATGTTTTTAGAGTGCTTTTTAACGCTGATTCTAAAGAGACTAAAACTGAAAAGATAAATGTATCCTGTAGAAAGTTAAAATTCTTTTTTTATGGAATGATGACTTTTTTTTAAGTACAACAAGTAAAATATTACCCAAATCCATTTTAAAATAATGGGATATTAATGAAATTTAGTATAAATGAAATAAAAATAATAGTATATTAATGAAATTTAGTATAAAAGTTTCATTTGGCATGCTTACTAAGAATCAAAAGAGTCCCCAAGAATATCTGTGTTAAAAGGGTGTTCTTTTGACAGAGAGATGCAAGTGAGTGATTATTACCATAAAATCCATGAACAAATTCTGACATTTATGAACTTTGCTAAAAATATTAAATTTATATGTGCACTCAAGGATCGAAAGAGTCCGTACAAATATCTAAGGACCAAGTGTGTTTTTTGGGGGTGTAATGTTTGACCTGCTTAACGGAAAAAAACAGTAATTTCTGCTTCAAAATGAATCTAACTTTTTTTAGGGTGCTTGTTTCGTATTGGTTTTTCTTTTATTAGATTTTGCGTTAAAAAATACCTTTAAATCATATATCATATGTCATATGTACTATCTCGATTGCACGAAAGAACAATTTTTCGCAAGACCTAACATTTTGCTCCGTATAGGGCAGGTCAAACATAAACTCTAAAAAAACTCTTTGGATCAAGTTATTTTAATGGACTCTTTTGATACTTGGAAACCATGAAGTATTTAATATTTTTAGCAAATTTCATCAGTGTTAAAACTTATTCATAGATGTTATGGTAATAATGACGCACTAACACCTCGCCCTCAAAAAAACACCCTTTCACCACAGATATTTTTGGGCACTCTTTTGATTCTTAGTAAACATGCCAAATGAAACATTTATACCGAATTTTATTAAAATCCGATTATTTTAAAATGGTTTTGGGTAATATGTTACTTGTTGTACTTTAAAAAAAGTGATCATTCCATAAAAATGACATTAACTTTCCACAAGATACATGTATCTTTTCATATTTGGTCTCTTTAGAATCAGCGCTAAAAAGCACCCTAAACTAACTCAAATATTATAGTAGTCGATTTTTGATAAAGTGTCAAAAGAGCATTTTCATCGAATGATATTTATGTATGTAGGTCGTTGTATGTTTAATTCTTCTTCCTCCACTGTGTATTTAAATAATGAAAAGATATTAACCTTTCTCCTTTTGTTTTTTTTTTTTTATAAATTACGTAATGTGAAGATTTAATTTTATTATTTTGCCATTGACTAATGTCAAGACAAATACACAAACCCAGCCAAATCAGATATAAATTAAAAGTGTGCGATCTTATAAAATCTACATATGTATCAGTATCTAATAGATAGAGAGATACAGTCAACATTTTAGAAAAATGCTTTTTGAGATGAAGATATACAAATCATGTTATTGTGTGCGAATGGCGTACCCACTGCTGTTCTATCTCTATGTTTGCTTTTTCTCTCTTGATTGATTTATATATTATTTTGTGTAGAGCTCGAAATAAAACTAAAATGTTTTTATTTATTTTTTTTTTTTGAATCAAATGTGTGTGAGGGAATTCTAATCACTTTTCGCAGATATTTTAATAGGTATACAGAGGCAATTCGCGCTGTTGGAGGTTGTTTTGATAAATTTAGTTAAATAACTGGATGTTAATTTAAAAAAAAAAAAAAAACAAACTTATTTAATTTAGGTGTTGCCGTTTAACGTGCAAAATATTTTCGTTCTGATAAAATATTGAAAACAAATTTGCACGACTTATGCCCACGTAACTACTTGCTGCTGTGTTAAAGGCACTTAAATATTTTTAAATAAATTTTCTATACAGGGTGTAATCCACTTTTTCAACAATACCAATACTTTGGGGAAAAATGTTTGGATATGTTTGACACGCGCACACAGGGATGGTTGCGAGTTGTTATTCACTAGGCTCTGGTTCTTCACGAGCCCTTGCGCCACACAATTTATTTTTTATTTTTTTTATGTTTCAAAATTTTGTTCTCCTGTACAGGCGGACAATTTTCCAAAACTTTGAATGATGGCTATTTATAAGGAAAGTTGTATTTGGATATCATGGTGAAAATGACTATTTTTTAGTAAATTTTGGTTATACATTTATGCACTTATAACTAACCCAAAAATTATTGTTTCGTTCAAGACATAATAAATAAAATAAATAAAATGGGTGGCAACACAGCGAACCAGGGCCTAGTGAATAACAACTCGCAACCATTCCTGTGTTCGCGTGTCGACATGAATGGAAGGGCCTACAATTTTATGCCGAATCCGAACGGCTAGACGAGAAGCACTCATTCATGACAAGTGATACTCTTGGAGGATTTGTCAATTCCTCGCAAGAGGCAGTAACCCTGACAAAAAAAAAATTTTTTTAGTTTTTAGATGGGGGAGGCTGGGAAGTGAACCCAGACCTCCAGCACGACAGTCCATCGCACTAACCATTACGCTACGGGCTACTACAAATAAAATTAACTAGGTTCTGTATTATTCTGTTCCTAAAATTTAAAAGCGCATACTTATGTACTTCTGTTTTTTCTTGCGACCACATTTGGCTGATCCCTTCGCGTCTCTACAGAGTGATTTGCATAAGGTGTCAAGGTTGGACATAGACAAGAAAAAAATCGTATTGGAGTGGGGGGGTCTATTTCCCCCCGTTTAGACGGTAGGGTCAATTTTCAAAAAAAAAAAAATCACTTAAACGGTAATACTTACAGAATCATGCTATAGCATTTTGGAAAGCCAAAAGTCTATTCTTTAACATTTTTTTTAAATTAAGTTGTTCGACTGAATAGTTTTTGAAAAATTAATTTTCAAACTCGAAATTTTGAAAAAAAATTCAAGCTAGTTTTTTTCAAAATTTTATGTAATTAAGCCCAATTTTTGTTTTCAAAACTTAATGTTCTTGTCAATTTTTAGTCAAGCACTGAAAACCGTATGGATCTAGGACTTCAACTCTTCAAGATATGAAAAAATAAATGAAGCAACTTTCTCATAAAACTAAGAAGAATCCTGAAAATGATCATTTCAGCAACCAGTTGATTATCATCAACCTCGTTTTTTCTTCTTTTTACTAAGATGCTGGTTTCTTTATTTTTTAATATCTTGAAAAGTCAAAGTCCTAGAACCATGCGGTTTTCAGTGTTTGACTAAAAATTGACAAGAGCATTAAGTTTTGATAGCAAAAATTATGATTACATAAAATTTTGAAAAAAATAGCTTGAATTTTTTTTTTTTATTTTTTTTTCTCAAAATTTCTAGTTTGAAAATTAATTTTTCAAAAACTATTCACTCGAACAACTTAATTTAAAAATAAATTAAAGAACAGAGCAAGTATTACCGTTATTTTTTAATATTTTTTTTCTGTTCTAAAGTGTTTTTTTTTGAAACTTGCCCCTCCCGCCTAAACGGGGAGAAATAGATCCCCCCTTCTTGTCTAAGTCCAACCTACACGCCCTAGCCTTTTGTGACACCTTATGCAAATCACCCTGTATAGGCGGCATCGACTGTACCTACTTCTAAAAAATGTTGAAAAACTTCTTAACGAATAATTTTTGTTTGCAAAATGGAAAGTGTTACATTTTTAAATTCGAAATAGTAAACGTAAAACGGTATCACTTACGTGCGAATGTACGAAGAAACGTCACACACACATGCATATTTAAATCTCTCTAAAATAGATGGATTCAGATTCTAGGTACATCAAAACGTTGAGATAGCTATGTCGATTATTTCTTTCGCTTCGACAAATCGGACTTATTACAATAAATTCCAATGAGGAAGTTAATAATCAATTTTTGTAATAAAAAAGGTACGTCCTAATGTTATAGTTGTTATTTTTGTTTCTATTTTTATGGAAGTTTTACATCGACTAAACAAAATGAAATAAAGGGATGATCGTCAAACTACCAAAAAAGGTAAATCCTACGGATTGCGGAAACTGGAGAGGCATCTGTGTCCTCCCCGCGGTGGCAAAGATAATGGCGAAAATAATATTGGAACGAATCAAAGAACATCTCGATTCTACTCTCGACAAAGAGCAAGCGGGATTTCGTGCAGGCTCATCCTGCATTGATCACATCAACACCTTGAGGATCATAATAGAACAATGCGTGGAGTTCCGCTCCCCTCTTCATTTGCTCTTCATCGACTTCGAAAAGGCTTTCGATAGTTTGAATAGAGATTTCATTTGGTCAGCTTTACGTAAGAGAGAAGTACCCCAGAAGATTATCGCCATTATAAAGGCTACCTACGAGGGTGCATCGTGTCAAGTCTTACACAATGGAAAGGTATCAGAGGACTTCGATATCCATTGCGGAGTTCGTCAAGGATGTTTGCTATCTCCACTACTTTTCCTGGTGGTTATAGGGCATGTCCTTCATGCAGCTCTAGCCGAGCAAGTGCGTGGAATTCGATGGACGATGTTTTCGTTCCTGCAACATCTTGATTACGCTGACGATATTTGTTTGCTCTCGCACAACATTATGGATCTTCATCATATGGTGACTAATCTGGAATGCGAGGCAAACAAAGTCGGTTTGAGGATCAACGCCGGGAAAACAAAAATCCTCAACATTTCTGAATCTTCTTCTCAAGTTGTCGTTGCGGGACAGCAGGTTGAAGCGGTGGACAACTTCCTGTACCTCGGTAGTGTTCTCTCAAAAAACGGCGGTGGTTCGGAAGAAGATGTTAACTGCCGAATCGGCAAAGCTAAGGCTGCTTTCGGCATGCTGTCTAAAGTTTGGGGGAGCAACGTCTACAATACGAAGACCAAGCTGCGACTGTTCCGGTCGAACGTAGAGTCAGTACTACTTTACTGGTGTAGTACATGGAAAGTGACCGCCTCTGGCAGTTAGCCGTTTAATTTTGTTGTTTTCTCTTTCTGTTTTATGTTGTTGAGTATATAGTGTATTGATATTTTCATGCAAAAGCTTTTAAGAGCTTTTGAAACTGATTCCCGCTGGATGCATTCACCTAATTTCCAATCTAATTTCGTGCAAATGAGGTTGAAATTACCTCATTTCGAAATGTGATTTTGTATGGGAAATTAGGTAATTTCGGATCTCATTTGCAAATTTGCCACGAAATTACCTCATTTGGCCCAGTGAAAACGGCATACTAGACAGTTAGAGGGCAGCTACCAGTACCAGCCTTTATTTTTGAAGCTTAAAAATAATTCGATTTCCCTTCTAGGTAATCAAAAAAACTTTATGTCACAAGTTTAAACAAATATCGCCTTTCAGTGCTTGTGGCTGCAGGTCAGGGTACAGACATACAGCAGACTGCGGGTTCCACTTTTCCACCTTTCTTTCATCTTAATGTCAGGTTTGATTAAAATCTCGAGTTCTTTTTTTTTTAATCCAAAAATAGCCCTGCACCAAGTCGAAAGTAAAAAAAGAATTTTCAGGGTGTCTTTGTTTGCACAAAATTTTTATTTTCCCACGACAAACCATCGACATTGGTGTCATACAGTCTAGGCACTTCATTCTGTTTACAGGTACAGATACATGCTTATGACGACAGAAAATTTATGGAGAACGAAGGGTCAGTGTTTGGATAGCACAATGTGTGTACGTACACACTACACAGGTATACTTTTATGACATCGTTCGCACCAACAAGGTGCTTATTGAAGTTATCCATAGTTTGTAACGATATTGTAGGTACAAAAATGTATGACTTCTTATTTATCGCTTGCATTTTTATGATGTTTTATTACCTATGTGAACTATGTTCATTAATTTTTCACTTAATAAACACTTTATGGCAAGTTAGATTGTTGTTTTTATTTAGGTATTTAATTTCATAAAAAAAGTTTTGTTTTGTAAAGTGAAACATTTAATATTGCTTATACATATATGCCTTGCTTGTGCCTAATTTAATATTAACAACTTAAGACTTTAGGGCTTTATTTTGTGTTTACACATTCTTTATGGATGTAGGTAGATTGTAAATTGTTTCATCAGTTTCACCCAGGGTCATTAATATTGTGTTACATTTTCTGTTCATTTGGAATTAACTCAATTTCTCTTCAATCAATCCGAGTAAACTGTGATGTTGATTAATTTAATATTGGTTTTTATTGAAGTGTGTTAAATGAAGAAGGAAAATGCATGACCGTAGCCTGGATTTTATTGTTGGGTTTTGGAAGAGGTTTGAAGGAAACACCAATACGTAGCATTTAATGAGGTGCAACCACAGGCTGCTGATATAATTTTATTTATGGTTTATTGAATTACTAATATTGAGAATTATATATACGAGAGTTCATTATCATCATTATCTAAAGTGACTAAGAGTTATGATAAGAAAAAGAATTCAATTTAGATAATTAATGTTAAGCTCATGATAGAATTTTTTGTGTGCCGAGAAATAAAGGTTAAATGGAAACCACTCAAGAACACTTAAGCCTTCAGCATACGAAGCGTCTCGTTATAGACGCGTACTACGCTTGTTTGTGGCTAGTATGGATTTTGAGTGCAGCTAACGTTTGTTTTAATAGGCCACTGCACACGAGGTCTAAAATATATGTTATTGTTATTTTCTAATAATTAGTTTTTTCTGCTTTAAGTTAATTTTTTAGAAATTTTCCTCTCTTGCCTCAACGGGAAAGGGAATAGACCCCTCCCCCCTCTGATACGATTTTGATCTTGTCTCGACCCAACCTTCACGCTAAAAATTGCCACATCTAAGGTGAATACCCTGTATAATACATTTTATCACTTTGTACGCCTCTCGTACTCATCAAGTTTCTCGTACTCATCTAGAGCAGTCTTTGCTTTCTAGTATGATTTTGACTATAAAAACGTAAGCTTTAAACCAGGCGCGAACGCAGAAAAAAATTTCGGGGGGGGGGGTTCAAAAAATGTGGGGGGAGTTTTAAACTGAAAACTCAAAAATTAAGAGTGAAAGAGTGAAATTGTATTGCGAGGAAGTTAAATTCATACATTTCGGGGGGGGGGGGGGGGTTGAATCCCCCAACCCCCCTGCGTTCGCGCCTGCTTTAAACAGAAACTAGCATTAGTTAGTCCAAACCAGACCCGAGACACATCCGAAGCCAATTTTTTTAAATTTTGCGATTTTAACACAGGCTTGGACTGAGCCAAGATACATATATTACAGGTAATATCACTAGCATTTTCATTTTTGTGCAGTTCTGCGCATATTGTCAAAATCAATAGTAAGAAAATTGAATTTCAAACAATCACAAAAAAAATTGTTTTGTTTACTGTGTACTTACACAAAGGAAAGCCAACTTGAAGTTTAGAAAGCTGCGCCTGACAATGTTTAATTTGGGACTGAGCCACCAGGCAACCCGGATATTGGCCGGGTGGGCCCCTGGGTGAACAAAAAGCACATTCAAGCATCTGCACTACATTTTATTCTTTAGGGCAAAAGTTTCTTATAAAATTACTGTTTTGAGGGTTCCGCACAGTAAATATAGAGCTTTTGTGGTCCCAAAGGGATCTTGAGAGGCCTCTACACTGCTACATCTCTTCAAAGCATCTAGGGATCTGTTGGAGATCTCTTTAGTTCTGTTAGAGGCACTAGATCTTTCTTGAAAGATCCTAGAGCTCTGTTGGAGGTTTTTGCGGCTATGTTGGTTGCCCTGCAGCTCTGTTGGAGGTTTCTACAGCTATGTTGGTTGCCCTGCAGCTCTGTTCGAGACTTCTACAGCTCTGTTAGATGTACTAGAACTCATTGGCAGCCCTAGTACCCTAGATAGTCAAGTCAAATGGTGTTTTGGTCAGGAAAAAAATATAAAAGTTTTTACTCACTCGTCTTTTATGTTTTAGGGGTCGTTGAATCCAAAATTCAACTTTGCTAATTCCTACGGATATGGCTTCGCAGCAAAAATCGCATAAAACCTCAAAATGTTCGACTCAACCTCAACTAATTTTTTTTTGTAGAATTAACGGTTTGGCCACTAGAGTTCGGTGAAAAAAGACCAAAATTTCGTACTTTTTGGAAAACACAGTTCTCTCGTTAGATTTTTGCTTGTAACTCAAAAACCATGCCTGTAATTGTAGCAAACCTAAGCTTTTGCCTTATCAAAATTACATTCTCTACAAGATTGTCACCTTCATCACTTTCGAGAAAGACCACCGGCTCGTGATAAAAGGTCAGCTAGTTTCAGTAATTGGTCAGCCATAGGTTTTTTAATGATTTCTTAAAGCTGGTTTCAAGGTTACAGTATAAGGCTAGGCGCATATTGAAACGCGTTCGGCGCGAGTGACGCGACACAGCACAGCACGAGTTTTTGTAAACAATAGAAATCAATAGCACAACGCATATTTATAGAGCGGCATGACATGACCTGAGGAGCGTTTTCCGAAAATCGCATGACACAGTGATAGAATCACAGTTTTCCTTGCGAGACCGGCGCGTTTTTGTTTTTGCTCAGTAAACAAATCAAATAATAAACTGTCGTTGGTTTTGAATAAATTCGTTTGCTTTTTTTAGAAATTACTTGTTTTTTTTTAAGTTTATTTCAATTGTCAATATATCAGACGATTTTTGCTTCAATTAATATGTATTTTGACACGAAACACGCGAATCAATATGCGGAGAACAGCATGACACATTTCTATAATCGTGTCTTGCGACGCTCGTCAGGTTACGTCACACGCTTCGGACGCGGCTCAATATGCGTCTAGCCTAAGAGTCTACGACCTTGAAAAAATAAAACTTTAAAAATTCATAAAAAAACATGGCTGACCAAATAATGAAATTAGTTGACCTTCAATGGGATTTTGTTAACTTTTAAATGGTGTGGATTTTATTTTCAAATATCCCATAAATGAGGTGCTAAAAGTCTTATACGACCTTGAAAAATCTTTAAACATTTATAGAAAAAATGTATTGGCCAGCCCAATTACTCAAACTAGTTGACCTTTTATGCGGTTTGGGAAACCTTTCACTGGTATATATTTTTTTCAAATATCCCATAAATGAGGTGCTTAAAATAGTTTTGACAATGAAATTTTTTTAAAAAAATTATAAAAAAAAATCTATCTACCAATTACTAAAACTAGCTGACCTTTTTGACCAATTACTGACCTTTTAGATCGCATACTTATTTTTTTTTTATTCTATAAATGAGGTGCTAAAATTCTTATACTGTGACCTTGAAACAAACTTTAAAAAATCCTTAAAAAAAAAACCTATGGCTGACCAATAATTACTGCACGTCAAATTATTTAAGTGCACAACTTGTTTAAAAACGTCACACGAAAGTTATTGTATATATAAATTTCATATCAAAAAATCTACTAGAAAAAAAGTTTTGGTTTGGTAGTGCTAGATTTATTGAAAATATGCGACTTTAAAATGGTAAGGTTTTTTTATTTTTTCTTAAAAATTAAAAGTGGTAAATTTTTTTTTCTTTCTTGACAAATTTACGACTGATTCACGACAACTATTGGCATTTTTATTTTTTTTTTTTTTTGAGGGTGGGTAGTGCTAACTTGACTGTCAAGTTACCATTTCTTTCACGACAAATTCACGACAATTAATCCAATTATTAGAATTTGAAGTGGTAATGCTAACTTGACAGATATGTTTTTGAATACATTTTTTAAAAAGTATACTATTCTTCAACTTTAATCAACAGAAGAACTTAGTATTTGGCGTAATTCGTTCGAAAAAAAAAATAAAATTTTTGTCAACTGTGCCAACCAAAAATTATTTCCTTTTGCTCCTTCCAACTATTGCCGTGCATTACATTTAAAGGACCTAAGGCGCATAGTTAAATCATATATTAAACAAAAAAAAGGGTAAAAGTAAAAGCATGAAATACTTAATAATCGAAAAAAAATAAAAAATTGTATTTACACCTTCACTGTCCCATGTATCATATTTGATACATACCATAGGACTAAATATTTTATTAGGGTGAAATACATATGTACATTTTTCATCCATCAAGGAATCTATGGATTTGAATTATTGGAACTCTTCGTCGATTTGATTTTGAATGCCGAATTCAAATTATTGACATTCTTGTTTTTCGCAGCCAAAATCGTGCGCTAAGCCAATTATGGTCAGCATAATTCTAAGAGATATACTGTAAAAAATCGTGATTTCTCAAATTTTCGATGGAAATTCAATAACGCCGGTGACTAAGTCGACTGAAATCACGCCATTGCCCACCGCCAACAATTGCCTTGAGAAATCTGCAGCGGACTGGTAATTTTGTAAAGTAACTCGCCTGTTCGTTTTCAACTGCAATTTTTTCACACATCTATGACGCTTTTAGGCAAGTGTTCAATTTATTTGCCGGAGTTGCAGTTGATCTTGTAATGACAGGCAGCGTATGAAGATAATAGCCTCACAGCATAATAATTGCATTACCAAAACGTTCATCATTTCGTTTATCTTTTAATGTGCGATTCAAGGCTTCCAATGCGTGTTTGTGAGCCACTGTTGTGTGCACTCATCCTTGGTGATAATGTTTCATTTCTGCAATACTTTCGCCATTTCAGACTTCTTTGAAATGTGGTGCATGTAGGTTCTTCATTCACTTACATATTCAATGTCAATTTCAACGCAGAATGGTTCGACCTCCTTATCACAACGTATCCTCAATCCTCTAAGAGACCGAAACCAAGGCGATCTCAGATCTCGTACGAATCGTAGCCATACAAACAGTGAAAACAGGAATATCTTTTTTCAAAATTCAACTGGACGTATCAAGGAAGAAAATGCCTCCATTTCCGTTTTCGACTACTTGCATCCATTCAAAAAACATAAGGACTCAATGCGACTCGATCTAAATCAATTTCTCGCTCCAATTTTCGATTAAATGCAGTGATTAATACATTGAAACCTGGATATTCCCGAATTTCCAGTTTTTCTGAAAATTTCCGGGATTTTCCTCCATAGTGGTCTTCCATGGCCAACACAAATCCATCAAACCTATTATTGTGAAAATCAAACGATCCATTCTCGAGTTATGCTGCTGAAAAATAAAACGAAATTTGCGCCTATACCGCCACCTGTTCAGAACTGTTAGGCTGTTCTGTTTTTCCTAAGCCTTTGCATATTAATTTCAAACAAACCTGCAGAAAGAAGTTTCCAATTCGGTCCATCAGTCGTTTTTCAAGTTTTAGGCATATGGTTTATCATATTTTACAATGAATCATATATGATTCATTAGACGTATTGATATGAAATAAGCTAGCATACGTCCATGAATGATATAAGAGCACGAAACTAAATCCTTTTTTTAACAGCAGTGAACAATTATTTACGCAACCAACCCATTCTATGTTGCATCTTACTAAACAATAGGTAATGCTTTTTTCTGAAAAAAAGTATTGGACGTGGAGAAGTTTTAAAATCAGTTTGTATGGGGACAGTGAAGCCGATTTATGTTTATGAATCATATATGATACATGGACGTAGGAGACTAAAAAAAAAACAAATTTTGTGTATCATATATGATTCATGGGGCGTATGGTTGATGTTTTGAAAAATAATGGACGTATGGATGATTTCTTATAAGTTTGTATGGGGACAGAGAAGGTGTTAACTATAGATTTTTGAATTTGTTTTTTTTAAAGATATTGGGGCGTATTCGTAGTCATTTTTAACCTGTGTCTAAGTTAAACCTAGGTTCAATTGAATTTTCGGACGTTAATTCTATTTTTTGAAGTTTATCATTTCAAAATATTTTAAGCTATTCGTGTAGTATAACAAGTTATTAATCTAATAAAAATATAGAACCAACAATTTGTAAGTCAAATCGGGCTGATCACTTATAAAGCTAAGTACGCAGCTGAAGCGAAACGAAAAATGTCTGTACTCTCCACATCAATAGCGAAAACAAAAACGAAAAGACTAAGAAAAGAATTTTTTCATACAGGAAATATGTTTTAGTCTTCTTTTTCGCCCTTTAATTTGCGAATATACATTTCTGTTAAGGGTTTTAAAGAATGGTGTGATTCATTCTCTAACTTATTTCTTCTTTAAAACAAAAAATGAATAGCAAATAAATTATAATTTTCGTCCATTTTGTTTCTTCAACGGCAACCAACAAAAACTTCAAACGTCAAATTTACACCAGCATTAATATTCTGGTCAATAAATTGTGTGCGGAAAAAAGTGGAGACTTGACTCTCGTACTCTACTACGATTTTCATTTTTCGCGATCAAACTGCGTACCGCTGAACAAAACAAGAAAAACATTTTTCGTTTATGATTTCGTTGTGTCAATTTTTGTATGAAAATTTACGTTTCGCTTCAGCTGCGAAAGGGCGGAGACGGAAGTAATTCGAATAAGTATTTCAAAATTAAGTCCCACTTTACTACAAAGTGTTAAATTGCGCACTTAATAAAACATTTATATAAACTTGTCCGCATTTTATTTTCTTTAATAAAAGAGCGTAAAATCTCTAATGTTATGTTGTTTATTTACTATCCACTTTCATTATACAAATACATGCATGTATACATACATAAATGTATTATGGGTGACTCCAATAATACCAATACAAATTTTCAAACTTTAAATTCAAATACTCATGCGAATTTTGTATGAGTGAGAGTCATGATATAAAAAAGAATCTGAATTTTGAGATCTCAGCATATAGTAAGATCTTTTGGTTTGTTTTTTATTTTTATTTCTAATTTATATGTATGTATGTATGTCTATATTAAATTATGCGTAGTCAATTATTTTATTTACAAATGAACAGTAGAGTGTAGCTCGCGGCCCTGGGCTGGGGACTTTGGGTATGTTATACCTGGGGTATTCCCTACCATATAAAAAAATAATCCAGAGAGCACTATTTTTTGCAAGCAAAATTCCTTCGTTGACTGTACTATTTAAGAAGGTAGAATTAGGACCAGTTTTTTTTTAAAATAAAAATAAATTGGGTGGCGCAACGGCTCGTGAAGAACCAGGGCCTAGTGACTTACTAAACGCAACCATTCCTCTGTGCGCGTGGCGACAGGAATGGAAGGGACCTGCAATTTTATGCCGAATCCGAATGGCTAGACGAGAAGCACTTGTTCATGACAATTGATACTCTTGGAGGATTTGTCAATTCCTCGCCCTGAAAAAAAAAACTTTTAAGTTTTTAGGTGTACGAGGCTGGGAAGTATACTATAACCATTACGCTACGGGCTACTAAGGCCAGTTTGTTCAGAGTGTGTTAAATTAGTTATGTACACTAAAGAGGTTCTAACTAGGTAATCATATCAATATCTGTTAATAAGCGATGTCCATGATTAATAACTCAAACTTTGGATTTTTTTTAACCACAGCAAATCTTAACAAAACACATTGGAGTATTTATATACATTATCTTAGATTAATGACGATAAGCTGTGGAAAAAACTTTACCTTAATCATCAATGCAAACCAACTTTTAGTTTTCCTATCTTTGTCTATGTACATAAATTAACAAATAAATCATTTAACTATAAAAGAAAACCCCCTTGACTATACGAGTAGCTGAACAGTTTTTTTTTTAATTAAACTTTAAATTGATGACAAATAAACATTAGAAACTCAAAGAATAGAATTAGGTAATAGAAATCCCCTGTCACTATTTTGACCGAAATAATACAAGAAGATACAAAACTGTCAATCCAAAGTTCTTTCGTTCTCTTTGCTTGAGTACCTCTCATTTAAGCTGAAAACGCCCATTACTAAATTAAATTTAAAAATTGTTTTATTTTTTTTTTTATTATTTTATTTATTTATCTACTCGAAATTCTTCCGGGAAAACAGAAAACAGTTGGCAAAATTGTGAGCATCATCAGGAAATAATCAACAATCACACAAAACTTGTGTGAATTGAATTATTGGCATACAATTCTATTTATTTTTTGTTTATCCTTCAATTTAATTAATTTGAGAATTTCTTTAAATAAATTGTTTTGACAGTCTAAGGCAAAAAAAAAAACTTAACAACAATTATTTATAAAACACGTTTTTTTTTCACATACAAATAAAATTACAAAATAATGTGAACTATTTAGCGACTTGGTTCTTATAATGAACTTTAAATTTTGTCAATTTAAAACAGAACAAAATAAATTTAGAAATTAAACAAATAAACAAAGAGGCGGCAGTTTATTGTTTCGGTTTTTCCAATATCTAATTGAAATTGACATGATCAAATCTGTCAATAAGTCTTTTTATTTTTGTTTATTGTTTTCGTCTTAAACTCAATGAACAGGTTATGACCAAGCTTATAACATCGCAATTTAAAAAGAAGAAACAATAAACAATTATTATAATGTAGTAAATAAAAACAAAATTTTGAATTTTTGTTTACTTCAACTATGATGCGACGCACAGTGCTTGCATTGTATGCGGAGCAAGTGGAAACAAAAATCGATAGAAACAAAACGCATAGGCCGATGTTGTTGAAATTTGGTTTACATAGAACAAGATCTCAACGTGCTGCAAACATTTTGGATCTAGCTCGAAAATAAGCGTTCTTACACACATTTTTTTAAATAATAGTTTTACCATTTTGTCATGATGGTTATAGTGGAACGAAACCAAATGGATAAGCTTATCTTTGTTGAAATTTGACATATTAATGAGACAAGTTCTCATAATGCTATACAAATAATGAATATCTTTCGAAAATATCTATATTTACACTTATTTCATTAAAAAAGTTTTTTTTTTCAATGTTTCGTATTAACCCTCTATTTTATCTGAAATAGTGTTCCTTAAACATCGATAGTCGGCACTTGCTATAGTTATCGATAGTTTTCGAAAAATACCCGATAGTATCGATATTTATCGATAGTTTGCAAAATAAAAACAATCTAAATCGAAATATATGACTACCTTTTTTTATTTCAGTTAGTAGTAGGACGGGAGGCGACTGTCGGTTTACCTACCTATCTCATCGCGGCTTCAGAATAGAATGATGCTAATTAATAGCTTTATAGCCTTTTCACACCAAACCCAAAACCGGGTTTTCGGAAATTTGTTTACGATAACTTGAAATGCGTTCACACCGAAAATTTACAAATTTTCATTTGACATTTCATTTGTTTTGCTTGAACACAATGGTTTCGAGGAAGTGCCGCGCCGCTTTGAAAATTTTCAGTGCCACAGAAAAGGGAAAAATCAAATGTTTTATGTGCAATTAAAAGACAATAATTAATTTATTTCTTAACCGGTCGATTTCACGTAGTAGTCTAGTAGTTAGGATGCGCGACACTGCGTCGCGCTCTCTTGTGTTCCAGCAGAAAAAATATTTTTTCCTGGCAGCAACCCGTCAGCTATTTATATGACATTTAATTGAGCGCTGAACGTTTCACAAGGTGTGTTTGTTTAGTTCATCCTCCAAATCCAACATGTTTTGGACAGGTTTTATTTAAAACTTGTGCTTTATCAAAACTTATGGTTTAGCATAAATGTATGGGAAAACTTGTGTTTTCGATCTAGGTTTTCAACCAAAAACGATATTTTCGCGAAAACCGGGTTTTGGGTTTGGTGTGAACAGGCTATTAGTGAGTGAGTGGTGGGGAAACATATTTGTTACATACTTCTGTTGTTTGTAATCTTTTTTCTCATTAGGCGTGTACCATAAACTGAGCGCTCAATGTCAGATTAACGGAGGCAGAATCATTTGGTGGGACAAAATTCTCCGCTCTTTATAAAACAAAACGTGTTATTATTCTCATACAAGTTTAGAAATAAAATTTCAACTTTTCTTTAAATATTTAATTGTTAAAGCAAAAAAATTATTGAAATTGATGCAAATGATTTTAGCTTATTCAATTAGTTTGAGTTTTCATCAACATTTCGTCTTTATTTTGTATTTATTTACCACTTTCTCATTTGCACACGCTCAAAAAATTATAACTTGGTTGTCAAACAAACATATGTTTCGACTGAGAAAAAAATTGAGCAATGAATCCAAGAAATTTTTGGATCAGAAATCTCTGCAAAAAATCTGAGTGCTCAGTTGAGATTTTTTGTCTCACTTAAAAAATCCTTGAGCGCTCGGAGCGCTCAGTTGATGGTACACGCCTATTATAAAAAGCCGAATGCATTTATTAGGTATCACTAGTTCTTATGAATGAAAGAAACATATTTATTAATTCTTTAATTTAAAATCTTAGAAGAAGAAATAGAGGAACGGGCATATCGAGGAAAAAGTGAGGTTTTTTTCAAAATAGTGTGAGTTACAGAAACACAAATGCATTCACACAGTATCGGAGTGAAACAGCTAAATGCTGGGGCCCCTAAAAGAATTTTTAGCTGTGTTTTTGAGAGATTTAAGTTTAATAGTAAAAAAAACTTATTAAACTAAATACAAAAGTGAAATAAATGTAAATATAGTGAATACATACAATACTTTATTGAAAAAAAAAATAAAAAAAAAAAAAATATATAACATATGGTGTGCTGCGTTAAATCCTGTAAACATATCATGTGGAATATGAGATACAATCAGCCCGTGAGATTGCAAAAATTGTAAACTCCATATTATAGGTGTTTTTCGACGACTTAACGCATATTTTTTTAAATAAAGTATTGCAAATGTTCACTATGTTAACTTTTATTTCACTTTTTTATTTAGTGTTCACTATTTTAACGTTTTGAAATCTCTAAACACTTTCCTTTAGCTCGGCGAAATGACAGTGGTGCGTTCTTTTTCTATAAAATGTTAACTTTTGTTGTTGTGTCAAAAAAAATTTAAATGTCATTTTTAAAAGTGTTAACATGTCGTTTAAGAACGACCAATGTTAAAAATATTAATGGTATCTCAATCGAAAGGGGTTGAAAAAAAAAAAATCGAAACACATTTAGAATGAAAATAATCAAAGAAATTTTTTTATTGCATCAAATTTTATTTGAAAAAATATTATGATCACTTAAATGCATATCTATAATATTTAAACTAAATTCTTCTTCTAATATTAATAATAAAAAGAATTTATTTATTTTGTTCAAACATTCTATTTGAAAATTTAAAGCCTTATTGAATGTTCGAAATTTTCGCACGGGTCTTTCAGGTTACTACTTTGTTTTGCTTAGGAAAAGAGGAGTTTTGGTGCTTAATTTTGTGTGTATGGGAATAGATAACTTTTGAATTAAACGACTGAAAGGAATAGTGTAGTTTTGAAAAAAAAAACAATACTTTTCAAGTACTTAAAAGTATAGGAAGTAATAAGTTTTGGTGAATTTTAGCTAAATACGTAGATGAGCGCACTTGTAAGGAACACTTACTCATACTTAACTTATTTAAAAAAAAGTGCAATACTTGTTGAACATCCATTTTGTACTTGATTGATATTGAATTATTAAAACAATTTTGGTTGAAAAAAATAAAAACTTCGTCGATTTAATGGTAACTAGTCAATGGAATGTTTAATGTCGAACTATAGATAATGTGTTCGAATTGAAATTTCGTATTTATGGGATAATACATATTCTCTTTCTGTTTACAGCATTTAAAACTATTTGTTACGGTTGCTTTGACAAAGTACAAAAAAGCCCTCGAAGAAATGAAGTGGCACCTAAATTTGCAAAACTATGGTTTCTCGGAGGATAAAGTGCTCGAGTTTATAAAAAAATGATAGAAACTTTTTTTTCGATAGATATTGTTTTAGGCAAGAAAAAATAATTGAGAACAATCGAAAAAGTTTAGGTGTTATTGTTATAACCATTCTTTTCTGCTCGCGTAATAATTTGCATTTGCGCGGTCACAGGGATGATGGGAACATGGATCCAGAAAACAAACGCGATCATACATTATGTCATTATGTTTATGTGGCAAAGAGGGACTTTTCCGAGCCCTCTTAGGAATCCATATGGAAGCAGGTGATGAGGACTTGAAGGATCATTTAAATACTGCAACTATGAACTGCACAATGATAAGCAAAACGAGGTTATAGACATAATTGGGCAAACAATACACTCTAAAGTCGTTAATGCGCATTAAAAAATCAAAGTTTTTCACCATCATATGCGATGAGACGATCGATACCAGTAAAATGATGCAGCTGACACTCTGCATTCGGTATGTTGACCTGTTCGCACAGATATCTATAAGGGAGGATTTCTAAACCTTAATTCCACGACTGGAGAAAATATAAAAGAACAGTTATTAAAGGAATTAAAGGCACTTGACTTGAGTATTTCTTATCTACGCGGACAAGGGTATGATGGAGGATCGAATTTTTCTAGCCCCTCCGCACTAATAAACAGTTTTTGCACACTGAATCTGCTGCCTCTCATATTGCTTCCTTAAATGATATCGTTACTGATGATAATTCTGCTGCAATGGGGAAAGACAATTCTGTTCGATTGGACTCTGCGGTCATAGAAGAAAATGAAGACAAAAAAAGGCAACAAATACAACTATGTCGCCAACCCCGAATGATGACGTTGTCGTTGAAGATGATGGTGCTGCCGTAAACGGTAAAAAATAGCTAAAACAAAAACATCTGTTGACGATGATGCTATCGTCGTCGCTGATGACGATGACATAAGAAACATGCTTGGAACAGTTTCCACCGTCATAAACTTTTTTACCCATTCTGCTAAAAGCAGAAACAAGATTCAAACTGAATCTTACAAAACAAGATTCAAACTGAAGCTCCAAACACGAAGAAGACGCGCTTAAGAACCCTCTGCATGACTCGTTGGGTGGAAAAACAAGAGTGCCTAACACATTCTGCGAACTGTTGCGTTACATTGTTCGGGCTTTAGACGATTTGAAAGGTGATAGGGACAGTGGAACATCGTCAAAAGTAACCCAACTTCTATGTGCCATTGAAAAAACTAAATTTTTGATATCCCTGCACGTTGCTCCAGTCTTAAGTCTTAACACTCAGCACAACTCTTCAAAAGTGTGTGGACTTCAAGTTTCTTCGGCCTTTGTTCACGTGGCTACCATCATAAATCTATTTATTGAAACAAGAGGGAATGAAGCGTCATTTAATGACATATTTCAAGAAGTTGAACAAATATAGAATGAAAATCGGTTTTGAGCTGAGATTGCCTCGATTATATGGTCATCAAAAAACCGGACAGACTGCAGATATCTCCATTCTTGGATATTTTCGGTAGGTTTTGGAGATAGTTTTTTGTCACATTTTTTTTATCGATTTGAGACATTTGACACTTATCTTGAAAAATAATTAGGTATTGCGAATATAACCTGTACATAAGCTGAACCGAGTAATATGATAGTTATTTTCTCTTTTATAGTGCTACCATATACTACCCTTTTTTGGATTTCATGATATGCTTTCTGAAAACAAGGCTTGATTCCGTTCCATTTCCAAAGGCGTAATATTGATACAATTATTGACGCAGCCCAAACGTATGAAAGTTAGTTGCGTTGCCGGGGAAAAATATTAGAAGGTAATGCAAAAAAAAAAAAAATTATTTGTATAAGAAAAAACATAGAAAACCCATATTCCGTTTTGGAACAAAGATATTTAATTTTTTTTAAATGTTCATATGTATGTATGTCTAAAACTGAGACCCAAGCCCCCCCGCCAACAGCCAGATCCTAGATCCGCTACTGTTTATAAGCTTTGTCTAACAGTCATGTGCAAAGGAAATTAGCTTTAAATTTGGCTCTGCAAAAAGTCTTTTAATTTCTATAGTAATAAAGTTTTTTTAAGTGAACTAAACAGCATTAAAGTTTAAGTAAAGTATAAAACTACTAAAGAACATTACTTCCAATCAGAAAATTAACTTTGAGACGGTAAAAATAGGATTTAAAATTTTTAATTTATTTCGAATTTCTGTTGTAGTTTACATACATACTTAATCGAAAATCCCAGCTTCCAAAACACATGAGCAATAAAGATAGCTCAGATCGGCGGAAAAGTACTCAGGCACTCCTCCCTCTTATACAAGCTCCCCTGTAACAATTTCAGCCACAGCTAAATTGGCCATTTTTCTTTTTTAGTTCAGAGTTTCTGAAATGATATAGAGATATTGTTGCACACATCACAAAAATGCTACACGATTATAAGATTTCTTTGATTTAAAATTGTATTTCCTTTCGTTGAAAAAGAAACAAAATAATATAATAGGTTCCGTGCAACTAATCCATTTATATTGACGTTTTATTGCAAACAATTTCATGGCTCTGAACCTTTAGCATCATATGGTATATTCGCAAAAAGAAAAAGGTCAGTAAATGGTCAAAAAAGGTGAACTACAGTGGATGCCACTTATAGCGACCGCCAAGGGACCAGCCAAATTTGGTCGTAATAGCCGGCGCGCTTTTTATTTCAATTTTTCGTCTTTCCGTCGTTGTAAGCGACAAAACTGAAGTATTTTTTGTCTGAAATTCGTCGTTATATGCAACTAGTCGCTTTAGACGACGATTTCACGGCGTTATAACGGACGATAAACTAATACATATCGTATGAAAACCAACCAAATGAAGGAAACGCGGTCGTTAAAAGCGACTCGTCGTTATAAGCCAAGTCGTTATAGGTGGCGTCGACTGTAGTAGTTTCATAAATTGGTCAGCCGTAAGAAATTTTTAATCAATGGTTAAAGTTTTTCAAGGGCACCAACTATTAGATATTCGCATAAAAAGTATACCAATCGAAAGGCCAACGACTCGTGATAAAAGGTCAGTTAGTTGCAGTAATTATTGGTCAGCCATAGGTTTTTTTTTAATGAATTTTTAAAGTTTGTTTCAAGGTCACAGTATAAGAATTTTAGCACCTAATTTATAGAATAAAAAAAAATAAGTATGTGATCTAAAAGGTCAGTTATTGGTCAAAAAGGTCAGCTAGTTTTAGTAATTGGTAGTTAGATTTTTTGTAATAAATTTTTAAATTGCGAGACACACTTTTTTCGTCTTCCTTAATCTATTAGCAAGTTTGATCAAAATCTTGGGTGAAATTTTTTTTATAAATTCATTATTTGTCTTAATAATATATCTGCATACTTTGCAATAAAACAAATTTGCATACAAAATGACAATGCTAAAATTAATAAAATGCAATGATTTTCGATGTGAGGTATAATGACGTTCACGCTCTTTTTATTTGCTAATACCCCCTATTACACGATAATTGTTTGCCCCTTACTTTTGTTCGAATTTTAATAAGTGCGAAGTTCAAATCAATTTTGTTTCTCCTTTGCATTAATTTAATTTAGAAAAATAAAACAATTGTAATTAGGGAAAAAAGTTTTTAATTGTGGCAAGCTAAATAGTTTATAATTTCTGTTCGTATTAATAGCTTTAAAATGTATCGATATTCGTAGCGATAAATAAATGCACTATTATTGAGTTTACAAAACCAATGGAAGGCCTTTGTCCTTGGTATGACTTTGTTAATTATTTCACCTAAGTCAATTTCCTACCTTAAAATATTATTATCATATTAAGTACATACTAACGTTTATTATTGATTTATAATAGCTAAAAAAAAACACTTGCGCAAGTAAAATAAAACTTCTAGAAAAGTGGCACCTCATGTCTTATCGTTGCTTAACTTCAGCCAATTATTTTAAGCATGATCATTGAATACCTATTTGTTTATTGAAGACAAGCTTTTTATTCTGTTGTCAATGGAAACAGTTGTTGTATAATTTTATGATTTCTTCTCTTATATCTTCTCTTATAAGAATTATTGGCTTGTGCATAAATTAGGGTAATAACGGGGATACGCGCTAAAAAAAAATTAAATATTTTGCTTATGAAACTTATCAAAGGTTTTATACAAATAAAAATCAATTGCTGTACGTTAGTCTCGTAACAGAATGATATACCTCATATTGATTTCGTAAAAAAAAAGAAAATTTAAATTTAACCCGATAGGTGGCGATGTGATAGAGTTATAAATTAATTCTATATGCTTATGGATCAAAATGACTCTTATTCACAATTCATGAATTAGTAGATTTGTATTCTTTCTAAAATTAACGATAAAACAGTATTGTAGGTTCACTTGGGCGTATACGCGCTTTTATTGAGTTTTTAAGAAAACTTAAAGGTACATTTTTGTACGGCGGTTAGTTGTCGCATCCTACTAGAAAGTTGTCCATAACCGACTGACCTCGGAATTGCTTCAATTATTGTTTTGATCATTTGCTTCAGGGTGTTCAAATTTTTTGATTTTGTCTTTAGTCCAGTCATTTGGTAGGTTTGCCTGGAAAGTTTTGGAGTAGTTTTGAAAAGTTTTCAGTTTTATAGATTTTGGAGTGCTCTTTGCGAATTTTCACTTTGCCGCCTCGCAAATGTCAGATGTTTCACCTCAGATATCTTTCCTTTCCTTCTATTCCTTCTAGACCTGAGGTCTTACAGGCATATAGTTAAAATTATTATATTATTAGATGTTTTCAAAAATATGAACCGTTTAGGAGTTATGCGTGAAATATCGACATTTTAGGTTTTTTGAAATGTCGATATCTTCTTAGCGATGAGTCACAGGAAAAAATTGGTCAAAACTTTGTTTTCTTCGGGATCGAAAAATCTACAACTTTTGTATGGAATACTTTTCGATAGCATTTACCGTTTCGGAAAACTGATATTTTTGAAATTTAATCTTTAATGGCGGCGTTAGCGGCAAAGGTACGAGGTGGCAAAGTGAAAATTCGGAAAGAGCACCGCAAAATCTATAAAAATTAAAAGTTTTCTAAACTACTCCAAAACTTTCCAGGCAAACCCCTTTTTTTCGCCATACATGTGAAATCCAATGCAGTAGTTTGTGATGGGGTATCTTTAAAATTTATCAAAATGATTTTGTCTCACATTTGTTATAATTGTACCCACATTATAAACTGCTGCATAATGAAATCAGAATTCCCAGCAATCTGTAAATATGCTTAAGTGATTCCGATACCGAAAAACTCCAACAGAAGTTCACCTGAGGACTATAGACCTATAAGTATTCTGCCATGTCTGTCGAAAGTTTTTTAAATTTTAATGCGGGATCAAATTAACGAGCATATCAATCGAAATAATTTACTCACCTCTTGTCAGTCAGGTTTTCGTAAAAACCATAGCTGTACTACGGCTATTGTGAAAATTGTAGAAGAGTTAAGATATGAATTCGATAACAACAATATTTCAATTTTGTGTCTGCTTGATTTTTCAAAGGCTTTTTGATAGTGTTGATCACAATATTCTTATTAAAAAAATAAAATAAATCGGGTGGCACAACGGCTCATGAAGAACCAGGGCCTAGTGACTAACAACTCGCAACCATTCTTGTGTGCGCCTATCGACAGGAATGGAAGGGACCTACAATTTTATGCCCAATCCGAACGGCTAGACGAGAAGCACTTATTCGTGGCAAGTGATACTCTTGGAGGATTTGTCAATTCCTCGCAAGAGGCAGTAGCCCTGAAAAAAAACTTTTTTTAGTTTTTAGGTGGACGGGGCTGGAAAGCGAACCCAGACCTCCAGCGTGACAGTTAACCGCACTAACCATTACGCTACGGGCTACTACCAATATTCTTATTCATAAACTCAAAAACAACTTCTTCTTTAGAAAAAACTCCCTACTTCTAATTGCCAGCTACCTAGATGAAAGGTTTCAACAGGTGTGTACCGACTCTGGGGTCTCCTCATTCTTGAAAGTTATGTGTGGTGTACCTCAAGGCTCCATATTAGGTCCATTACTTTTTTCTCTATTGATCAATGATTTATCTGATGTTTGCCAGGACGTCACAATGCATCTTTACGCTGATGATGCCCAGATTAAATTCTCAAGACCTATTGGTCTTATTGATGACTGTGTGGCAAGAATATATGAATACTTAGAGCGAATATATCACTGGGCGACTGTTAATAACTTAAAATTGAATCTACTCAAGTCCAAGGGGATAATTATCTCTAAGAATGTAATCGACGCATCTAGCACACTAGTTCTTTATTTAAATAATAACACTGTTCCATATGTAGAGGAAGTAAATAACCTTGGAATTATTATTAACCGTAAACTTCCCTGCGAAAATCATATAAACTTGTTTGTCAAACGAATCTTTGGTGGATTGCGTCAGCTTTATATCAACAACTTGTGAGAGCTCTTTTTGTGCCTCTTATTAATTACTTATCAGTAATTTATTGTAATCCTGATACAGCTTCATTTCGTAAATTAGAACTGGCATTTATCTCTACAATATGTTTTATATATGGACTTCGTAAGTTTGACCACATTTCGCGTTTTTCTTGCAATGTAACTGAAAGTAGTCTCAGACAACATATAAACATATAAACATATGTAACTGCATATTCTTTCACAAAATTATTCAGTCACCAACCCGCTTACCTGTTTGAGAAAATAATATTTGCAAACTCTATTCGAACACAAACTATAATTCTTCCTCGATTTAATTACTTAAATAGCCAACGACTCTTCTTTGTTCACGCTATAAGATTGTGGAATTCCCTACCTTTGTCAATTCGTTTTGTAATTTCAAGCATAAAGTTCAAAAAACTATTGTTATCATATGTTAAAAGTAATCAAATGAATAAATTATTTAATTGAAATATCTTACTCTCTTATAATAGTCTTCCATTGTGTAAATATGTTGTAAAGGACCATTCACATGGGAGCGACCAACGACCGACGAATGAATGAACAAATGGGAATTAAAACATTAATAAAACTAAATTCTTTACAAAATCTAGACAAAATGGAAGAATATAATTGAGGATTATTTTAAGATACTAAAATTTTCAGTTTTTATTGCTAAAACAAGAGAATTCTAAGAAATCAATTTGTTCGTCGCGAATAGCCGCAGTTCGTTACGACCAATTTATTTTATCAAATTTCTCATATTTACGCAAATAAAAATTCAGATTTTATAATTTTAAAATTAATCTTAAATCGAATTCTACCATTTTGACAAGATTTTGTGAAATATTAAGGTTTATTAATTTTTTAATTCGCATTTGTTTGTTCATTCTTCGGTCGTTGGTCGCTCTCATGTGAATGGTCCTTAAATGTTAAAAAAATTTAATCTAATTCTTTATTTGTTAATGCACATGTACAAATTAAAAGAATTTAATTCTTAATGTACTCCCCACTTTATACAGGGTGGCTGATGAATATTGCTACATTAAAAAACTCAAACAACTTTTTTTTTCAGTGTATGGAATTCATTTTTCTTTTATTCATGTTAAAGATCATTCAATTTTATTAAATATAGCTTAATTAGTTTTAAAAATAATAGATTTTAAATGCCCCCCCTGCTGGTTGATGCATGTGCGGCATCTTACCAAAAAGTTGTTCATTACTGCTTGGAGAGTTGAGACAGGAATAGCCGCAATTGTTTCTCGAATGGATTGCTTTAATTCATTCAAATTTGTTGGTTTTGCTTTGTAGACTTCCTGCTTGCAATACCCCCACAAGAAAAAGTCAGGTGCAGTAAGGTCAGGCGACCTGGGGGGCCAACGCAATGTGGAGTTTCTGGATATCAGCTTATTGGGAAATTTTCGTCGCAGTTCTGTCATAACAGGCCGGGCTATGTGAGGAGTTGCACCATCTTGCTGAAACCACACAGAATTGAAAGAAATTCTCATTCGGCGTAATTCTGGATAGAAAAATTCTCTCAACATGCTCAAGTAACGGTTTCCATTAACCGTAACAGTGTGACCGTTTTCTTCAAAGAAATAGGGCCCGATAATGCAGCGTGATGAGACTGCACACCACACTGTGACACGAAGTGGATGCAATTCCGTCTCATGGAGTATCTGTGGGTTGGAAGCACTCCATATTCGACAATTTTGTTTGTTTATGTTACCGTTTAAGTCGAAATGGGCCTCGTCAGACATAAACAGACAGTTCAACATGTTTCCGTCCTCTTCCACCATTTGAAGCATCTTCTGGCAAAATTACAAGCGAATCGGCAAGTCTGCTGCATTCAGTTGGTTGGCCATTTGAATTTTATATGGGAATAAGTCCAAATCATCGTGCAAAATTGACTGCAATGACTGTCTGCTTATACCCATTTGAGCAGATAAGCTTCTTGTCGAAACTCTTGGATTTTCTTGTATGGCAGCAGCTACAGCAGCTATTGTTTCCTGCGTCCGAACTGAAGGTTTTCGATGGTAAGGTCTTCTTTCGACTGTCCCATGCTCGGAAAAATTGTTTACGAGTCTCATTATGGTCCATCTGCTTGGAGGATTGCCGCCAAACGTGCGCCTAAACTCTCTTTGAACCAAAACTATGTACTCCAGTGCGTGATAGCGGCGGACAATCCAAATTCTTGTTTCTGTGTCCCAGTTATCCATTTTTATTAAATCTAAGAATCAATCTGCAAAATAAAATAAAAAATATCCAGATTCATTAAAAAGAAAAAAAGTTATTTAGTTTTTTTTTGGTAGCGGCTTTCATCAGCCACCCTATATATTTAATAAATGAAAATGAAAATGAAATGACTGGACTACTTGTATACTTCCTGTTTGCAATAACCCTACAAAAAAAGCGGTGGTGTAGTCAAGTCTGGGACCAAACTTGACGAAATGAAGAGTTTTTGTTGCAATTCTGCCATAACAACCCTGGTGACATGACAATTTGCTCGATCCTGTTGAAACCATACGGAATTAAAAGGAATTCTCTTCTGGCGCAGTTCTGGGTAAAGAAATTCCCTCAGCATTTTTAAAAAACGGTCACCATTGACTGTTACGGTGCGCCCGTTTTCCTCAAAAAAGTATGGGCTGACAATGCAGCTTGATGAAACTTCAATTTTGCACTGCCATTTAAGTCTAAGTGGGCTTCATCCGACATGAAAATCCAATTTAGCATGTTTTGGACTGCCTCTACCATTCGGAGCAGCTTTTGATAGAATTTCAAGCGCACCGGAAAGTCTAAGGTGTTCAATTTGCTGGTACATCATTTGAATATTTAGGGAAACAAATTCAAATCAGTATGCAACGTTGTCTGCAACGTTTGCCTGCTGATACCCAAACGTGCAGACAAATTTCTTGTGGAAACGCTTGGAGTATCCTGTATGGCATCACTTACACCAGCAAATGTTTCCGGCGTCCGAACGGATTGATTTCGGTTGTAGCTTCATCGGGCGACTGTACGATCAGAAAACAGATTGAACGAGCCTCATTATTGTCCATCTGCTAGGAGGCGAGGCGTGCCGCCAAACGTGCGCCGAAATTCTCTTTGAACAAGTATTATAGAGTCTAATACGTGATTGCGGCGCACAGCCCAAATGCGGACTTCGTCATCCCAATTGTTCATTTTAATTAATTTTCAAGAACGATCAACAAAATAAAAAAAAAGATTGGTGTTAGAAAACTATTCAGGAAAAAGTTATTAAGATTTGTTTTTTTAGCACGATTCATCAGCCACCCTGTACAAAATGCTTTTAATGTGTTCCCGTAAAAGAAAACGTTATTATATTTCGGCGGGACTTTACGCTTTAAACTTGCCAATTAAATTTACTTTCCCTTGTTTACAAAACAAGTACAATAACATCGTTTTGTGGGATACTTTATATAAACTAGAATACAAAACATTAAAATTAGAGCTTTTTACAGACTGGGTAGTACTTGCCATAACTGGCTTCCCGTTTATTCGTGTATTACCCCGGTTACCTGTTTTTTGCGGTTACTTATAATAATAATGTACCCGGGTACAAGAACAAAAACAAAACTGGTACAAGAGTAAATAAATAAAAAAAAAAAAAAAAAAATGGAAGACGTGCTTCAATAAAATTAATGATTTTCGTTTTGTTTATGTTTTCATGTGACAAGCAAATTCCAAATGCCAGCATAACTTCTTAACAGAACCTGTGTATCTCTAAAATATATCAGTATAACAATGATTGATTAATTTTCAAAAAAAAAAAAAAAACAAAATAGCTAAACATATTTCCCAACAAAAGGGTTTAAATACTTAAATTAATTAAACGAGAGAAACATTCATTTTAAATGCGGGGGAAGATAACAAAAGGATGAAGATAAGAAAATCTCAAAAATAAGGAGGTCAAAGGGAAATTCATTTCAACGAAATCTGTTGTAATTGTCGAATTAAAATATATGCGGGTTTTATAACAATCCCCTTTGCCATAGATATATACATAGTTTTGAATAGCGGTCGCATTTATTTATATTTGTGTCTCTTTGTATAATTATCATGAGTGCTTTGGACTTTAAAATTATATTTTAGTTGGAGGTAATAATTGTTTTGAGGATGTTTTTTTCTTTCTATTCTATATTTAAATTGAAAGAGAACACTTTCATGAAATTAATGCTTATCAAAACCTACTTTGCTGTGCCATAATGAAACACTTAAAAATTAAAACTTTTTGAATACCCAATTCGAATTAATTGTATTATCTCTGTGGGATATGGTCCTTTTCAAGCTTTTAATTTGATTTTTAAAAAGGTATGCCTACCCTTCTCTATGATAGATATCCTATTTAAAGAACTGGCGCTACTTTTAGTTGAATAGTCCAAAGGTAAAACTGTTGTTATAGTAGGTTTGGTTTTGGAAGTCGGTTCTGCTGACTGGGTTAATTTTGAAAATGAACTTTTCGTACATTTATGAGTAACGACTAACGAGACTGAGTTTAATAACATTTTACAGTCAATTTTAATTTTAATCCTTTTTTTTATATTAATATTGCACGACTAGATCCCACGCACTTAAAAACTAGGAGGTACCTAAACATTGACAGTATGTATAGTAGGGTGTCCTTTATTTCCCAAACTCAGTTTTTTGGATAGCACACCCCGTCAATCGAAAGTTTATGCCGAAAGAAACAATTATTGACCAACAAAATTGTTTACCTTTGTTTGTAAATACTAGTTATAGGCAGTTGTTTTTAAGGAATTGAATTGTGTTATTCTATAATCGTCTAAGAAATAATTCTTTTGAAGGTTTTAACTATGACTTCACTTTAACAGAAAATAGTTAACAAAAAAATGGTTTTGAGCTGTGATAACATAAAATTACTAAAATAAATCAAGATGGCGAATTGAGTGTATATAAATGAGCATACCCTTTTATGTTTCTTTTTCTTACGAATTTTCCCAGAAACCCAATATAACTGAAAATCCACTGACATTAAATTTTCGGAAAGCTAACATCCCTAAGCTGAACAGCTTGCTGAGATCTATTGACTTTAATAGAATCACTCTCACCGCTAACATCGGCATCGACATCGCCCTCTGCAATTTCTATTCTACTGTCTTTAACTGCCTTACTCTTTCTGTCCCTGTGGTTCAACAAAAAGGCACATATATTCATCTACTCCCTGGTAAAATAGTGACTTTCGGTCTTTAAGAAATAAAAGAAATAAACTCTGGCGGATTTACCTAACATCTCACTCCTCCGTTGATCTCTCAAATTATTAGAACGCCAACTCTATTTTCTCTGAACTTTGCGATTCTCGTTACCAAGATAACCTGAATCGAATGCAATATTGTATTATAACAGACCCCAAAACATTCTTTCGTTTTATCAATGCTAAAAGAAAGTCTGACAGCTACCCGTCTTCCTTAACTTATATGAACTCTAGCTCTGATGATCCCAAAATAGTCGCCAATTTATTTGCCCAATTCTTCCGACAATCTTTCTCTGATACCGACCTTCAGCCTGATTTAGAATACTTCTCATACTTAAAATCTTGCAAACCAAACTTCCTTTTACTCCATTACCATTTCATCAGACGTTGTTGAAGGCAAGATTAATAATCTAAAAGACGATTATTCTGCTGGTCCTGAAGGGGTCCCAGCCATAATCCTGAAAAAGTGCTGCTTACACTTAGTTAAACCCTTGACTGCTCTGTTTCAATTTTCACTCTTGCTTGGAGTTTTTTCCGCTCTTTGGAAAAACTCTTTTACAATCCCTATCCATAAAAATAGTTAGTGCGTTCGACTGTCACGCTGGAGGTCTGGGATCGCTTCCCAGCCTCGTCCACCTAAAAACAAAAGTTTTTTTTCAGGGCTACTGCCTCTTGCGAGGAATTGACAAATCGTCCAAGAGTATCACTTGTCACGAATAAGTGCTTCTCGTCTAGCCGTTCGGATTCGGCATAAAATTGTAGGTCCCTTCCATTCCTGTCGAAAGGCGCACACAGGAATGGTTGCGAGTTGTTAGTCACTAGGCCCTGGTTCTTCATGAGCCGTTGTGCCACCCGATCTATTTATTTTTTTTATCCATAAAAAAGGCCCCAAGAAAGAAATTTCCAACTACCGCCCTATTGCTAAGTTATCATGCATCCCTAAGCTTTTTGAAAGTATCGTCTATGATACAATGCTTTTCCACTGCAAGCATATATTCTCCCCAAACAAACACGGTTTCTCCAAGGGCAGGTCTACTATTACTAACTTGTTAACCAATAATGAAACCAACTTCTTCTATCTGCAAAACCAAACAAAATCAGATATTCACTGAGTGCGTCTTTCTTGTTATTGTTTTTTAAAAATGAGTAACTTCCTTTTAAGTAAGCGAATAGTCAAAATGAGGTTCTGTTTTTAAAAGTATACATAATTATTTTACACATTATTTCTTAATCATTAATTTTATTCCAATGATGATGTCACCACAAAATATATCCCCTGTTTTTTATTATGATTTATTCGCATTGAATTGTGTCAATAAAAGCTTTTAATTCGTGATTAGAATTCTTTTTTCCCACTGTCCTACTTTGACTTTTTGGAATTTTAAGCAAACGAATATATAATTATTATTTTTAAAAAAAAAAAACAAAAACTGAAATGCGCAAGAGAAATTAATATAATTTGAGCTTTGTTGATTTCCGTCACTGATATTTAAAAATTTGTTAAACAGGTACTAACTAATTACATAGAACGTGTTTAAAATTTGCATAAATAATATAACCTAGTGCATTATTCTTCCTTATTTACACTGCCATAGGCAAATAAATATAATAATACGTAGTTGTTTTTATTTTGAATTAATAAATCTTATTTAACTTCGTCAAGCTTAAAATTTCTCTCATAATAAAAAAAATTAAGGAATAAATTTTTTGTTTTTGACCGTAACCGGTTACCATCCTAAGCGAATAAACAACTTACACCTTCTTGCAATAAGATGCTTAGGTGCCTATGTTGGTAAGTGTGTTTGTGAATATTGTAACAACTACATACATATTTAGCTATTTTTCTTACTCACTGAGACGTCATACGTTGCTTGGATATTTTGTTAAATCTTAATTTAATTTTATCTAGTTTTTATCTTTTGATTTATCTGTTATCTTATTTTTTGATTTAATTATTTATCTAATTTGTTATTATTTTTTATTTATCTTTTGATTTAATTAATTTTTAAATATGTGTATGTATTAATAAAAAAAAAATGTTTCATAAAAACTTTGCTCGTACAAAAGATAACTATTTTAGCATGTATTTAAAGTATTTGTGTGAAAAAATTTTAAGATAATCAAAAATAGGTGCAATCCAGTCGTAAATATTTAGTCTTTCACAATAAAAGCTTCATTTTATTATCCCCCATATCTGGTCTGGATTTGATCAAAATAATTATGAAACAAACAGAATCATAACGACAACAGAGTGAACCACTCTCTCTCTCTTTCTTTTAATTCATGTATTCTTTTCTTTATTCATATCCGCAAATAGCCATCTACTCTTCAGAGTAAGAACTAATTGTCAGAAGGAAGAGCTAAGGGTGTATGATAATAATAGATTTCAAAATCCAAATCCAAAAGAAAAGCTGGATCTTGAGTTGTTTTTTGTAATACATGTGTTTTCTTCAATAAAATACAGCTTATATTTATCTCAACCCAAGTACACACATATTATTTGTTTCCAATTCAAATAATTTAACCTGAAAAATAATAAAAGCTTTATTTGAGAAGGCAAAATGCTATTATTGCATCGTAAACGGGAATACAAAATAGATATTAAAGACAATTTTTAATTAAACAGATGTTAAATTGAGAATTGAAGTGGGTAATACATAACAATAAAGTAATTCTGTCCGAATGCTGGACCTTCCTTATAATATAAAATTTATTTATTTAATTCCCAAAATCAATTTACAAAATCAATGAATTGAAGGTAATCAGTCCGGAAGGAAATGTATACAAAACACATACTGTATCTCATTACGACTTATGAAAATTTGAACAGCAACTGTTTTGCTTAATAAAAAACGTTTACAATCCGCTGCTGCTCAGTCTGTCGGGCGTTTTGGGGCCACTTAGACGTCTGTCAGGTCACGTTCATATTCGCACTCAGGGAGTCGAGGGCTTTCGGTTGCGACTAATTTCATGTGGTGTCCCAAAAGTCTAAAAATGCCAAAAAAAAAAAAAATCCTTTTTCGGGGACGATCGGTCTGAGTTTTGGGGCCAGCTAGACGTGTTTCGAAAACATATTTGTATTCAGGGAGGACGTCAACATGTATTACATTTGAAATGGTTTCCCATCCGATTTCAATTTTATGAAAAGTTGTATTTTTGATGTACTATTTCGTGGTAACGGGACCACTACATGCTGGCAGACGAACGTATTCGTTATCGGCTTCCAGGACTAGGTACATGTGCTATTAATGTCTTTTGCTTTCCGTTCACTAATACTTAAAAGATAAAATAGCCATTTGGTGATTTTAACTAAAGTAAAATGTTAGGAGATAGTACAATGCTAAACTCGTTTAAAACTAGCAAAATACTATTTTTAAGCAAGTATCACACTTAAAATGATTTAACATCATACTAAATTGACTAAAATATTTGCGCCAATGATTTTTTGACCTTCTTAGGTCGGTTTTTATTATTATTATGTGCTTAAATGGTTTTTTATATTTTTTTTTTTAAACATCCATTTTAATAGAAAAATTATTTCCAACAAGAAAGTCCGTCCTTCCGTCATTCCGTCCTTATGTCCTTATGTCCTTGCGTCTTTGCGTTCTTGCGTCCTTGCGTCCTTGTGTCCTTGCGTCCTTGCATCCTTGCGTCCTTGCGTCCTTGAGTCCTTGCGTCTTGCGTCCTTCCGTCCATCCGTCCATCTTACCATCCGTCCTTCCTTTCGTCCGTTCTACCATCCATCTAGCCGTCCCGTCCCCGTCCGTCCATCCGTCCGTCTGTCCCTCCGATCATGAACGTATGGGTTTTGAATTTTTGATTCCATTTTGCATTAACATAAACATTAGGGTGGTCCTTAGAAAGGTCTTATTCTTATTTTGGATGACGCACCCCCTTATTTGTTCTAAATAAATAAAAAATAAAATCCTGTAAAAATTTAGCTCATTTTCTTAACGTTGATGTCTGAAGTCTTATATGGAAAATCCCACGTATTTCTGTATATCCAACTTTAAAAATTCATAACTTTAGTAATGATTGATTGAAAATGGAATTCTTGAACATATGTAGTAACTTTTGTCATGTTTAAAAAAATGTATGTAAAAAATTTTACAACATTTATTAAAATTAAATAAAAAACAAGTTCAATTAAAAGTTTTTATGCGACCTTTAACCCTCAAGATTGCTTAAAGGGTAACTTTTTTTTTTTTAGCGTGAACTCAATTTTTGACATTGGCTATCGATAGAGTGCAACATTTTACATTTAAATATTTAATTTTTTTTTATTTCGAGAAGATTTTTCGATGATGATTTACTAATTTTAATAAGTAGCGCATTTCGTAATGACCTTAAACATAACCTTCAATGACGGCTCCTCACCTTTAGCACCTCATATATGGGATATTCGCAAAAAAAGTATACCATCTAAAAGGTCTGTAAGTGGTCAAAAAAGGTCAACTAATTTCAGAAATTGGTCAGCCATAGGAAATTTTTTATCAATGGTTAAAGTTTTTTCAAGTTCACCAACTATTTTTGGCACCTCATTTAAGGGATATTCGCAAAAAAGTATACCATTCGAAAGGCCGTAGGTTTTTTAATGAATTTTTAAAGATTGTTCCAAGGTTACAGTATAAGAGTCTTCATTAAAAAAAACGTATGGCTGACCAATTACTGAAACTAGCTGACCTTTTATCACAAGTCGGTGGGCTTTCAAATGATACACTTTTTTCCAAATATCCCATAAATGAGGTGCCAAAAATAGTTGGTGACCTTGAAAAACTTTAATCATTGATTAAAAATTTCCTATGGCTGACCAATTTCTGAAACTAGTTGACCTTTTTTGGGAATATCCCATATATGAGGTGCTAAAGGTTAGAATGCTCCTAACCTTGACCAACCAATGACCCTGACCTAATTTAAAAATATCTACCTTGAAGTTATATTTAGTAATTCTGTTTGTATCGTGACACCCTGTAGGTACCCTATCCATTTTTTTTCTTAAATATGCGATACCTTTACATGATGTATCCCAAAATCATAATCATACATCATTCTGCACCCGTATTATGTGTATGTGTATATAAATGCACACAATGGTCAATGGCATTTAGCAGGGAGAAAGAACATTATGCTCCTGAAAGATAATTTGATTGGAAGTTATGAAGGTAATAACCGAATTCACACACCCAGATTCTTCTCCAGTTTATGATGAAATATATTTATTGCCTTGGCTCGGCATTTTTAACGCCACCACATATGAGATGTTCACTGAACTCTATTTAATCTTATTATTTCATTAGTTTAGGGTAAGGGTAGGTAGGTTTCGGTATATAAGATATCTCCTATGGTACATCTATCTCTCCAATCTATGTTACTGTACATATTGAAACGAAGGTATAGTGGCGAATACGACGAGCGACGGACGGTCCTCGTTGTTGCCCATGTCCATATATCTCATATAGATAACATAACCATATATTCAGTGATTCTTATACCAATTAATTTGTGCTAAATGACGCGGGAAGAATTTCGACATCATTCTTCGAAACCAAATCAAACGAATGAATTGAATATATGTATGTACGTTGAGGTCAGTTCAGTGCAGAAGAAATACCTACATACATATCTACATAGCTATATTGCTCATTGATTAAGTATATGGGAACTGAGAACCCAAGAATCACGAACACGACTACCGTGTTCACTAATGAAATGACAATGTAAAGAAGCCATCGAAGTTTATTATCACAAGATGTGTATCGGAGGAGGTTTTTGTGGTTCGAATATATGCGAGTATGTACGACTATGCGATGTAAGACACATTCCTTTTCAAATAAATTTGTCCAAGTTGGTATGTAGCAGCGAGTTGAGTTTAGATGGTGAAAACTTGTACAATATCGATTTCAGTTAAGAAAATACTTGCTCCAATAATTTTTTAGAATAAGAAAAAAATGTTTACAAACATCGTCTATATGTGTCTGTGAGTGTTCCCATATTCTTTTTTTTTTTTGTCGGTTCTCAATCATTGATTTATTATTCATTGATGTAGCCTTCGTTCGTTCTGCACTCTGCAAATGATATGAGTTATGGATTTTAAATAAATTGGATTTAAAGTGAGGGAATTTGTAATATATAATAATTTATATGTTTAAGTGGTTGAGATTTCGAGGCAAATTGAATAAATTTCGGCAAAATGGGTTTAAATGTTGGAAAATTAATAAAACAAAATTCTTATGTGGGAAATTGTTTTAACATGGTTAGATAGAGGTTATTACTAGGAATGAATTTATATTGAAAAAATAGGTTACTGCGAGTGGTTTTGTAAATATTTGATTGAAAATTTGTTTTGGAAAATTTCTAAGTAGGGCAAATACAATATTTTCAATAAACATTTCAATAGACAAAAAATACCATTAAAATAATCCTATCTTAGCTAAGTTTCACATTTTTGATATTGTGTAACATAGTTGGAAAAGAATGCAATCAATTAAGTATTGCAATCAATTAAGTATAAACCCGCACAGAAAAACAAATCTAGTTTTCGACAAGGCACTTAAGAGTTTCACAAAGATTCTGGCAAGGGGCTAGCAAGGGTTAGTAAAGGCTAGAAGAAGGGTCTTGGCGATTATGAAGCCTATTGCCTTGTTTTGTTTGGTGTACAAGAGACATTCCTGATGGGGTACCGACACGTGTCCAACAAGTTTTTACTAGGGACGGCCTCACGAGTGTTTGAAAAATTTCCCTCGCCTTAATTTTTGTTACTGAAATTCAGCAAGGGTTTGCCAAGTTTCTGACAAGTTTTCTTCATCTAGATGTTCCTTACTGAAAACATTTTAGGGCTTTGCGAAAACAAGACAAAAACTTGACATTTTTCTAGCCGGGAAGTATTTTAAAGTATTTTAACTTTAAGTCAGTACTTCAAACTGAAATTCCAAGTCAATCTGCAGCCAAAAGACTTCAAGAATGCAATCGATGCATACAAGACTTTTGAAAGACATCATCAATTGATTGTGAATACATTATTGCAGTCAAAATACTTAGAAAAAGTATTTTTTTGTTCGCAAAGATTTGTCAAATGAATGTAATTTAAAAGAATTAAATACCAAAGTATTGGATTCTGTGGCTCATTTGAGCAAAAAAGATTACCAAGTGAATTTTCAGTTGTAGTTTTCTGAATAAGCAAATGTTTGGAGCTCTAGTAACTAATTGAAAAAGTTGTTTCAGCTGGAATAATGATTTTTTTTGTAGAACCAGTCAATAACGAATAATTTTTAAAAATATAAATAAAAAATAGTTTTTTCTTTATTTTTTTGAATGTGTGAATGTGAAAATTTTCATTATTCCAATTAAAAACTAACAAATAAAGTGGTTTGGTGGTATAGATGCATTTAATAAAACTATTTATATAATTGTTTTTTGAAACCTATTTTTGGCACGCCTTAAATTGAGCTTAATAAAAGCTTAAAAATGTTTATTATATGTATGTTTGTATTGTTAATCAAGTAAATAAAAATTTTTTTTCTCAAAAAAAAAAATCAACAGTTTTGAATCTTGCTACACTTACTAAGAAATGTCTAGTGATGACCTAAAAAAAAGTCCCCAAGAATCAGACCGTAGAGCTTGCGGTAGTGAAGAGAAACATATAGTTTTTTTTTCACCTTTATCTTGCAAACTTACTGGAATCAAGAACAATCTTCTACAAATATAACACTTATTTGATTCCCTAAAAAAAAAAAAAAAAATTAAGCGTTTTTTCATATCTGTTATAGTTAAGTATATAACTCTAGCACTAGCGGTAGTTAAGATATACTTGCAATAATTATTTTGGGGTTTCCAATTTATCTTGTCGTATCAAAAAGTAGTCTTCTACAAAACTAAGCCAAGAAAATTTTCTACAAAATCAATTATAGGTACAATCCGGATTACTTGATTAGGGACAAGATTTTTGTTTAATTGTACAATATTTTTCAAACCATTTGGAAAATCTGAAAAAAATTATTGACAGCATGTGTAGTGATCATGTTGAAATTGTTGGTATTATGTTGATAATTTCTTGTTTTCTGAAGCTCTTTCCAAATGAGGCCATAAAATGTACCTTTTTTGTCTCCCTCGATAACGGACAAAATGTGGAATCTCTACTTGTTATGATACTCGGAATGAAATAAAAGTACATTTCGAGTAGGTATGTAGGACTTCGGCCCGAGACATAACTTTATATAATCCGCAATTTTGGATAGGAAAAAGTTATCAAGTTATCAACCAAGGAAAAAATAATTAAAGTTCTAACTTACAAGGAGCTGGGAAAAACTACCTGCTTCGTAACCACCACAATTTGAGGAGGCTATTTTTTTTTTGCAAAAAGTAAATCACATACATTGTTCGTACATGTTTGAAAAATGTTCCGTTTACTTTAATTACCAATTATTTTGGATAATTAAAATTTAAGAACGTTTTTATTACTTCAATCGTGGTCTTTTGAAATTTTTTTAAGTAAATTACTAAATCCAGTAACTACAAGATTTTGAAACACCTTGTAAATATTTATCTTAAAATTTAGGTAGGTACTAATTATATAAGATAATTTGCCGTTATCATTTTTCTCTCCAGTTTGATTTGAAATTAATCACTAAAATAATTAATGTAGATATCTTTTCGAATGTGCAACAAAATAATGTAAACCCTTTTTTGATATTGCAAATAAGAATTTTAGAGATGGCTCTCTTACCCGTTTCTTTTCTGTACGTTTGAATTAGTTTAAAAACACTTTGGTGTTACTTCAGTCATTAATGTTTGAATTGTTTGCTTTGTTTCGAGAAAAGTTTCTGAAACATCCTGTTGAGTCTACATTTATTTCCACATTTTGGATTTTTTTTTGCACAGTTCGACATGAAACTTATCATTGAAATCGTTTATTTTCTCTCTTCTTCTTCCTCTTCTTCTTCCTCCTCCTCTTCTTCTACTTCTTCTTCTTCTTCTTCTTCTTCTTCTTCTTCTTCTTCTTCTTCTTCTTCTTCTTCTTCTTCTTCTTCTTCTTCTTCTTCTTCTTCTTCTTCTTCTTCTTCTTCTTCTTCTTCTTCTTCTTCTTCTTCTTCTTCTTCTTCTTCTTCTTCTTCTTCTTCTTCTTCTCCTTCTTCTTCTTCTTCTTCTTCTTCTTCTTCTTCTTCTTCTTCTTCTTCTTCTTCTTCTTTTTCTTCTTCATTTTACCGGCCCGGCGCGTCGATTGACATGATCTCGAGGGGCACCACAACTCTCCCACTCAACTGCTTCACCTAAGGTTCTACTTATGGGGTTCGCCGCGTTGACCTCAGAAAACGTCGACAGGCCTCCCGGTTTTGGATTATTCCATGTCTGAGGCGAACTAAATGCAGGTGTCGTTGCATTTGTTACATCCAGGAGTTTTTGCGCCTGCCTTTCTTCCGCACTAGTGTTGGAACGTCTTGTGCCTTTGCCTTTTGAACTTGGTTCTCATGGCATCTTATTTGTACATGACAGTACCAGCTAAGTTGATTATGCTGTATTTTGGCCAAGATGGTATTTTTGACGTGTAGGCTTTCTCGGATCTTCTTGGTTCTTATTCGATCACGCTTTGTCACTCCTGCTGTCATGCGAAGCATCTTCATTTCAGCTGGCGTCAATTAACTCTCATACTTCTTGTACATTGTCCAACACTGTGAACCGTATGTAAGCGCTGGACGCACAACCTTTCAGCTTAGGGGGCATTTTTCTATCACAGAAAATGGAAGAGTTTTGCCGCCACTTCATCCACCCTACGCTTACGCGATGTTTGGTGTCGTCATCACAAGGTCATTCGGACTTGGGAAGCACTGTAACTTTTCCATTCAAATAGATGTCCGGAATAGGCCTGTGTGGATCAGAAAATGGACAGCATAGGTATTCGGTCTTTTTCGTGCTAATGCGGTATCCATTTCTCTCCAGAACATCCACCCATACATCAAGTGCTCGTTGCAAGGACACAGGAACTTCTATTATGATCGTCAGCAAAGAATAACTGATGCACTTTGGGGTCCGTCACCTTATTCTCAACCAGAAAGTCAGGGACAGTAATAAAGAGCAAAGGGTGATCCCAAAATTTTTCAATTCTGATTCTTATACTCTGAATAACATCTGTGGTTGATTTATCCGAAACAAACCCGCACTGGTCGTCAGACAGTCGTATTATTTTTCGTAGGTGGTCATCCAATATCCGCTCAACGATCTTCATGGTGTTTGACATCAGCTTGATCGATCAGCTTGATTTGTGTATCACCCTTCATCTTGTAGATTGGATTATTTTCTCTCTGATCCACCAACAAAAAAATTAAATAAGAAAAATGACGAAAATTTAAAAAGGATTTTTGTAAGGTTACTTTAATTTCACCACAATGTCACTTGAATTAGTTTTGATTCACTTTAAGTAACCCTTTCCTTAATTTAACGATGGTCTTTTTTAAGTGAAATATTATTTCCATTCCCTGGTGGTAAAAAAGTGTTCTTTCAGCAAAGTATTCTGAACACTCTGTAATTTAAAATAAAAATGTTATTGAGTTACTCACCGTACTTCCACTGAGAAACATCCTATTTAAAAAAATTCAATTATTTTCTCACTAAAAATAAATTTTCAATTGAAAAAAAAAACTGTCTACAGCACCTGCTTGACTGATCTTCACTTGTTTATTTAAATTATTGTTTTTTTTTTGAGTATGCTTTATGACAAATAATATTAAATATTAAAATTTTTCTTTCTATATATCCCGCGTTTCTCTGTGCTTGTGTATGCATAAATAATATAATTTTGTGTACATATGTATGTACATATGTAAATATAGAGATTGCTTGTATGTACCATTTCTATAAAAAAAATGTCTAATCTAAATTTTTTTTTATTTTCAGCAGAAAATCTTACAAAAATTTGTCAAGAGAAACAATTCCAATGTGCAAATGGAGAATGTATTCCTATTAGATACGTGTGCGATGGAGAACCTGATTGCACCGATCAAACTGATGAATTGGTACTAGAATGCAGGTTTGAAGGTAAGTTTTTTATAATATTCATAATATATGTATGCATTGTATGTACTGTTCCTACATATGTACATACATATGCTTATGTAACATATCTGGAAGATCTTTTAGCCCCCTCTCCTGATGTGTTATATGTAAAAAAGTGTGACAATATTATTTTCCGAAAAATTCCTCATTTTAGAATAAGAACAAAAAAACGGTATTTTAGACTTTTGGTATTTTATAAATATATTAAATTAAATAATAATATCATAAAAATTATGACTTCTAGAAAAAACTCTTAATGCATGCTTATAGAAGGTTAAATAATATACAGAGTGTGCCGTAAAGGATGGTCAAAACTGAATATGGTGATAGGCCAGATAACGACCTTTCAGAATTTGGTAACTTGTTCATACCGAATCATGATGGTTTTCGAATAACGGCTATTTTTCAAAATTTTAAAAAAACTTTACTTTGAACTAGTTTTTTGCTCACCCTGTCCATAATTGACTTTTGTTTTTTACAATTTTTTCACTAAAACTTTGGCTAATAGTTTAACTTATTTTACTGAATAAAATAATGTTCATTTACATCACCATTTGCCTACAAACTAAAAGATAAACTTGAACTTTAACCAAATTAAATTTTTGACCTCAATCTTGTTAAGAGCTCCAGGAATAAAATTCGTATGACACAGTACAGGTTTTATCTTCCAAAAATATCCCGTTTATCTTTAATTTTTAAAAAGGTATACAACTTGCTAAAGCGGTGCTCAGATAGAAAGTTATAACCGTTTGAATCCAAACAAACAAACTATTAGCCAAAGTTAAAGTGTAAGAATTGTAAAAAACAAAAGTCAATTATGGACAGGGTGAGCAAAAAACTGGTTCAAAGTAAAGTTTTTTTGAAGGTTTTGAATGAACAACAAGTGTTGGCTACCACCGAGTATTATATAGGCTGGAATTATTGCAATTTCATGGCTGCCACACCAATCATCAGATTCCCTTAGTGGTGCTTAGTCTATAGTTCCAATTTTAATTTATAAATTATTTTGCCGTCAACTGCATTTGAACCTAGACCGCTGCACTAAGCATTGCACCACCGAGGTCACCTGATCGTGCCCATCCAAATGAAGGTTTTTTTCTAATTTTACAATTGCATTTGGACAACTAGCATTTTTACCAGCCACACACAAGCTATGCAGCAAGTGTTATCACGAGAAAACACCTTTGTAAAGTTTTTTTTTTAATTTCGAAAAATAGCCGTTACTCGAATACCGTTATGATTCGGTATGAACAAATTACCAAATTCTGAAAGGTCATGACTTGTCCTATCACCATATTCAGTTTTGGACCATCATTTACGGGACACCCTGTATAAATTTTCTTAATATAATTTTTCGATTAGGCTTTCAGTTTAAAAGATACATGGCAAAAACGGGGTTTCTTGACAGTTGACACTATTGAAGTCACAATATCTTACGACTTATGACTCGTATGGAAAAAAGTGTCATAATTTTTTTTGAATAAAATATTATGACCTTTAAACTGAGCGGAAGAATTTTTTTGACAACTTGTGCTTTTAAGAGTAAAAAGCAAAAAACCGGAAATTTGAATTTATTGTCATATTTTTAATAAAATTATATCTTTAAAACGGTTGTTTTTACGAAAAAAAAAAAAAATAAGAAGAATGTTTTCTTTTATGGGGTCACATAATGTACAAACTTTTCATTTAGATGTATTCAAAAATTTGATCGGATTAGGAGTTATAGCTACGTGAAAAACGGACATTAGAGACATTTTACGTTTTTTGAAATTTCGATATCTTCTTAACGGTGAGTCTTAGGAAAACAAATGGTTTGACCTTTTTTATGGCAGATAACAACATGTTCTACAAAGTTTGTATGAAATACTGTTCTATAGCATTTACCGTTTCAGAGTTATATGCGAAAAACTGATATTTTCGACATTCAAAATTGAATACATTTTTTTTTCCATAAATGGGGACTTTTAACATTAGCTTTGTTCAGTGACGTTGTTCCGAACAGTTTGGAACAGTTTAGAACAGAAAAGTACAAGTTTTTGCTGTTCAATGAGAATTTTCTGTTCTAAACTGTTCTGATTTGCCGTTCAGTGAGGCTGTTCCGAACAGTTTGGAACAGAATAGAACAGGATTTTCTGTTCTTACTTTTTAGGTAGAACAACTTAGAACAGGTTTGTGACAACTGTCAAAATCAGCTGCTGTCACTTGAAAGTTTATATTTTTTAACAAATTTCGTGGCTCTTTGTGCTTTTACTTTGGAAACAAACAAATAAATATTTAAAAAACAACATAAATTAAATTACATTAAATTGTGTAGTTAAATAAATACTATTTCTAATTGTTTTTAATAAAAGTATTTCTTGCTTATCCACCAAACTCGAAATTTTTTTTTTTTTGACAATTACATATGTCATACAGCTGCCTGTTCTATCCTGTCTGACATTTCTGTTCTACTCTGTTGTGTTCTGTTCTGTTCTAATCTGAAAAAAACCTCACTGAACAATCCTAATATCATTATGATGGTATTTTTAACGTCAATGCCAATTTTCAGCTTGTTGGGAATTTATGCAAGGGTCAATGTTTTATTCGACCGAAATATTAAGTGGTTATCACTTCGATCGGAAAATTACCATTTGCGAACGCCCACCCCCGGCTGAAAAAAAAAACTTGCCAGACGGTTGAATTTAGCATAATGTTGTGCATATCTAAACATACATGCATAGCATATGAATTTTGGTTATCACTCTACTCACAAAATTTGCTGCCGACTCTTGGTCTATTACGTAAGGTTCAGTGAAATCGAATTTTTATAATGGGGTACCATATTTTGGCCTATACCGCCCAAGGTAAAAGCGTCCAAATCAAACTGGAATTATCGCCAAAAAAAAAAGAAAAATAACATTTGCTCCAAAAATTATAGGCTAAGTTCCGAAATGCATCAGATGCGCATTTGATGCAAAGTCATAAGTTCCAAAACTCAAACGTGAAAATGTTTACAAAGCAGCAAGTTTCTTAACGCATCCGATACGAAGTCGATGCGCATTAACTGAGCATGGATGCTTTTATTTGACGTTTGTTTAGAAAAAAAAATTACTAGCAGTAAGGAAAATTTGTTTGTGTTGTTAAGAATTCTTTAGTTTTAAAAAAATTGTGATATTTTTTAGTGAAAAAAGTGGAAAGTGAAACGTGAAAAGAATAATGCTGCATGTCTGCTTATTCAAGTTGTCTTTCTTCGATACTTTTGGAAAACTTTTGCTTAAATGCGTTTGCTTGTGCTTCAAATACGTGAATATTTGATAAATACATTTTGTTTGATGTGTGCTCTCCGAATAATGTGCGTTCCAAATTGCCAAACTTATACAAAGTAAAATGTTTACAAAGCATCTTGTATGCGTAACTGATGCGCATCAATAGAGTTTTTCTGCCGCATCAAAACTTTTTGTTTTACATTTCGGAACTCAGCCATAATGTCGCCCAAATATTTTGAATGTAAAATATTTTCTGTAGAATTTGGGTTCAAACGATTTTAACCCCCATTTTGGGTCCTCTGTCCCGCTCACGCGACTCCGTCGCTCCACTTATGGTATGCTCAGTCGCAATGCAGGCGCCTATGTCAACATTTTTCTTGGACAACAATATTTTTTCAAAAATAGACGAATAATCGTGTAGCTTCATCAATGCCCATGTTCTGCAATTCGATCCAAAGTGAATTGAAATCACTTTTCAATTTCACGTGAAATGAAATCGCATGTTTCACATTTCGATCGATTTCGAAAACTTCAAAATTGCTTCGAACTGTCAAAACTGAAGGATCATCCATTTTTATTTTGTTTCTAAAGTGAAATTACTGCTGGTTTGGATATGGATGTAATATTTTTGGCAATTTTAAAGGAAAAAAAGAAGCAGATTTCCAAGGAAAAAATTAAAAGACATATTTTACGAGACGAATCCAATATATTAGATTTACCTGACATAATGTGAGTGCGTGAATATATGAACTTGTCTGATGAAGTAAATTCTTGAATTTTTTTTTTTAAGTTTTCATGGTAATTTAAGATTGAGCAAAGACGCTTTTTAATATGTTTTAAGAGAAATAGAACCTTTAACAAGACCTTCATCGATTCCTTCAATTCAAAAACTTGCAGCAACACTCCGATTCTTAGCAGAAGGAAGTAATCAAAGATCAATTGGCAGTGATTAGGACATTGCTTTGGCAAGGCCCACGGTTTGTAAAATCATTGAAGAAACCTTAAATGTTTTGCAAATCCAAATTGTGCAACAAGTGGATCAAACAATAAATAAATACTAATAATAAGAAAATGAAGAAATTTAAATATTAAAATATTGAAATAACTTGTTTTAAGTGGAGTGAATGAATAAAAATCAATTAAAAAGTACAAGTGACCTCAACTCCAGAAATTATTGTGTTTCGCCCAAGGTATAACAGTGGGCTCTTCAGTCAGTCTGTTATACCCTACTAAGACCCAAATTTTGGTCGATGTTTACCGACTCTTATAAAAATCACAGCAAAAAGATACTGTGAATTTTATTATTCTAGGGGAATTTGTTTAAATTCGTGCACCTAGAAAATAAATACCCGTGGTCAGGATTTTTATTATAAGAAGATGAAGAAATTTAAATATTAAAATATTGAATTACTAATAGACGACAGAAAAAATTATTTGTTCTTACATTTTGCACGAAGACGAAGAAATACACAAGCTAACTGCAACTGTACCAATTTCACAGACAATTCACAGAACTTAAATAAGTGATTTGAATGCGTTCAGAAAATGGAATAAACCGAAATACAGAACATCCATTTTCATTTTCGAAATTCCAATTCACAATAACGAATTGTGGAACACCCAAATTCACTTTCGTCATGTGAATTCACAACAAGTGAAATGCAGAACATGGGCGCAAAATATAGTTTCAGCAAAATACCCACACACAAGATTTTGTCTTTGGGCGATATGTGCTTGCATTTGGGTGTAACTTCATTAGTTTGTAATAGTTTTTGACAATATTTCCTTTTTTGGGCCCTATTTCCAGTTTTCTATTTCATCTTAAAATTTTGGCCGTTGTTTCGTCTTGACAAAAATTGTACGAAATGGAAACGATCATCTTAAACGGAAAACAAAATTCCAACAAAAATTTGTTAAGAGTTTTTTGGGCGATATTTTGAAATCGATTTGGACGTTTTTTCCTTGGGCGTTAATGCCTTACCCCATTATTTTATTTTTACCCCATTTTCCTCTAAAAAGAAGCTTAGTTTTAAAAATATTCGGCCCATTCATTACGCAAAAGTAATTTCCGAGATTATCCAATATATAAAAACTTTCAAACAAACAAAGCTACTTTTCCGCTACTCTCGTAAGGTCATAAATCAAAAACATAACCTACATATCAATAAAATTACTCACTATTATCATTATCTCTATCTGATCAAATTTTTCATTCCAATATGGAACTTGGTGTCCCTTCTTTATTGGACTAACTTATCACCTCGAAAAAGTGGAAAGTAAAGTGCACTTTCCCCACCCTCCTTAACCATCACGCTACCTAATTTATACAAACCCCATTTACATATATATTTTTAAAATACGACTCTTCCAATCTCCATGCCTCATACACCTCCTTGATGTTAAAAAGGTTCCTTTTTAAGGAAACTAATTCATTTTGGAGAGAGAGCAAGACAGCCGGAACAAACGAAGGGCAGACTCATAGTGTAATGCAAGGCACGTGTGAATAAACTGCATTTGCATAATTTTTTCCTTCTGAAAGCTTTAAATAGCATTTGAGACGTGGACTTGCATTCATAGTTTTTTTCTTCTCTACCTCCTAATAGTGCGGTAGATAAGATACAGATATTTACATTCTTCAATCTTAAAGAACTATAATCTTGAAAAGAGATTGTTGTTACTCCAAAGAACATTGGAACCTACATACATACCTATATGAAAACTGTAAGAAACTAACTACAAACACAAATATTTCGACAATGAGGGACACCAAGGACCCTTCCCTTATGTCTGTGTTTTCATCGTCATGATCCCTTTTCTTTCCGTGGCCTAGATTCTACTCTATCTCACCCACTTCCATTATTATACTCGTAGCTATACCTACTCGCTAATCCTGGTACAATAATAAAGTATGAATGCTTCAAACAAAAAAAAAAGAAATCATAAAAATTTAAAAAGATGTTTTGTAAACATTTGCAATCAAACTCGATAGTTCCATTCCACTCTTATAATGATAACAAAGTCATGACATGAGCCAGTTTTATCATCATGGTTTTGGGTCATTCGGTTGCTTTAGCTTGTGATGGGGTAGGTCAACATAGAAAAGTCAAAGCGCGCAATATGTTCTTTGGCGATAATAACCAGACAAAAAAAGAAAACAAGCGCATTCAAAGAAGGATCTGTGAGAAGTGGGTAACTCTGGTCTGTATAGACCACCATCATGAGCTCTATAGCTCTGGAGGCAAAAATACAAGGACTTTTCGATAAAATTGGTTCTCTATAGTATTGTTCTCCTTATATTGGGGTCAATTGGAAAGTTTGTTTTCTTTGTTTCATTCCAGTAATATTGTAGTTGGTTGTTGGTTGCTTTTGGTTGTTGAGTTCGAGGATTCTGTTTGCTGTTCTGGATTTCTAATCTGCTTAACAAGTTTGCCATGTTTTTCTTTTGAAAAGTTTTTTTTTTGTTTAGATAGCAGTTTTTTTTTTGCTTTTTCATGGAATCAAATATTGAAAAAAAGAAAGTTAAATCGTGTATGGTGTATTTTTGTTTTGTTAGTTTGTGTTTGGAATAATTTGATGCGGAAAACTGTTTATATTCACTAGGTGAGTGGTTGTGGGTAAATTTGGAACAAAGAGTTTACCTGAAGAAAAATATACTTAAGACAGCCAAAAGGAGCAAAACAAAAATGGGAAGTAAATATCCTTACAGTCATTGAGTTTTAAATAACGTACTCAAAGATTATTTGGTTTGTATACCTGCTGTATGTAATTAAGGACTATTTGCTGAAATGAAACATATTTAACATAACAGCTGTGGTTGTACGTGAAAGTTTACATTTAGCATTAGCGATTATAATGAACTTAAATATTTAATTTTCTTACCAACAAACGGTTCTAAAAGGCTAGTTCTTATTGTAGAGTGTATACTTCTAATCACATTCATCTGACTGCGTCAGTCGTTGCATAACCTCAGAGTAGAGAACATCAATAATAAAACTATATCTGTCTCTTATAACCCAGTCTTTTATTTTATATATATATAATATATAAATACCTGAACAATTTCTTTCAAGAGTTGTTATTATTGAATATGTTTGTGTGGGCCCTATGGATGCTTATAACTCAAAATGCTCCTAATTCTACCGTTGCTTTTGAGATAGAAAGTTCAATTTTCAATATTGTCGGTATAGATAACTCGTAAACGAATTCAAATTCGACATTTTAACTTAAAAATATTTCTATAGAACATTAAATAACCTATTGAAATGACTGCTTTAAAAAATTAAAAAAAAAAAAACTAGCTAGGAAAAATTAACAAAACAACAATCATGAAAACATTGAAAAATCAAAGATTTTAATTTTGTTCACTAAATTGCTGATAACTTTTTTCGGAACAAAAATAAGCGTGATGCATTCTCAAATACAATAAAGCAAATGCTCAAACCTTCGATATCCAAAAATTGAAAATTATTCAAAATTGACCAGGATACCTATGTACATACAGTGCCGGTCATAAGGTGAGAAGCAGTAATTTTTGAGAATCGAATTTGCAATATCTCGTGTTATACGCGAAAGAGATCGTAATTTTGTATGACACAAGAGAGACTGTTTAATGTGCCATAGCAAAACTCATGCTCGCACTTCAAGAACAAAAATTAACTGCAGCCAAGAGAATAAAAATAAGCTGAGTCACTTTTTTTAAGTAATTTTATTGTGTCATAAGGTAAGAAGCAGTAGTAGCCCGTAGCGTAATGGTTAGTGCGTTCGACTGTCACGCTGGAGGTCTGGGATCGCTCCCCAGCCTAGTCCACCTAAAAAACTAAAAAGTTTTTTTTTCAGGGGTACTGCCTCTTGCGAGAAATTGACAAATCCTCCAAGAGTATCACTTGTCACGAATAAGTGCTTCTCGTCAGGTCCCTTCCATTCTTGTCGAAAGGCGCACACAGGAATGGTTGCGAGTTGTTAGTCAAATTGAAGAAAAACGATGGTTTAAATTTTTTTAAATTTTTTTTTCGACAAAATTTATTTACTTAATATTGTGTGCTTTGTAGTACCAAGATGACTGGAAATCAGGCATCTTAGTACTTTCAACTGTCAAGTTAATTGTTCGCTTATAGGATATTACGGCCCAGATTATAACGCCTCCATCCCTGTTGTGATGACGGTTCAGAAATCGTTCCTTTTTTCTCATATCGTGAAAAAATTACAATAGCCATCCTTTTGAGGAAAAATTAGATATTTCTGAATCTTCATCACAACAGGGAAGGAGGCGTAATGATCTGGGCCGTAATATCCTATAAGGGAACAATTAACTTGACCAATGACCCAATAAAATTACTTAAAAAAAGTGACTCAGCTAACATTTACTCTCTTGGCTGCTGTTTTTTTTGTTCTTGAAGTGCAAGCATAAGTTTTGCTTGGCACATTAAACAGTCTCTCTTGTGTCATACAAAAAAGACGGTACAAAGTACAAGATAAAACTTAATTTAATTTGGGGTGCATTGACTTGGCATAGTATTGGTCTAAGAGCACACAGCAAATTTTGGGAGTGGATTGATAAACAAAATATGAGTATGAGGGTTTGTAGGTGCATATATCGTGGTATCGAAAACAATCGCCTGGCCGGTTTCTTTTTCAGCCTTTGGCGGGGGTGTGGGTTTGAAAACTGCGATTTTCAAATTTATTTTGTCAGGGGTATTACCACTTCAATAAATTTAATAAATATATGCCGTGATGCTCTGTCATTTTCTTTAAGTCTAAACGTCATAATTCTGGTAATCCGACCAATAGAACATAAGATATTAGATCTTTAAGTGAACCTCAATCGACTTTTTATGGAGACTTTGTTTTGTTGATTTTTTGTGTTTTATAAATCTCCAAGAAAAAGACTATAAGGTCCTCTTAAAAAGCATTTTGAATTTGGAATAGCAGTAAGCCGTTTATTTTTTGTTGTTTTCTCTTTCTGTTTTATGTTGTTGAGTATAGTGTATTGATATTTTCATACAAAAGCTTTTCAGAGCTTTTGAAACTGATTTCCGCTGGATGCATTCACCTAATTTCCTAATTTCGTGCAAATGAGGTTGAAGTTACCTCATTTCGAAATGTGATTTTGTATGGGAAAATATGTAATTTCAGATCTCATTTGGAAATTTGCAACGAAATTACCTCATTTGGCCCAGTGAAAACGGCATATAATACTATGCCAAGTCAATGCACCCCAAATTAAATTAAGTTTTATCTTGTACTCTTCACCGTCTTTAGAGTGTGTTTTTGATACAATTTCTTGACATAAAGGCTTCTAACATCAAATTTAATTTCTGACCTACAAAATAAAACATCCCCAAAACAAGTAATTTGCCTCACTACTCAACTTCAACAGATTTCCCAAACAAAAGTTATGCTTTTTTTAAATTTTATAAAAATATCGTCCTTAATTAGGCCGTCACCACTGTACATAAATCCGTAATATTTAAAGTATTTGATACAAAACTTGTAGATCTTGCCATCTGCCAGAAAAAAGTCAGTACAATTTTTTCCCTACAATTTACCGTTGAGCAGATATAGACATTTCGAAAAATTTATAAAATGTCGAAAATGCTCGTTTTCCACGTATGTATGTATGCCATGTATGTATAACTCCAAAACGGTTCATATTTTCGAATACATCTCAATCTGTGAATTAGGTTCCTTACTTTTGTATATATTATATTAATAGCTCGCAAGCATCGATTTTATATAAAAAAAAAAATTTCGAATTTTTAATTCGTAAAAATATACAAAAATATTAACTTTTCAGTAATATAACAACAAAAAATGTGTATTTTTTGTTAATTTTTCAAAATAAAAATGGGTAGTTTCTTAAAGCTTTTGAAGTGAAATTCGTGAATCATTTGACTTAACTACCCCCAAAACCTGGGGTGGTTAGGGGTTTAAAATATTTGTTGCGTATTTCTCATTTACCAATGAAACAAATTTATTACGGAATAATTCAATAATAGGGGTATTCATGCAACGATGTAAAACACTAGATAAGTTTACCATTTGGGTAAGTTTACCGTTTGGTAAATGAACTGTCAAATTTTGCATGGGAAATGATTTACTCAAATTGGATAAAATTCCCCAACGAATTTGCTTGGGAAAATGATTTGGTAAAATTATCCAAACGTCATTGTGACTTTTATAAATAAGGCGTGTTCACAAATATGATAAATATATCTCAGAGAACTAAAAAAAAACTCTGACCGTGTTCTGTAACTATTGAAACACATTTAGTTGGCGATAAAAGTTGTGAATAGTACAAGAAAGAATGATTCGGACGTCTACATTTACTCAACGAATAGGAAAGCTACTTTTCGTAAACTAATAAGGTAGAATTATAAAGGTTCTCCCCAACCAATGCGAACCATTCGTTGACGACGACAAAACTACATCAACATCTTCTTCGTTCAACGAATGATTGGCATTGGTTTGGGTGATTCTTACTAGTCGGAAGCTGTCAAAAGCAAAGCAGATATAATAAACCAATGAAAAGTAGCTTTTTGAAGAATCAAAGTCAGAATTGAGCCATTATTCACTGTATCTCTTTTTTCTTTCCTGCCACAACAAACGTCAGTTTCCCTTCCATGAGGTGCCCTCGGGGGGGGGGGGGGCTGTCTTCACTAGCGAAAGCAATAGTTGACACAAATCAAGAAATCGACATTTTGGGCGTACTTGGTATTCGATCATTTTCCTCCGAACACTACCGTAAGCCTACGACGTTTGTAGTTTCATCGTGTATCTTACATTTTTTATCGTTCCGAGTCATTCGGCTCCGATTTCGCGTTGGTTCGGGAGAGGTTCTTTATTGAAAAATAACTTTTAAATCTAAACACGTCTAATGTGTCACACACCAAATCTGTCAAATAAACGAACAGCTGATTCAAATTACAAAGCATTTAACCAAATGAATAAAAGGGTCGGTATTGCAAACTTTTGTTGGAACTTATCATTCTACACAATTTGTAAACTTACGACGTTGCATGAATGCCCTTCAGTGGCGTGGCGTGAATTATTTGAATTGGGAAGACGAAGCAAAATCAATCAAATCAGTCTCAAATTTAAGAGCCTTAATTTTCTGGCCATGTTCTCATGCGTTAATTTTCAATACTAATTTTGTAAAGTTCCAATCATCACATTAAATAAATATATTTGTGTGCATCATCCGAAATTTGGTTGAATATATGGAAATATCAATAGTTTGATATGCTTTTAATCTAATTTCAAACATCTTATATGTTAGATTTTTCAGTATAAAATTTTTCTTTTAAAAACTTTTTCAATTAATTTAGTTTTAGGTATAAAATTCGAATTTAATTTTTTTTCTCTGATTTATGTTAACATATATTTGTAGATTATTATTTTCCTGAGATTTTAAGATCCTAATCTTGAAGATCCGATTATTAGAACTCAAGTTATACTCTTTTTTACTCGAGCCATATCACTCTTTTCTAACATTTTGAACAAAGTTAAGATAAATAAGCCGAGAAAAAGCATCTTTGTTCCTTTCATAATTATTAGAAAAAAGTTAGATACATACAAATCCACATACTACACTTCTTGCGGGAAAAATTCAAAAATTCATTGAGGAAAAATCAGCTTTTTCCTTAAGGACCCAGCGGGAAAAATTCAAAAATTCATTGAGGAAAAATCAGTTTTTCCCTGCACCGTCCACTTTTCAGCTGATTCCTTTGATGAAATTAACATGGGCATGTCCTAGACGGGAAGCACATGCTGAAAATCCGATGGAAATTCGCCAACGAAATCACTACTTCGTTGGAATATGTTTATTCACCGACACAGATGATGAAAAACATGGTGGTTGCAATGAATTCCATACATAAATGTATGTGGTTTATTCATCAGTTCAATATTTTCGATGAAAATGGTAATGAAAATTCAATTATCAAATCAAAATATATAGAAGTAGGTAGTTGTTTATTCAGCAATTAGATAATTCAATATGAAAAATGTGAAGAAAATTAAATAAATAGTGAATTCATTAATTCTGTTGTGTTGTGAATTTGTGATTGGTTAATTAAAATATAGAATTAAAACTTTACATTAATGTGAAATCACTAGGTGAGTGGTTGTTGGTTAATCACCGCTTCACTTATGCAAAGTGGTGATTAACCAACAACCCGAAGTGCTTTCAGAAAATCTGAGATTGCCTAATTTTAATGGAAATTCACAAGTCTTCTTATAATATTTTCTGTCAGTAAACAATGTCAACACAGAGAACACAAAACAAAATCAACTTCTATCAAGACACACAATGGCGGTGCGCACTTTACAAAGCATATGAGTGGACATAGACGATGAACTGATAAGCTTGTACATGACTTTTCAACAGTTTTTTCATCGCATAATTTTCCCTATCAAACGCAATTTTTAATTCAACGAAAGAAAGGGTTGTTTTCTAAACACAAAGCAGAAAGTGGGTTCAAATCTATGAACTGAGGAAACCTCGCATGATTCTTCACTCACTTAATCATTGCATGGCGTTTTCTTTTATTATTTGGCTAGTGAATTGATTGAAGAATTCAGCTATAAAATTCATTGGGGACGATATTTCATGCTGAGTTTGGCTTCGTCACCCATAAAAAAATTTCTTTTCGAGCGACATGAATAACACGCTTTCGACCGTCTTATACTGGATTGGAACTTAATTGTTTTGCATCCCTTTTTTTAGTGTTGTATTATTCCTCTCTTTGTTTAACTGCCGCGAAAAAAATAAGACGGAATAACACGGTGGTCGCTGTGTTATTTTAGGTAGTTTGTTAAAAATACTGTGAAAAAGGTGATATGGGTCGGGTAAAAAGCATATAGCTTGACTTCTACGGGTCGGATTTCAAGATTGAGATCTTAAAATGACGATAAAATAGTAGGCTACATTCCAGTTAAAATTGAAGCCCTTTTATGGCGTTTGACGGACATTTTGAATGGGATGACGGAAGGAGTCGTGTTATATGGACGCCACGCCACTGATACCCTTAATATATATATAAAAAAAACGTTAAGAAAAAAAAGAATAATTTCTTTTACTTTTAATGATACTAAATGTAAGTAAAACTCAGTCAGTTTCTTATACATTTTAAGGATATTTGAATTTTTATAATAGAAGAATTTAAGTCCTCTTTTATCATATACAATTTTTGCTCCAGCTACATGTATATTTTTTATAGTTTATCTTAAATTAACACTTATTTTGTATGTCCTTCAACGTTTGTAGATTGTTTTTGGAATATGTTTTGTATTTGTACTTCCTTTTTTTAAAAGTTCTTTTTTAAGTGTTATTATATTTATTTTAATAAATGAAAGAAAAACACAAATTTTTTTCTAATGATGACCAAAAACGTTATTGAAAAGTCAATATTTGTATTTTTTTATACAAACTTAAAAAATTTGACTCGAAATGCATCCAAATTAAATAAAATCAATTTGACGAAGCAAATTACTTTTGTTTTTGTTAAAAGTTGCGATCATTCGCGGCATAATTTCTTCTTTTTATTTGATATTACGCGATCACAAGCTGAAAAGTCCATGCCTTTCTTAACTTGGCTTGGATAAAATCCAATTTAAATTGAGCTAAGTGTAAGAAAGAATTAAATCTTATTAAAACTCAACAAAAATGCAAAGATCCTCGCGAACTCTAAATAGTATTTTAAAAATCCAATCAAAATCTGGTTCTATTTTTAGGAAACAAAGAACCCAATTCTCAGAGAGCGTCAAAATCAAACGAAAAAAAGGAAATCCTGGGGTGGAATCGGCTAAGGCGACCATCAAAATAAATGCTTTTGCTCCACGTAAGGTGATTATCAAACTGACCATCACTTTTGTGTTAGCTTAAGCTCCGCCATAAATCGATAGTAAAATGAAAAAAAGTTATCAAAGTTAAAATAAAATATAAGTGAACAGTAATGTTTGTATATATACATATTATATAGGTACTCCAAAGCAAATTTCTATGCGCCGAACAGAACGAGAAATTACAAAAAAAATTCAATTGCTCAGGAAGAAATCAAGGAATAAAGGAAATATTCTGGAACATCCTTAACCAATGTTCCTACCTATTCCAACTGCCTATTTTGTCTTTTTAGTATTGTACTTAATTCATATGAGAAATTTTGAGAAATTTACTCCAGGTATAGGATGGACCCGAAGATTTCAGGTTCGAGACCTGTTGGTATCCAACTTCTTTTTTTTTCTTTTTTTTTTTGTAAATAATGAAGATAAAATGATAATAATATAAATATCGAGTAATTATTTAAAGCAAATGATGGGTTTCCATCAACATATAATTAATCTTCAACGCATAAGAACAGAGTTCCGATCTACAGCCCTCTGTGAGCGGTCGTGTGCGTGAGTGATGGAAATAACTGCCAAATACCCCCAGTTCAATAATAATTAATCCAACAAAAATATCCAGTTGTGCTTCTCTAATTGCCCCTTTCGAAAAAAATAAATAATAAATCCAATAATCTAATAGTTACAAATAAAAAAAAATCCAACTATGTACATACATATATAATCGCGCCGAGTAATTAAAAAAATAGAAAAAAATAGCCCAAATCAACATCAAAGTGCAAGTGCCAGTACCTAGTGCCAAACAAAATCCAACAAAAAACCATATAAAAACCAACAACAAAAAATAAGTGCACTCATGCGAAGACGATGATGCAGCAGCATACACCATAGCAAATGGTAGGTGAATTTAGGGTCGATATTAGCAACATTCGGGGGCTGAGAAAGAATTTCTGTGCTGTGTACGTACATACTGTAAAAAACAGGCCAGCACTCTTGGCACTAAGTGAAACCCAGGTAGGTGAAAATTCTGATTACTCCGAATTTAGTTTACCTGGTTATAGCTTAGTGCCTTTATTTTTCCTACACCATGGTCTCGCAATATATATGTACGTAATGATGTGGCTTATCAGCTTCAACCACAATATGGCCCTTGTTTAAATACAAACTTTAACTTCATGTGGTTAAAATTCACCGTCAATAAGCACATCATACATACATGTTTCATTTATCGTAGCCCAAGTTTGGATAGTAATTCGACTTCTAACGAATTCGATGCGCTGTCCGATTCAATCCTGAGAAATGTTTCCCATTATCCGCACAGTGAAATCGTTGTTACGGGTGATTTCAATGTACACAATTCTTCGTGGCTACGCTATTCTGGTCAGACAACACCCGAAGGAAGGTATGTCGAGATTTTTGCTGAGATAAACAACCTTACTCAGCTGGTCGACGAGCCTACTCGGATTCCTGACGTTGCAGGTCAATCCGCCAACACTCTAGATTTGTTTGTTACCTCTGACCCTGATAAATACACTATAAGTGTATTATCGCCTCTAGGCACATCAGACCATTGTGTCATACCTGCGAATTTCTCGTGTCACCAAAACACAGTTAAAGAAAAAATCCCAAAGAGAACCGTTTGGCAATTCGAGAAAGCCAACTGGGACGGTCTCAATAATTTCTTCAAGAGCTTTAACTGGTCACTATGCTTCCTCGATAGTGATGTTGATGCCAGTGCAGATATGATTACAAACTTAATTCTTTGTGGAATGAGAAATCTTATCCCGAATAGGGTGAAATCTATCAAACCCAAAGAAAACTCATGGTTTGATTCGAGCTGTAAAGAGGTTATTAGGGTTAGAGAAGTAAGCGTCCGATGTTATAAAGCCAACCCTACTGAGGAAAACCGGAAAAAGTTTCAACAAGCTAGAAATACGGCAAAAAATACTACAATGTCCCAAAGGTAGTAAACATTTTTGGTCATTTGTAAAAAAACATACATAAATACCACCTCGTCCTCGGTTCTAACGCTCGTCTTCAATGATACTCCTTTTGTCAGCTCGCAAGATAAAGCCAATTTGCTTGCAGCACAGTTTGCTGTTAACTCGACGCTGCCAGAAAAGGTTATGACTCCTCCTGTACTTGAGAGCGTAAATGATTTTATGGGACAAATCTTCTTTCGCACTCGTGCAGTTGCTAGAGTTCTAAAGGATCTCGATGTACACAAATCCGCTGGCACTGATAGTATCCCTCCCATTGTTCTGAAGAGGTGTTCTTCAACGCTGGAAAAACCACTGCGTAAGCTTTTCCGTCTGTCCTACTCTACTGGTCTCTTTCCGAGTGCATGGAAAACAGCATTTGTCCAGCCTGTCCCAAAAAAAGGCGTATCTTCTTCACCCTATAACTATCGGCCAATTGCCTTCTTTCCAAAGTCATGAAAACGCTGATTAATTTCCAGCTCAAGATATATCTCGAGGAACGAAAGCTTCTTAATGACCGGCAGTACGGCTTTCGTAGCAATAGGTCCACTGGTGATCTGATGGTATATCTCACCGAACAGTGGCACAAATCTTTACATCGTTTTGGTGAAAGTAAGATTATTGCACTTCATATTTCAAAGGCGTTTGATAGAATTTGGCACCAAGCTCTCTTATCGAAAACGCGCGCATTTGGTTTGGATGAACCTCTTCTTCGTTGGATTAGAAATTACCTTTCGGACCGTTCAATACAAGTCGTATTGGACGGTTTCAAGTCTGAAATCCACAACAAAAAAATGCTGGTGTGCGCCAGGGCTCCGATTTGTCTCCGACTATCTTCCTTATTTTTATAAATGATCTTTTATCTGAACCTTCTAATCCATTAAACTGTTTTGCTGACGATAGTACCCTCAGCTTCTCATATTGGTTTACAGATTCTCATCCATGTCCTTCGGATGTGGAACTTGAACGGCAGCGTATGATAAGCTCACTAAATTCTGATCTCGACAGCATTGTCCAGTGGGGAATCAAAAACCGCGTAGAATTTAATGCTTCTAAAACTCAATGTTGTCTCCTGTCGTTAAAGCGAAACCCACCCCCAATGCCGCTATCCATGGGCGGCACTTGCATCGAGGAAACCGAACAGCTCTCAGTTCTCGGTATGTGTGTCACAGACCACCTTTTGTGAAATGACCACATATTTGATGTCGCCAAAAACGCTGCTAATTGTTTAGGTTTTCTCCGTAGATGCAAGAAGTTTTTTTTTCCTTCTGATCTGGCTGTGATCTACAAAGCCTTTATTCGTCCAAAACTTGAGTACAATTCTCATGTTTGGACAGGAGCTCCAAAAACTCACTTGAGTTTGTTGGACAGAATTCAAAAGAGAGCTTTAAAAATGAAAGGCGAAAGATCTATAACAGAAACAATTACATCTCTCGAACACTGCCGTAATGTTTCGTGTCTTTCTCTATTTTATCGCTATTATTATAATTAGTGTTCTAGTGAAATAGCCAGTTGCATTCCTCCCCTTAAAAAATTCAACCGTAATACTCGCGCTTCTAGGAATGCCCATCAGTTCACCCTCGAGCCCAACTGTAATGTACAGAGATTCTTTCTTCAGTCGCACCACACGAATGTGGAATGCTTTCTTGACTTTCCCCTCCCATTTCGATGTGCAAACGTTTAAAACCAATGTGCATCGGTATCTCCTTCTAAATCCTCTCCTACTTACCTAATCGCTCGTGCTGTGTTAAAAACATTTTAAGGGTAGCCATAACCCCTTTTGCGCGCGTGGAATATAAAAACGAAAAAAAAAATAACTGTGTAATCACTTTACGCAGAATAAAGTAAAGTTGATAGTCAAAATTGATTATCAAAACAGCGACAGTCAACTATAGCCTTAGCCGATTCCACCCTAATGTAAATCTGCATCTCATAGCTCCTTTAATATTAATTTGTCCGTATAGCCTTTTGGTGTATGTTTTCGTTGTTAATTTTAAAGACCGTAGAAAATTTTCGTGTAATTAGTCTCTTTTTAAAATCAAATTATTTAAAACTTTATTTTCAAACTCACATTCGACAAAAAAAATTGAGACATATTTCGCATTAATTTTTTGTTTCAATATTCAACACGCTTCCACTTAATGAAAAAATACTTTTATAAGAACAATGAATTGTTTCTGACTAAGCGGATCTTAAGATTTTAAAATTTTTCGAATTAAATACAACAATAAAAAACGTTTGTTTCTGGAGTTTAAACTTATTAAGAGCCGATTTTTCAATCATCAGTCTACTATCTGAGGTTTGACTGAATTTTGAAAAATTGGCCTTTAACAAACTTAATAATTTTACAAAATGTTGGTTTTATTTTTTAAAAATTAAAAATAAATTTGTTGTTTAATTTTTATTTTATAAGCTTTTGTCTACTTTAAATTTCTTTGTCTACATTAAATTAAAAAAATCATAAAAAACTAAATTCCCCTTTAATAATACTATTTTTCAAAATTCATATTTTTTGACTAAGGATTTTAAATTGTTTTGTTTTTATTTTTATAATTTTCATCTTTTTCTTTGCAGGTATACCTATCTTGATATTTTAATTTTGTATGTTGAAATTGTAAACACTCACAATCTGCTCTTGTTCTTGGAGTTTGAGCAATAAACACCTGCCGTCTATAGTGTCACGTCGCGATTAGGAAATTAATGAACACTTCATAAACCTTTTTTCATCACTGTCTCCACGAACCTTTAGAAATATTTCGGCAATATTTCTTTGTTGTTGTGAAAGTTTTCTATTGATCTGATGGGGTAAATGCACCTTAAGATTCAAATTTTAATTAATATTTGTCAATCTTTGATATAAAAAGCACTTTAAGTGTTTGTGTTGAGTGATGCCTGTCATTCCGAGCCTTCCGACATTTGTTTAAATAGCAGCCTTATAGTGTCTCGTTACAAAGGTGTATGTCGTATACCTATACTCTAACCTAACTACCTCATTGGTGTTAATTTATGTTAAAAAGTTTTCTTTTATTTAAATTTTATCTACAAAAATAGCAGTTAGTACTTAAAAAAAACTCATTTAAGATACATTTATACTTAACAGTGTACGACACCAAACTTGAATTACCTATTCATTTAATAAAGGAATATTTTTCATTTTATTTCAAATTAAAATACAAAAAAAAAAACTTAACAAAAGTTTGGGATGCCCTGGAAGTATAATCAAAAAGACAATAATATTTACAACATATCTTAAGGAGTTACCAGTTCGACGATTTTCTGAAAAAAAAAAAAAAAAAAAAAATATTAATTTAGCATACTTTTGGGCGGTCATTTATTAAGTACGTAACGTACACCAAAGAGTAGGTCGAAATTATTTGTTTATATTTTCTATTTCTTCGAACTCTGCCACTTCTCTCAACGCATTGAGAAACAAAGAGCCATTAAAGTGTCGTTAGAATTATTATAAGAAAATACGCCATAATTGTATTTTAATAATTAATTCAGGTTGAGTTGCATATTTCACAAAATATTTCATTCCTTAAATTGATTAATACAAATGGGGCGGCTGAATCTTGGAGCTTTGCATGTTAATTATACATAGGAATTTTCTCGACTTTTAATAAATTCACCAATTATCAAAACTTTTTTGAACAGAAATCCTGTTTTATGTTTTAAAGAATAAATAGCCAAATCACAATCACGTGTTAGTCCGCTCCGACTTTGACATATTGAATACAAACAATTAATTCGTATGAAACAAACCAAAATGTTACCTCAGTGGTGCGTTCTTTTATTAACCATAGTTAACTATGGTTGATATGTCAAAAAAAATTGTTGAAGTGTCATTGTTAGATTTAGGTGGAAATTGTTACATTTCATTTTGGAACGATTTATTGTTAGATATTGTTGATCTGTCAAACGAAAACTTTAGAAAACTTTATTTTATCGTTAAATACCATAAAATCATGTTATTTTTCTACAATATAATCTCCTTTTTCATTAAAAATGGTAGAAAATTCAATTTTAATTCATTTCACTTCATCAAAAGCTTTGTTTTGATTCTTCAATTTTTATTTTTTTGTAAACAATCCTTCTCCCATGTGCTTTGACAGATCAACACTTTCAACTCATATCATGGAGATGAGTTGGAAATAGTTACGAATTGTAACTATTTGACACTAATAAACTGAATTTAGGAACGATGTGATGACGTCATATAGTTACAAATCGTAACTATTTTGTAATAAAGGAACGACCATTGTTAACTATAGTTAACCATAGTTAACTATGGTTAATAAAAGAACGCACAACAGGCGTTGCGTGGCTTCAGATCGTAAATATCGTAAGCGCGAGCTCCAACGCCCGAAAAGATCTATTCTCTATTCTGGCTTCGCTTTGACAGTTCACAGTTCTCATTTTATTTTTGTTGTGGTTGGATTTTATTTGGGTGCGGAAGTTTTTATTTAATTAAACATTTCTCATTAAAAAAAAATTCATTCAAAAATTTGTATCAATAAAAAACTTAATATTTTATTTATCTGAGTGACTCGATTAATAAATGCATAAACAGCAGCAGTGAAATTATCTAGTTAATGTGAGTTTTTTTTTTATTGTGGTTCAACATCCAGCACCTACTTCGTATGGAGATTCTGCAAACTAAAATGCATACATAATTATATATTTTTATTTTGATTATTCCAGCACACTGTGTACCTACATATAAATAGTTGTATTGATTGAATTAAAATAACATTTGCTTTGTTCAGTGACGTTGTTTCGAACAGTTTGGAACAGTTTAGAACAGAAAAGTACAAATTTTTGCTGTTCAATGAGAATTTTCTGTTCCAAACTGTTCTGATTTGCTGTTCAGTGAGTCTGTTCCGAACAGTTTGGAACAGAATAGAACAGGATTTTCTGTTCTTACTTTTTAGGTAGAACAACTTAGAACAGGTTTTTGACAACTGACAGGCAGCTGCCTGTTCTATCTTGTCTGAATTTCTGTTCTATCCTGTTCTGTCCTATTCTGTTCTGATCTGAAAAAAACCTCACTGAACAATCCTATTCTTTACATTACCAAAAGCAATAAAATAAATCAATTTCCTGTGAAATCTATTCTATATTTTGTTTCATTTCAAAAGAAAAAAAAAATGTTTGATTCTTCACAGCTGTTTTGTCAGTACCTTCTTTGGACGTGTTCGATTAAGTATGAATTTAGGTTCCGGAGAGTGAATTTACTCCGGTTTGCGTACATCCCATACCAGAGTACTTTTATTTGTCAATGCAGGTTTTCTTGTTAGAAATTAAAGAAATTAAATTAAATACATAGTCACTAAACGCACAATATAATGTATGAACATAAATAAAGCAAGTTTTGCATTTTAATGAAATGATATTTTGATATAATAGTTTATTAGGTATGCACTATACGAAGTTAGACAGGGAAAAAAGTAAGTTCTGTTTATGATGAGTACTTTCCAGTTAATTTTTAGCGTCTGCTTTTGCACGACGACTTTTGAGCCATGATTTGTCGAAATTTGTTAGATTATTGCGAAGGTGAGTTCAGATTTTTTTCTCGTTTGCACTCATTTAATTTAAAAAAAGGCATGCCTCAAAAGTTGTCGTGGAAATGCAGACGAGAGAACGCACAGATTCTGCATCTACAAAGTTGAGAGACTGTATACAGACTTTTAGGCCTAATTTATTCACTCAAAGTTGAATATAACTTTGGGATTTTTACAGTCAACTTGAGAAATAGTTTTTATACACTCTAAGTTGACGTTTTCAACTTTTGATTTTCTACTCCCGAGTTGATCAAATTTGGATTTTCTCAACTCTCCGAAATAGAAGAAGTTAGCGAGCAAACTTGGGATTTATCTTCATTTCTGTCTATTCATTCATGTTATTCAGTTCTCGACCGATCACCGAAATCAAGCATCGTCGGGTGAGTTAGTACTAAGATGGAGGACCGCATGAGTTTTTTTTGGTTTCATATTTTTTTTTTATTTTATAACTGAATTTTGTTTATAAAAATGGTGCTTTTCCCCCACCAAAAACTAGGACAGGTGTACAATTTCAATAAACAGATCACTTCAGCATTGTGTTCCAAGTTATATACGGAACGATTTGCTGGTCTTGTGATGTTTAAGTAGTGGGTGACGATTTCGCCGGACAAGTGTTAAAACAAACTCATGAACATGGATCCATTCATGATTCCATTTCACAATAACAGTTTTTACGGTTCATGGAGTTGTTGATCTTTGTTTGGCTTTTCCTGTTTGACCCTGCATTATTCTTCTCAAACATTAAAATTTCTACACACCAAAAAAAAAAAACAAATAAAAACAGAGACACTCTTGCTTCTCCATTTTCCGTAAGCAAATTATGAGAAATTAATTTAAAGAAACAGATCTTTTATTCTGTCACATTCCTATCTTGTCAAAGCCAGAAGCCTGACGCGACATTCTGTTTTGCAAATTTTAGGGTCGCGCTTAATGACACATGACATCGTAAAGTCGGTAAAAAGCGTGTCAAAGTCGGAGCGACCTAACGCGTGATTGTGATTTGGCCATAAAATTTAATTCAAAGTCCAGCAACATAAAAATAATAAAACTATGAAAAAATCGTTTGATTACTGTGTTTTTGTTAGAAAAAACGTACTGTTTGTGATTTTTTATTTGTTCAAGTCTTAAAACAAAAATGGCGGTAGGATCTCCAAAGTTTTTGAAATAATTTTGGTTGCTAGTCCCGGTTAATTAGTAGTAGGAAATTCAATACGACATTCGTGAAAAATTTAGTCTTTTTCATCGAAAGTTTTGATTATAAACACTTGCAGAGTTTCTGTCATCTTGATTACAAAAACGAACTCGGTTATCGCTATTTTCTCAACGGGTGGTCGTAGGACAATAGTTCATTCTATGGTCGATAGATTTTCTTAATAATGATCACTCTTTCTTGTAGGATAATAATTATTACAATCCATTTTTTTGTGCTGATTTTTGTGTTCAAAATACAAAAATACCAATGAAAGAAAAATAGTATTACCGCCTCCGTTTAGGCGAGAGTGTCAATTTTTAACAAACAGATTACTTGCAAAAAAAAATATTAAAAATAACGACAACACTTAGGTACAATGTCATTCTATAGTTCAAATAAAAGTTTTACTATATTTTTTAGTTTATTCAATTACTCAAAAAGGAATCAAAAGTGTTGATTTATTCAATTACATTAAATTAAAATCAATTATTTTATTCCAATGTAATTTTAAATTAAAAGTAATTGTAATTTAAATTGTTCTGTTGAAATTACATGTAATTCGAATAGCACCTAATCGTTATTGGTTGGAAAATTTTCAATTACTGGTTAGTTGTAATTTTAATTTATCTTGCAATCAATTACTGATTTTTATCAATAAAACCCACCTCTGGTAAATGCGTATAATATAAATACATATGTATAATGAGGGCAAAGTTATCTAAGTCGTATTCAAATCTCGATTTCAGATTTTTTACTGTGAGAATGTAAGCGAAGCAACGCAAGCGCGGGCCTGCTAGTTATAAAATATTTTTGCATTGTAACTACAACTGTTGCAAAGACTTAAGTTTATATTATTTTTCTAAATTGATGAATCGAGAAAATAGGAATAAAGGACTTTTTAAAAGAGACGTATGCACATTAGGGTGGAGTGTTAATTTTATTCTTAGAAATTCAAAAACATACCCCCCGAAAAAGTTGTATATGGCTCTTAAGTACATTTTAAGATATTTTATTATTTTTTATTTTGACCGCTAAGGGTCTCGCAGTCCGAAGCAAGAAATCGGTTTTGTGTTTTTTTTGTCATTTTACTTTTTTTTTCAGTGTAGAAATGTATGACGGAATTTAAGATGATCCTTTTATCTAACAAAATGTGCTAAGTCACTTTAATGTGCGACGTCATTTTTTCAAATATTTTGTACTTGACAACATTAAACAAACTGTTTTTTTACATAACAATATTTTCAAAGGACCAATTTGGGTGATGTACATAGTTTTCTTTTTTTAATGTTTTGTATGTAATTCAAACAAAAGCTAATTGCGTTTCACTCATTTACATATTAATGTACCAAAGGGTATACGAATAGCTCTTTGTTTTGAAAAAAAGCGTAGTTTAATTAAGTATTTTTGTGTGCAAGTGATATAAAATCATTCTAACTCGATTTGTAACTACCCAACTTCATACATTTCCTGGGATTTTTGTTTCCATAATTTAAATCAAAATGGATACTCCATCAACAAAAATTGTCAAATAAATGGAGGTGAAAAATTATGTATATGTATGTGTTACCGACTTAAGTAGATATTTCGACCAAATTACCTATCGAATATAGTTTAAAAAAAAAATCATACACAAATACGATATTTTTCAGTCCCAAAAGTTTATTTTTGAGAAAACTATTTAAAACACAACAAGAAAAGGACTGCATTTCTCAAAACTCCAATCATCAGAAGAATACCCGACACATTAAAGCTGAAGTGCTTTGATTTTAGGTTCTGTTTTTGTTCCTTCCAAAGAAATAAAATTGAAAAAGAGCGCTCCTTGATCAAAAGATCTAAACAAAAATTGCAAATAGGAAATTGGACGATTCTTTTGTCACTCTTCTTGTAGTTTTGATCACGAACCTCTTATTAAAGTGTAGAAGGTGGCAAAAAGTTTCATAATATCTCATAGGCAACTTCTACAATTGTTACAGCCATCTTGATGATATCGATGGTATAGATCAGTCAAACATTGCTGATAGAAGTTATATAAGAAGTAGGTAGAAATCAAAATCATGGACGCAATTGTCTCAGGTCTCAGACCGAAATATTTTGTGGCTCTATCTTTACGGTCGCAAAGAATTTAAGCCAAATTTCATTAGAACCTGACTTCAAGTACCTTAAACAACTTAGTTGCTCGAAACTTTCAACTTCAAAATTTCTTTTTTGAATCCGAAAAATATCTAGAGCAAAAAGAGGCATTAGATTGAAAACGACGTTTCGCCGAACCTCTATTAATCATGAAACTTATTCAAGAAGACCTTCGCTCAAATTTATAGAAGCGTTCAGGAAAAGTAGATCAGTTGCCTGAACAGGATTCCTCAGTGAAAAATATCAGTTTGGCTGTCAAAATACTGAAGAAAACAATTTTTGGATTCGCTTGCTTAGCTTTTGACGGAGCAAAATCTCTGATATCTCTGTTTCGTGAACGCGCCTAATTATAAAATTATTAAGCAGCTACTTTTGAGAAGAACTTTTTAATGAAGAAATAAAACAAAATATTCTAACAATTCAATAACAATTAAGTTTTCTTATAGTAACCATAATAGTTTAATAATTCTCAGACTTGTTTTAATAGTCTTTAAGCCATATAAACCTGGTAAACCTTTTGATCTCAACAATTAAATACGTATGCTAAACTAATAGAAAACTTTCAGTTGCGACACGCGCTAAAAGGACTCCACGCAAGTTTTTTCAAGTTTTCAAATGTAATGCGCGACCCCTAGCGGTCGTTTTTAAAAGTAAAGAAACATCTTAAAATTCATAAAATAACCCAAAGAAACTTTTTAGGGGGGTATGTTTTTCATATTCTCGTCACTTCGTTTTTTAGTTTTTAACTGCCATGCGTGACCCCTAGCGGTCATTTTTTAAACTAAAACAAAATCTTTAAATTATAAAAAGAACCCAATACAACTTTTGCGGGGGGTATGTTTTTGATATTCCCATTTAATTTTGTCCCCATATAAGATCGCTCCACCCTAATGCACATGCACAGCACACCAATGTGGGATCTTCTATTCCATGTTTGCCTTGTCCTTTGTTTAGAAAAAGATAAAAAATACATATGTATATCCTTAGCTCTTGGAACGTTAGAACTTCTTCTATCTTAAACAGTACCTAGAAATAAAAAGTATTTTCTTCACGAAGATGTCTTTTTATTTGAGTGGCATTTTTCATTTTTTGGCTGCTTAAAGTTTCGGTTCCTCTTTATTTTTATTGTACCTACCTACATAAAATACGAAATGAGATGCAATTCCTTTTAGTTGTAAGTTTTTATTGAAATTGTATACGTTATGTGCATATATTTGTTTTTCCTGGACTAAAGTGAGTGTTTTCTTTGATGCAATAATGCTATGCAATCATCATTTATTTATTATAATTGTTATTGTAGAGGGCGAAGGAAACATTGCAAAAAAATTATTAGCTTGCATTAAGTTTCAAAATAATAAAAAAAAAAAAACAAACAAATAAAAACATTGGAATGCACATACAAAATTTAATTCGGCATAACACCCCGGTCAATATTTATGAATTAAAAAGAATGCAAAAAAAACAAATGGAAAATCGCAAACAAAGAAAAAAAAATGTTGTTTTTCCTGATGCATTTTAAATTTAAATGTCTTCAGAATTCGGATATTTAAAGGTTTTAGCGGTTTGTGTGAACTAGAGTTTCGAAGAGAATCGTCTTTAGTTTATTATTTTCTTGTAGAAATATCTCGTGTATTAGTAGCAAGTAGACCATCAAATCTGGAGTTTTTTGTTGACCATTTATAATTTAATAATAATTTTTAAAAAACCATTTGAAACTAATTGGCCGCGAGACATTTATGTACTTTATTTTATCAAATCTAAGATTTTTTCTGTGAAAATTAGGAGGTAGCGAATGTTTAAGTTGCGTACAAATGTTGCAACATTGCGTTATTTCATCAAAACTGAATTTTCGATATGTCTCAGGGGATGGTGTCATTAACTTTATTTGCCACTTGCCAGACATCTACAGTGGGGCCTAACGTCAGCCAGATACTTTAAATCTGTATCAAATCTAGGGCTGGCCACGAGACGAGAAAAGTCTCGGTCTCGATCTCGCATGACGAAACCGAGACGAGACTGTCTTTTAAGCAGCAGAGACGAGACCGACAAGCGAAATTGGACCGAAATTTACGGAGAGTCTTATAAATTGAAAAATCCAATTTCAGTTAAATATTAATTTGCTTCTGCACATATTCAAACTATATGAGGGACAAATTATATTTTGACGTATAGAAAATATTTCGTTCCAATAATTAACGTGTTGTCCGGAAATCGTATATTTCAAATCAAATTTTCTCGCGAAAAAGCCGAGACTAAGACCCACGTATTCAAACTGTAGTCGAAAATATTTCGTTCCAAATCAACAGGTTGTCCGGAAATCGTATTTTTCAGAGACGAGACGAGACGAGACGGACACGAGACTAAAGCCTGATCCACATCTGTGTCGCTATCGCTACAATGTATTTCATATGCGTAGAACCATATTTGTCTCGTGTATTGTGTTGCAGTGTGGCGCATAAAATATATGGAATGACAGCGACACACGACTCCACAGACTGACTGAAGAGTCCACTGTTATATCTGGGCGAAACACATCAATTTATGGAGTTGAGGTGACTTGTACTTATTAATTGAATTATATTCATTCACTCCACTTAAAACAGAAGTAATTTTAATATTTAAATTTCTTCATCTTCGTTACTAAACAATTTATTATTTTTTTTTTGGTTTTAGTAATTGTAGGCTTTTTCCTAGTTTTTATACTCAAAGCAAACACAAAATATTTTTCTTCTAACCACACAAGTTTATAAACTTTGATTCGCTCTACAAGCAAGAATGGTTTATTCATCCAATTTAAATATTTTTTTCGATTACTAGAGCTACAAATATTTTTTAATTCCGTGAACTTAAAAGTTTTGCATTATATCCCACACGCAAATGAACTTCACCACCACTTTTGCACAAACGGGCCATTTCGCGGCGTACATAAGAATGAAAATGGTTTTTAAGACTGAAGTAAAGTCATTTATAAATAATATAAATAGTGAAAAGCCTAAATGGCTACCCTGCGGAACACCACAATTAACATAAAAACGGTCAAAACACTTAATACGAAATGTAATACAATAAATTCTATTTTCTAGATAAGACGTTGGCAACATTACAAGACTTTCATTAAATTCCAACATCTTTGGTTTAAAAAAAAATTATCGTTTTATGACATACATAGTTTTAGTCTAGGGAAGATAGGAAATTTAATATGGGCAACCGGGGACAAATTAATTCATGAAATTTTATTTCTGGTATCGAGGCAGAATTGTATCCTCAACAACATAGCCAAAGTCCTCCAAAATCCCTGAATTGACTTTTTGTGTAGACGCATTTTAAGAGGTGGAGGGAGGCGGGAGTTTGACAAGCTGAGAAATTTGTTGTAATACACAAGTAGAGTGTAACACACAAGATAGAATTCCATCGTGACCAGGACTAAAACATTCGTCAAGTTCTAGAATGTTTTCAACTCATATATAGGGGCATTCCATGAAAACTGGTAACTTTGTATGTTTATATATTTTATTTGGGAAACAAATGAAAATATTTTTTATATAAAGTACTATCCCTGACCTTACTTCTATGAGTAGTCACATCTCAAAAAACACTTAAATAGTAACATGTCAAATTAAAAAAAAAATTAACTTCCAAACAGTCCAGCGTCCTTACAAATTAGCATGATCTTAATTTGAAAATAATTTGGTTTGTTTCATCTTATTATTAATACTTTTTTGTATTATTTTCTTCTTCTATCTTCCCTTTTGAAATGTCAACACCTATTTTTTGCTTTTAAGCCAAGTAGAGGCATAAATTTACCGTTTTTTAAATCATATTGTCAAAATGTCGGGCACGTGCCAATTCAACAGTTTAATTTTATGTATTACCAAACTGTAGTTAGTAGCTTTTTATAATTTACGACTTAAACAGCGCAGGAAGTGAGCTATTTAATACATAATTTTGTTTTAATTTATCGTGCTAATAACATGTAAAAAAAGGTAATTAACGGGTTGGTGATGTTTACTCCATCGCGCACGAGTTACACAAATGCAAGTCAGCAAACTTGACGACGGAACATTTGTGTTGCTTCGCAACCCATAAAGTAATGCAACACCACTTTCCGGTGACGATGGGAAAATGTCTATATCTGAAGGCCATCGGAAAGTGGATGCATTGACCTATTGTGTATTGTAAGATTTATTTAATTATTAATGGATAATAATAAAACTACCGGCAGTCGCAATCGACCCGGGAAACAGAGACAATCGTTTATTTTTACTACTGACACTACAATCATATATAACTCGCGCGATTTTATTGTTTGATTCACTACTTGCACTGCTTATTTCGGGGTCAAATTAAACAGCGTTATTACTAATACTTTCTTTTTTAGAATTTTATTTTATGTATTTACTTTTTTGTTAAGATAAACATCCGATTTACTTTTATTAAACGAACAAAAAACATGACTTCAAAATAGTAATAGAAAAAAAAAAAAACATAGTTCATCTTAGGCAAAATCAAAAAAAAAAAAATCATAACTTTTTTTTAAACGATGACCTTCATTCGCCTGTGCCATGCCTAAACACAATTCTGCGTCCTCGGAAAGCTCACGTAACGCATATTGGATTAAAATGTGTCAAATCATAACTGTAATTTATTAACTACATCACTTAAGCAAAAACAAATATTTTGCGATTCTTTGAGATTTTTGGAGATTTTGGATCTTTCCCTTGGGAATTTTGTCGTGTTGGATTGCATTTTTTTGGGGATTTCGTTCGATGGAGATATTTGTTTTTGGGGATTATGGGTGTTTCCCGTAATTAACATATTGTCGGGCACGTGACGCGTTTTATTAAAAGTTTTTGAAAACCAAGAAAAAGTGTTTATTTTGTCTAGTACCTAATATAATATTTGTAGATGAACAATATACTTATTATAATCGTGTATATCTTGTTTTTTGAAATTTTAAAATTTTTCATCAAATTTTGAATTTAAAAGAGCCAATATAAGGTTGACGGGACATACACTACACACACCCTTTTAGTATGAAATTTTTCGCCCCTCCCCAATAATTTATATACAGAAATTTAGCCACATTTGTAGGCTTTTTTTAGAGATATGACGAGTAAAAATGAAGTTATAATTTTTTAAAAGCAAAACAAGCCGATTAGAAATAATTATTTTTATTCAAATAACAAAAGTTGACAATGATTAGTACTTTAAACTGCCAAGTTAATTGTTCCCTAATAGGATATTGCGGCCCAGATCATTATGCCTCCTTCCCTGTTGTTCCTCTTTTCTCATATCGTGGAAAAATTACTATAGCCATCTTGTTGAGGAAAAAGTTATTTTTGAACCTTCATCACAACGGGGAAGGAGGCGTTACAATCTGCGCCGCAATATCCTATTAGGGAACAATTAACTTTGCAGTTTAAAGTACTAAGACGCCTGATTTCCAGTCATCTTGGTACTACAAAATGTTGCCAGAAGCATTGTTTCCGCAAACCAACGATCCTTTCGGACAAACCACATTGATTTTCAACAAATTAATGCTCCTTTTCATGCAGTTCGGTAGTAGCCCGTAGCGTAATGGTTAGTGCGTTCAACTGTCACGCTGGAGGTCTGGGTTCGCTTCCCAGCCTCGTCCACCTAAAAACTAAAAAGTTTTTTTTCAGGGCTACTGCCGCTTGCGAGGAATTGACAAATCCTCTAAGAGGATCACTTGTCACGAATAAGTGCTTCTCGTCTAGCCGTTCGGATTCGGCATAAGGTTGTAGGTCCCTTCCATTCCTGTCGATAGGCGCACACAGGAATGGTTGCGAGTTGTTAGTCACTAGGCCCTGGTTCTTCATGAGCCGTTATGCCACCCGATTTATTTTTTTTATTCATGCAGTTCGAGTGCTTAACTCATTATTTTAAGGTAAAATGTTCCATTGCTGCCTTGGTTTCCAATTCACGGGACTTCAAAATAAAAGAAAATTTATTGGACTGGCTCACATCAAAAGTTTACGAAAAATCGAAGCAATGCGATGACTGATTCACACCGTTAATTTGTCCTTGAGTAAAATTTCACTTGACTATCTGAAATCACTGTATAACGCTCTTAAACATCGAAATTTGGAATTTTTGTTTTAGGCTGGTGGCACACACTTTTAAGTTAATAAATTTGTCGAAAAAAAAAAAATTAGAAACAAATTTAAACCATCGTTTTTCTACAATTTTGTATGTGCTTCTAACCTTATGACGCGATAAAATTACTTAAAAAAAGGGACTCAGCTAACATTTATTCTCCTGGCTGCCGTTAATTTTTGTTGTTGAAGTGCAATCATCAGTTTTGCTATGGCATATTAAACATTCTCTCTTGTGTCATACAAAATTTCGATCTCTTTGGCGTATAACACTTCTAGACATTTCAAATTCAATTCTCAAAAATTACTGCTTCTAACTTTATGACCGGCAGTGTATGATTTATTTCTTATGTAGAGTGTCAAAAGCAAACGGAAACCAATTTTTATTTTATCTAAAGAATAACTACTATCTGAGGTTTGACTGGACTATAGAGACAAATTTCATTTTTTGATTTCAACCGCATAATCCACATTAATAGATACCTACTTAAAATTGGTGTTGGCTCAATTTTTTGTTCATATACAAATGTAATACGTTCGTTGCCACACAATCAGTTTTTTTTTTACACGGGCGTCAATAGTGTACTTTGTAAAAATTTGTTGTTGTTGTTTTTTAATTCGTTGTGTGTTTTTTTAATTTGTGAGATTTTGTTAAAATTTATTTATATGTTATGAGTATGATTACTGGCATTGTGAGCCACACCCGTCCATGTGTGATTAAAATTCATGATGTTCCACTGTTACCTAGTTAAACAAACATTTGAATAAAATTGTAAACAAATCTGCACTTTAATCTAGGTTCCAACAATTATTTGGAAGAACACCTATGAATGTTCAAGGAAAAACATCATTACGTTCGTATAAAATCGTAAAATTGTCGGTTCCGCCGATACCTATTGATACCGATAGACGTCTCCCATATTAAAAGCTCTGCCCTGTGATTTAAGAGATCTCTTATTGTCTAATAATTTAACATATTTAAATCAAATGCGTTCTTAAAAATGTACATTATTTGCCTTTGTCTCGACAAGCACAGACTACAAAATTATATTCTTACTTAAGTTCAAGGCATTATGTCATTCCGATTATCAGTTTAACACAAACTTCATTGTCACCGTTTTGTAAAATGCTATTTAATCCTTGCAATTCAAATCATATGCGTGAATGCGTCGCAAGTACTTGTTCCTTGTTGTTCTTAAGAATTAAGCCCGTAAAACATATCGTTAAACATTTTATTTAAGACGTCATTTTTAGCTTTCAATGAAATCATTGTATATATACTCTTATAGTACTATCATGGCTCAAATAATTGCCGCTGCGTATGGTGAGGAGTGTTAGAACTAATGATTTAAGAGACTTTTCAATTTGGTAAGAGATTAAATGAGGGGAAAATTAGAAGAAAATTAAGGCTAAAGACAGAAAAGAAGAATAGAGAAGGCTATACAAAATGTATGAGGTTACAAGGGAGACAAAAAATAACTGTTTTGTTTTGGCTGTCAATTTTTTTTTCTATAGGAGGTAGATAGTAAAAGAGGAAGTATATAGAATAAAGATGACAAAAAAACAAAAACAATTTGTATGTTCCCAAATGATAATGTAGGAATCATCTGTTTGCGGCGGGCAAGTAGACAGATTTTTCCATCGCGATGTAGGAAATGAAGAATGTGTGCATAGGTAAGTATATAGGTAAGTATGATCGGGGGTAGGTTTTGGTTTTATGGGTATTCAATTTTCTTGCCAAATTTCCGTTTTATTTTTATGTATGGGCATAATTTCCTTGGTACTTTTCAGTTGCTAGAAGAAGGAATCTTTATGTGATGTTGAGGTAGGTTAAGTGTTGATAGTTTGATTGTTTGCTAGAAACAATCCCTATGCGATGTTAAGTGGTTAAGTAGGTTTAGTTATTTTATTTTTTTTATTATATAAAAGAAAGAAAAATTACAACAGCATTTGCCAATCACGCTACAGCTCAAACTAGAAGTCCTAAAAATATATACTAAAATTAATTGAATAGCAAATTTTATATAGGGGTGCACTAAGAACGGATTTTTGGAAATTGGTACATTTAATAAGGTTTAAAGGGTAAAAACTGAAATAAAGTCGAAAAACTAACTTCTAAACCCGTAGTCGTAGAGACTTGATTTTTTTTTATTTTAAAGATTAAAAAAAGTTAGGAAAAAACGGGTACATCTTTTTTTATTTAAAATCTATAAACCGAGATATAACCGATTTAAGACTGAAAATTGACAAATAGTCGTTACGAAAAGTACTAAGTAGTTTCATGGGGGTAGATATTTAATAATTTTTATTTTAACATATTTTTAAAGATAATGAAAAAAAATTATCCATGTTTAAGGAATTTTTGATAGAATTTTTTTTCATACCCAAAATGATTTTTGAAAAAGGTTAAATTTGTTTAGTCAAATTTTCAAAGTATTTGATTTTTATCTTTTTAATGGGTTGTTGGAAAAATCTTAAATTTCATTATGTTATAGATATACGTATTTGATAGCAATCAAATGGTAAAAATTTTATCTTTCTAACTTATCATTTGACAGATTTATTTAAGAAAGTAAAAATTTTAAAATTTCTTTTTTTGTTAATATCTTTTTAGTAAAGAGTCGTACAGGTTTGCAATGTACTAATGAATTATAGCTATTGTATGTTCTATATTCCTACTGTACCGCTGAGCTGAGAAATTAACAATATAATATTGTTAACACATATTACTTAATAACATATTAGTGTGTGCATGGATTGATTTAGTTTTTTCTTATATTTAATCTCAATAGAATAACTATTAATTTATTACTTCCTGTTTTAATCTACCTCCTATATAAGCGTATAATTGATTTTTTAAAATTCATAAAAAATCGGCTCAAATCCATAGAAATGCTCTGCTTTGTCAACAATCGTCAACCAGTGCAAAGCACCGTTATCTTAAATTATTTTGTATTCGATTTTTTTTTAATATAAAAAATCATAACTTCATTTCTACTCGGTCGATATTAAAAGTTAAGATCTCAAAATTGAGCTATAGATTAAATATATTAAATTCAAAACTTGATGAATATTTTTTGAATTTCAAAAAACTAATGAAACACAATTATACGTGTATTACTTTTCTACAAATATGTGGGTTATTTTATATTTGTAAATCTAACGGGAAAAAAAGGCCGACCAATTTAGTAAAGAAATTCACAAAAAATCTACATCGAGACTTGAACTATTTAAAATACTGAACAAATGTTTTTTAACTCACATATTTTGAAAAAAAAAACATTATATATATACAATGATGAAATCCATAATTTTTTACTTAATTTTTGAAGCAGCGAACCAAAACTTCTTTCCTTTCCCTCTGTTCCTTTAAACTAGTGTCGTGCATTGAATTTAAAAGACCTAAGTTCTTACGGGCCTATAGTTAAAATTATTATTATTGTTATGACGACTCTCATACAATATCCTTTATTAATAATAAAAACATGTGCAAAAAAAAAAAAAAAAAAAAAACAAACAAAAACATTAAACGTCAATTGCGCTTTCAAAAGAAAAGCCGATTTTATCAAAATACAGTGCTACTTAGAATAATTCAATAAATTGAGTTATGAGATTTCGTTATCTCTTCACTTTGTTGTGACAATTGATGCAATTAAATGCAAAGGCTATACAATTTTTGATAAGAAATAATACAGTTCTTAAGTATACATTTAAATGTAACCCTAGATCTAAATCTATCTAATCTATCTAGAAGGAAACGAAGGCTCAATCTGATGTGTTGTCAGGCGTTTTGTATTAAAAAAAAAGAAAAGTTTTTAGAAGAAAATTCTAAAGTTCATTGTTTAATGTGACCGCAGAAAAGCTGATATAACAATAAACATACGCAATGTGAGTGGCAATGGCAATTGCCACCCATTTACAAGTAAATATTCTCCATTACATCACTTTTATGAATGGATAATAATTCTCAGATTTTATGTTATCAATTGTAATTTAACTAATTAACCTTTGATTGATACGAATGTTTGAAAATTGCACCTCGAAAAAGCTTCAAGTCTTCTTATATTGATTGTTTTATTTATTGCTTTATATGGTCTCTGTGTTTGATTTTCCTTAATTTATATAATGTTAGAAAAGTAAATACATGCGTCTCTCATTTCGCCTTCCTGACTATTATAGCGTTCTTCAGGCGGAACTTTTCGCGATAAAGAAAATTTTATCTTGGCTTAAGGAAAACCTCATATCGACTTCTCCCGCATCTTCTCAGATAGCTGTTATAAAATCTCTCGACTCTGTCTCTACAAATTCTTTAACAGCCCTAAACTGACGATATCTCTTTTATGGAGATGGTAAAGCAGTTCAATATTCACCTGTGTTGGGTGCCGGGCCATAGGGACGTTCCGGGATATTGTAATTGCTGACGAACTTGCCAAAGGTGGAACAACTCTACATATTTTACCAGAAACGGTGAATATCGGTATACCTATCGCTACATGCAAATTTTTGCTGAAGCAAGATGCTTAAAGGAGAACAAACCTTAGGAAGATAAACATCACTTGCCTCAACAGATCTGGCCTACTCTGGATGTGAAGCGCTCTAACTGTTTGATATCAAGCACACAACGCAGCTGTGAGTAGTTTCAGCAGCTGTTTATGGACGAAGAAGAGGAAGAAACAGTTCCTCACCTTCTCTCCACGTGCCGTGCCCTATCCCAAAGATGCAGGCTCCATCAAGGAGAGTTCTACTTAAATGATACTAGTGATCTGACAAACATAGAGATTAGAAGTCTTGTGCGCAACATTTTTTTTTTCATTTTGAGTTTGAAAATTAATTTTACAAAAACTGTTCATTAAAACAAATTTATTTAAAAATACAATAAAAAAAGAGATTTCTTGCTTTACAAAAAGGTATACCAGGGCATTGTAAGTGCTACTGTTGTTTTTAAACGTTGGGTCCCAAGACACTGTGACATACATGGGAATGAAAGGGCAAACGAATTAGCGAAATACGGGTCATCCACTGATCCGAGCCAAACTGAATCATCAGTACTTATGCAACTGGGGCTCGAAAAGGGCAGAATTCACCAGAGCTTCCTCGAAGCCGCCAATGAAAGGTGGTCACAGATTGACACGTGTCGGGTTTCGAGGAATCTTTGGCCGGATATTTCTAGGAAAAAAACTGAATACTTACTCTCGCTAAGCAGGCTTCAACTATCCCTATTGGTTGGAATCCTAACTAGTCACAACTAAATGGGACCCCACTTAAACAGAATAAGCATAATCGCATCCGACCTCTGTAGAGGGTGTCAAGATGAAGAAGTGGAGGAGGGCTCATTTCACTTCCTTTGTAAATGCCCTAGCCTAGCTAGAATAAGAAAAACAGCCCTCGGAGAATACTTTTGCGACGAACTGGGCGATATCTCAACTCAGCCACTGAGGAACATCTTGAAGTTCATTCGGAATTCGGGATGGTTCAGGGAGGCACCCCTTACCTAATCTTCCACTTAATCTTTCCCTTACGCTTCCCATTTTCTTTCCTTTTTCGTAAATCCTGGGGAGCGCAATGGATCCATTGAGATCCGAGTGAGGTGAATCGGCTTGCCGAATCATCACCCCTTATAACCTAACCGAACCTTGTTTTCAGTCAATTTTTTTAGAAAATTTTCCCTCCAATCTAAACAAGAGGGAATATACCCCCTCCTATACGATTTTTCCATGTCTCGATAAAACCTAATCGCTCAAGCTTTTTGTCACACCTTTGGTGAATCACCCTTCATATACATTGAAAACAAAATTAACTTCCTTTCTCAGAGACAACCCATTTACTTATTTCTATCATTCCGACTGACATACTTATAATTCATAAATTAAATGAGGCATCTAAATTCAATTCATAAATCAAAACTTTTAAGAAAACAAAGACAAACTGATGCTTTTTTTTGTAAGATAAGCTTTATGATGCTTACCGCAAATCCTCTACAATCAACGAAAACTCTTTTGGCACCAAAAAGTATTGTATTTGGAATGCCCATACTTTCTCTCAAAATGCGAACTCTTGCACCTTTAATCTTGAAGTCAAAGTTAAAAAAAAATACCATTTCTGCAAATGTTTCTATTATTTATCGTTTCTGTCAAAAAAAGTCTTTCTAGCTTAATTACTCGTGAATACACCTACTTCGACAAACTAGTTAATTAATATCATTTAGCTTACATTTTGTTTTATTACAAATATTAAGAACTTTTATCGCCGGCCGATTGGGAGATAATTCGTGTTTGATTTGCATTTATTAATAGGAATATTAATGGTACCTTATTATTGATATGTTACGTGATAGTCTAGTACAACAAGTTCGTTAAATTCATTCTTGCATTTTATTTGCATATTGAATATTAAAATTTGTTCTTATTATCTTCAATGCTAAATATTTAATTCATGAGGGCAACACTTGCACAAAAATGCACTTATGTTTGTCACTTAATAAAAACTGAAAACACACTAACAACGGTCATTTATTTGCCCTCTTAAATCATAACATCTCAATAAAATTGAGAGGAAATGTCCATCAAAACTGGTAACAAAAAACCCCATATTCAAACTTCATTCTTTTGAATTCTATATGAAGTATTCTTGTTTGATAAACTGAACAGTAAATTATACCTAATCATGATAAATAACGTTATTGTTTTTATCGCTTTAACTCAAACAAAACAATCTAGATATACCGGCAATTTAAAAAAATTAAATTAAATTATATCGAACTTTGTACTTGCGAAACTTCAATGTTTTTATTCCTCAGTATTTTATCAAAAACCATTCCATTATGGCAATGGAAAATATCTGTCTGTTGAGAGGAAATGCGCATTGGTATCATTCATAAAAAAGCTCGCAGAAAGTTTTTTTTTTTAGAAGAAAACATAACACATCCTCTGATGCTGCCACCCTCTTTGTGATGCGCAGAGCACAGACTGAAGTTTGGTCCCAATCCGCAGATAAGAAAGATGAAGTACAGTGCTGTCGATTTCGTTTTTAATCGTAGAATAGTGTAGAATAGTTTTAATAATTATTTTAATTTATACTTTGAAATATTAGTGAACAACTAAACTTATAACATAACATATAAAACTAAACTTAATAGTTTATAAATAGCTAGAGCCCATTTTCAGAAAAGAAAATTAAGTATTTTTCAAACATTATAAATAATCTATAGGGGTGAGAGTCCCATCCAAAAATTTGATAATTTGTTTGTAAATAAGCAAACCATCTGTCACTGAAATTGGGTCGTAGAAAACAACCAAGCACATACATTTTCAGCGAATAGTAAGTTTTAATAGGTGACGAATAATAAGAACGAATTAAGTAACAAGGACTTTTGCTAACAAGATCTGCAAAATAATGTAATAACTGTTTTTTGTACTAAGCGTCAAATTTCTAAAAAAAAATTCTCCAAATTAAAAATAAATATTTAAAAAATGGCCAAATTATCTATTTTTTTTGTATATAAAACATTTTTCATTAATATTATTTTTTTTAAAGGATTTTGAAAAAAAAACAACTTTTAAAAAAAGAAAACAAATAAACAAAAAATTGAATGCTTATTTTTTTTTTTCAAAATTGCCCACTTGGAAAAACGATCGACTTTTTGAAAAGGCCTTAGAAAGTTTTATATTATTTATTTATTTATTTAACTCTAACAAGTACATTTGCCTTTCATAGAATATCTTACAAACTAAACTTAAATCTTAAGTTGTTGTTGTTGCTCAATGGTCAAGCCTAATAAGCTGACATTCTAGTACGAATAGTACAAGAAGTCGCTTTCTCTGGGTCGCAGGAAACTTGCAGGAGCATAAATATTAAATAAAGACAGCAACTTAGCGCTATGTGGTTACAAAAAAACGTCCCTAGCAAACATTGCGAAATAATAATCACAATAAAAACACATATATGTTAAAAAAGCAGCCAAGTTCTTCTATATACAAAAACCTATGCGTAACAAGTCAGCCGTAAAAAGTAGTGAGATCTAAAAGTACGCCAAGTTCTAAGTTTATTAATGTTAAATATCAAATATTTTAAGTAGATTATATGGAAGAACCTCAAAATCATCAGAGAAATCTGTTATTTGATGATTACTGACTTAAATTGAGTTGGTTTACTTGGCAAGTTTTTTTTATTACCTAATTACTCAATTTTGAAAAGAAAACTTGCCAAGTAAGTCAGTAATCATTAAATAACAGATTTCTCTGATAATTTTGAGGTTCTTCAATATAACTCTACTTGAAGTATTTGATATTTAACATTAATAAACTTAGAACTTGGCGTACCACTACTTTTTACGGCTGACTGGTTGCGCAAAGGATTTTGTATATAGAAGAACTTGGCTCCTTTTTTAACATTTAACATTTAACTTTTTGCAAAGATTCTTTTTATCAGGAAAAGAGGGTGGATGAAATGCACCTGCATGAAAAAGTACATGATTTCAACTTTTTCTTTGCATACGCACGCCTGAAAACTAACCACTTTACCAAATTTCATTATCCTGCAGAAATCGGAATTGCTCTCAATATATTTAATATTAATTCTGTGAAAATTTGTGGTTGCCACTCCCACTGAATGTTAAATCTCAAAGTTTCAATTTCCCCTTTGCCTTCATGTCATGTCCTATCGCTCTACCAAATTTCATCACTCTACGACAATCAGAAGTTCTCTACATAGTTGATATCAATTCTGAGAATATGGGCGGGTGCCACGCCCCTGAATGAATAATTTAAAATTTTCCAATATCTCCTTTGTATTGACCACATGATCTACCAGTTTACCAAATTTTATTATTCTGCAACAATCCAAAGTGATCCATATAATTAATAACAATTCTGAGAAAATGGGTGGGTACCACGCCCCATGAATATTAAATATCAAATTTAAAAATTTAGCCTATGTTTGCATTTCAAGTTCTAATGCTCTACCAAATTTCATTGTTTGTCAACAACCAGAAGTGCTCCATATAATTGATATAATTTCTGCAAAAATGGGCGGATGCTACGCCCTCTGAATGCAAAATCTCATATTTAAAAATGTGCATTTGCTAGCACTTCTAGCCCTACCATTTTACCAAATTTGATCATTCTACGACAATTAGAAGAGCTTCTCATAATTGATATCAATTCTTATTCAAATGACATTTGACTAATGACTAATTTGACATATTGCTTTCGGTTTTTTAAGTAACTCATTATACCCAACTCAGTAAAGTAAAGTAAAAACGAAGCCTAATAATGTACGCTCTAACCCGGGGCTTAGCCAAGCGAGCAGAACTAGTAGCATTTGTATCATAGTGTTAGTTTTATAGATGTATGTGTGAGTAGTAGCTCTCTGCGCGTTTTGTCAACTAGTATGATTTTTTAAAAATATTTCATACAGAAAAATATACAAATTATGGAAACTATGGAAACAAAACAAATAAATGAAAAAAAAATACACTACACTAGTAGGATAACTGGCAGGCTACTCGCAGGCAAAAATATTATACTATTTGGGCTACTAGTTGGCTCTCTCGTGTTCTGATACACTAACACACATATACGCTACTAGTTCTACTCGCTTGTCTAAACTCCGGGTAAAATATGAAACTGAACACAATCAAAAGCTTTAGCGATGTTGATCTTCGGAGATAAGAGACCGAGTGGCAGAGTAGAGTTTTCGCTTGACTATCGCCTTGAAGACTTTAGGCCTATAATTTTCCATATTCTGCTTAGAACCGGACTTATGAATTATGAATATTAACCTAACTACTTAGCGCAACTCTCTAGGAACTTGCGAGAAATATTCTAGTCTAATCGGTTCCCAGTTCTTGCCTAGATTTTTTTACTTTTTTAAACAGATTTTGATTGAGTAAAGGGTGTATACTTCCCCACGTTCAGGTGAAATGGTCAATTTTCTTTAAACAAAATACTAAAGTGTGTTTTATACACTTACAATATACATAATAATGTAACCTATTGTAGAGAACTTTTTTTTCTGTTTAGCTATTTTTAAAGCCAGAAATCCATTCTTTTACTATATTTTTAAATAAAGTTTTTTAGGAAATAGTTTTCGAATTATTAAGATTTTAAACTCAAAGTTTTTAAAACAAATAATGCAAATTTAACTTAGATACACTATATTTTTGATATACTATTTTTCTAATGAAAAGATCTTGACAATTGGGTTTTTTGAATAAAAAAAAGTAGATGCTTAAATAATATTGAATGAACGTTCGATTGATTATAATAAATATTCTCGTGCAGTGTTGATTCTATAATTAATATAAGAAACACTGACCTCAAAGAAATTTGCAAAGCTTTGAGAACAAAAAATTAAATTAATATGAGCAACGTTTTGTAACCAAGGCAGTAACTTATTGCATCGCTTAAAAATTAAGCGATGATGAAATAATCAGGTTTCTGTTAGTTGAAACGATAAACTAAAAATTCAACAGTCATAATTTCGAATATCAAAAAAAAAAAAAGAACAAAACCAAAAAGCGAATTTGGAGTTCAAGCAATGAGTTATTAATTTAAGTTGAATAAATAGATTTCAATTATAAAAAAATTAAGAGGGATAATTGAGTCTGACATTAATTTTATTTTTTTCCTTAGAAACAAAAATAACCACCTTAATGGCGGCAAACGCAAGAAGACAGGTTGTTGAAAGTTAGCCAAAAAAATTGATTTTTATTAAAAGAAAACTTGAACTACGATAAAAAAATTATTTCGTCGATTAAAAAAGAAATAATATAAGTATTTAAATAAAGTTAAAATGTCAAGCTACACTATGTATACAAATCATTGCGAAGTTTTAACAAAATTTATACTAAAAGCCATTTCAAATTCAAAAGTTGATGAAATTTCACATAGCTAACTTTGCAGCTTCGAAAAATCAGTGCTCGCTGCAGGAAAAATGCAACAGTACAAAAAAAAACGCTAAAATTACCCCACTTTTTCCGACATTTTCCTTTATTACTTTGGAAATACCTATGCAACTTAGGAAAAAACCAACCGCTTTAAATTAGATTGTTATAAAATTTTCTATTCCAGAAAGTGTTGCGGATTGTTGTGAAAACTAAGTATATCGCAATTTTGAGCGTCTTCGCTTTGGGTTATTCTCAAAAGTTACAGTGGGACAAAGTGATCCTTTCAGTCCACTCCCATCTGTACTTTCACTATCTCATTTTAATCAGCTTTATCGGCAACAAAATTTTCCACAGATTTTTTCTTTGGTTTTTTTTTCAAGATGTGATATATACCAATATCATTAACAATTTTTGAAAAGATTTTTTTTTTTAATTTAATAGGATTGGGTCTCCTGTGAAAAAGACAAAATCTGAGGGAGAAATCTCTTATATAATTTGCGATAAGGCTGATTGTCTCGCTGTTTCCAATCATTGGACAGTTGTTCTCAGTATTCGAAGCATTGATTATATTTTGTGCCAAAAGAATAATTTAAATTTTTAATGAATGTTTGAATGTTCAAAAACTACTTGAGTGTGCTACCACCATTGTATTTGGTTGGAATTATTGCAATTTCATGGCTGCCAGTGGCGGATCCAGGATCCACAGCCGATTCCTAAAATAATTTGAAAGAAAGCAATACATTACAACCTTTAGAGTTTTATATTCCGTTTAAAATATTGTTAAGATATTAAATTTGATAAACAAAATAACGTAGTTGGGGCTGAACTATTTGCATACATGATATTTAACTTTTTATCTAAACCCTTAGATTGGGGCTAAAGCCTAAAGCGAATTGGATAAAATCCAATTTGGGGCCTATGAATAATGGACATTTTTCATGCAACGACCATTTTTCTATTTGGGTCCAAAAAACCCAGCAGCGTAGCGGAATAATAAGGTCAGAATTGGGCCGCTGGTTATTTCTTAGAGCAGCTTATTATTATGTCCTACTGTGGCAGATTGAACAAAACAGTTTTTCGTTGATTTGGCTAATTCAGGAAAAATGAGATCTCACGTGCGTCGTTGTGAGTTCCGTTAAAGTTGAGTACGGTCTTGCCTTAAACCTAAACTGATCTATGTATATTATCTATTGTATATAAAAGACAAATGTCGTCCGTGTGTGCGCGCATAACTCGAGACCGGATCGTTCGATTTTCACGATTTTAGGCTTGATGAATTCGTATTGACCCAAGGAAGGACATAGGACACTGTATAAAAATCCCTTAATCGTGAAAATCGAAGACACCGTTCTCGAGATATGCATTAAAAAGAGGATGATCCCTGATTTCCAATTTAAGAGCTTGATGGATTCGTATTGGCTGAAGAAAGGACATAGGACACTGGAGGAAAATGCGGGACAATTTCCAGGAAAATTTAAAAACAGGGAATATCCAGTTTTTAATGCATAACTCGAGAACGGTTACTTCGATTTTTACGATTTAGCGCTTGATAAATTCGTATAAGTTCAAGGAAGTGCATAGGAAACTGGAAGAAAATCCCCTAAAATTGAAAATCCGGGAACATCCGGTTTTAAGTTTATAACTCGAGAACGGTTACTTTGATTTTGACGATTAAGGGCCTGATAAATTCGTATTGGCCCCAGGAAGGGCCTGAGAGCATCGGCTTTATTGCAATACGTGGAGAAATTGCAATTGAAAACAAACATGCGAGCGCTTGACGAAATGACCAGTTCGCTGCAAATTTCTCCAGTCAATTTATTGGCGATGGGCAATGGCGTGATACCAGTGGACTTAGTCACCAGCCTTATTGAATTTCCACCGAATTTTTGTTACTTTACAACAATGCCGGAAGAGCTCATCGCGAATGTTTTATCTAAATTTCACTCAAAATTATGTTAACCATGTTTGGCTGAGTTCACGCGCAATTTTGGTTGCAAAAAACAAGAATGGCGATCATTTGAATTTCGTCATTCAAAATCAAATCGTCGGTGAGTTAATTTATTCAAATCCGTGGACTCCGTGATGGATGAAAATGAAGCCACCAACTATCCCACGGAATTTTTGAATTCTTTGGATGTTTCGGGCTTTTCACCACACAATTTATATTTGAAAGTCGGCTCAGCAGTTATAATTTTGCTGTGCAACCTCAATGCACCAAAACCTTGTAACGGAACGCGTTTGATTGTGAAGTGCATCAAATCAAATCTTATATTCAAGCCACGATTTTGAGGGGAAAATACAAAGGCGAAGTGTTCTCATTCCACGGATTGCGCTTATTCCGAACGATTTGCCATTCGTATTTAAGCGTCTTCAATTTCCAGTGCGTCTCGCTTTTGCTATGAAAATTGACAATCAACAAGTCGTAAGGACAATCCTTAGATGTTTGTGGCATCAATCTTGAATTCCCATGTTTCTTACATGGTCAGTAGTATGTGGCGGGCTCACGTATCGGCAAGCCTACCGCTTTGTACGTGTACACGACTGAATATGAAACTAAAAATGTTTTTTACCATTAAAGCTCTTCAGTAAAAAAGCGGAATGTTGGCCGGCACCCCAATCATTTTTGTTTCATTGAAACACGTCGACATTGTTTATTTAGTTATTTGAATGTATTTAATAAAACTTTGGAATAAAGAATTTCAATTGACCGAATTACATGAAACATCCTTGTATATCATGCTCGGAATTATTATTTTCTTTACATAAATGAATTTAGGCGGAATGAAGTTCGCCGGGTCAGCTAGTTTGTTATAAATTATAAAATTGATCTTAGGAAAATTAAATTTTATTACTTAAGGTCGCAAACTGGATCTCTAAACTCCAAGCCCCCCCCCCAACAGCCAAATCCTAGATACGCTACTGATGGCTGCCACACCAATCCTCAGATGCCTTTTAGTGGAGCTTATGGCCAATTCCATAAACATTAATTAAAGTCGCTTTTATATAAACTCCTTTTTAATTATAAAACAGGCCACTAAATTTGTACAGTTTCATCAATGTAAAAAAGGGAAATTTCCGGGATATCTTGGTTAAAATTGAGTTTTCTCACACTCCTGTATACAAAAGATAGGTATTCTGCTCCTCTTACATTTATGAAGTATACGAGAAAAACTGAAACAACATTATTCAGAAATACAAAATCTCAAGAAATGAAAAAAGATGGGTAGCCACCATCACCAAGTAAAAACAAATTTTGTGGACACGGTATAATGTGGCGTTGAATCTCATGTTGCTCTTCGTCCTCAGAAGAAAGAGATCCAAGATTTATTACCTATTCATAATGTATAGTTGCAATCTGCCAAAAATAAAAATTAAATAAAAAAAAGAAATGGGATATTAAAATATGTTTGTTCACGGGATGTGATGACTTTTACAACACTTTTAAAATTTAATGATACGCAAATGAGCTTGTAATTTATAAGGGTGTATAAAAGCCTGTTTAATATAAAAGCAGTTGTTTAAACCAAAAACCAACATTTTAAGGCTAAATGACCTTATTAAAAGTACTTCATGAAATCGGCCATTAGTCTTTATGTTCAATTTTAATTTATAAATTAGTGCCATCAACTGGAATCGAATCTAGACCAGCTCCCTCTGAGGCCTATGCACTACGCATTGCGCCACCGAGGTAACCTGATCATGTCCGTCGAATGTAGGGTTTTGTCTTTATAAATTGCATATTGAGACAACTAGCATTTTTATTAGCCGCACACAAGTTTTCTCCGTACACGATTTAATTTTAATATTTTAATTTTACAATTAAGTTGCTATTATTCATTTAATTAAACATCTCATTTCAATAGACCAAATAAATGTGTTTTAAAATACTTATATGTTAAGAAGAAGAGAAAATAAATAGATAGAAAATAATAACAAAATAATAATAGAGAGAAAATAAATATAAAAAAAGTAAATGTAAGACAATTATAACAGTTTAATAAATATTGACCTTCTACCGTTTGTTTTACAGATGTCAACTGTCAGAATTCTCAGTCTGACGTCAGAGCTTTAAAAATGATAGGCGAAAGATCTATAACAGAAACAATTACATCTCTCGAACACCGCCGTAATGTTTCGTGTCTTTCTCTATTTTATCGCTATTATTATAATCAGTGTTCTAGTGAAATAGCCAGTTGCATTCCCCCCCTTGAAAAATTCAACCGTAATACTCGCGCTTCTAGGAATGCCCATCAGTTCACCCTCGAGCCCAACTTCGGACTTACTGTAATGTACAGAGATTCTTTCTTCAGTCGCACCACACGAATGTGGAATGCTTTACCTGACTCGACTTTCCCCTCCCATTTCGATGTGCAAACGTTCAAAACCAATGTGCATCCTTCTAAATCCTTTCCTACTTACCTAATCGCTCGTGCTGTGTTAAAAACATTTTAAGGGTAGCCATCACCCCTTTTGCGCGCGTGGAATATAAAAAAAAAAAAAAGATTCGAAAAATGCAATCAGAATTAGTAACTCACTTTTTAAAGTTGTTATTCGTTAATTCTTATTTTTCAGTAGTAGTAGTAGGGAGTATGTTTTTATCAGATTCGATCAGATTTGGTCTAGAAATAATTTTCAATACAAATATAATCAAAGCAATATCATTTGAGACATCAAAATTTGTTGTAATGAATTGAAACACGTATTATTTTAGTCTTGTTAAACTGTTATATCTGTTATCTGTTATAAATTAGCATGTTTTGAATCTCGTCCATTATTAAACCCTCGAGTTTCGCTTACCCCGAACAAAATACTGATTAAAGCGAAAGAAATATTAGTATTAGATAAAACTACAGCAAGTCCCAACAACAGCACTGATAACAAAATTGGTACATCTCAACTTAAGAAACAGAGAACATTCCGAAAGAGAGAGAGTAAAAATTCCATCAGCTTGATAATGTTACAATACAATAAAGCTTAAGATGCCACACAGCTTCAGTTATCTGCTAACTTTATATAAATTCGGACGTGAATATTTCCAGTGCAGTCGGAAGACATAAACGGTGCACACATATTGTGTGGCTCAAAAAAAAAATACACAAAGTTTAGATACTCTCAAACCACAATAATAACTTCTTACAAAAAAAAAGAAAATAATAATAAAGTGTACCAAATCGATATAGGGGTACTCCGTGTTTTATTATTATTAGTGATAATGGAAACAATGTGAAAAATCACTTCAGACATCAGAAATTATGTGTTATCCTTAAACATATCGAAGAAGAATTCAATCACAATTTCAAACGACTTCTTGTTAGCATTGTGTATCGAAAAAAAAAAAAAAAAAAAAATACTATATTCTTATTATTCCTGTCAGGCTCTTGTATAGTCCTTCTATCTTCTTTGCTCTCGCGTTCGTATAATTTTCCTCAAATATCTCGCGGTGAGAAAAGCTGTTTTATATTTTGTTTGTCTTTTGTTCCTAAAGTGTCGTGGTTACATCCTTTTTGGGGAAAGAAAAAGCTTTTTCCTAAAATTTTATAGCAGGTTGCAAAAAAGTTTACAACAACAATACAAAATATCCCTCTTGAGAGAGATGTTTTTTTGATAAAGGAACAAAACAAAAAAAAAAAAAAAAAAAAAAAACAAGTGAAAATTGATGCTGCCGAGTGGAAATATTTATGTTTTTTTCCTTCCCAATCTCATCAAGTTTCTTCCGCTTCCAATTTTTCAAAAGTGTTATTAAATACCCTTCAAAAAACTCAACAACATAAAAAAAACAACGAAACCTAAAACGTGGTCTATTTACTCTGTTTTATAGGTGTGTGGTGTTGTACAATCTATAGTTCTATAAAAAAAAAATCGTATCCGTGTCCTTTTTCGGTTATTTTTTTTTTTTTTTGATTTCAATGTCAAGTGGCACTCTGTTTAAAGGAGCTTCTTCTAGTGTCTGTTTTCTTTAAAGAAAATAGAAAAAAAAGGATATACATAATTCCTTTACAAAAAAAAAAATCGAAACTTGTGAAAAAAAGTGTGTTGTTGTAACAAAATGGAAGCATTCCAACATTTCATATGGTGGATGGTGATACTGAATGGAATACTCACTGCAAGGACAACAATGAAAATAAGATCCACATATCTTTTGTCAGGTACTTACGGAATTCTTTGTATTTTCCTTTTTTTTTTGGTTACCTACATATTGTGTTTGAATGAGAGTTGTTCAATAAGTGAATAAGATGAATAAGATATATGTCATTCCTTTAGCTTGTATTGACTTAAATGAATTAAAAAGAAAAATTCAATTTAGAAATCTTACAGTACCTTTGTTAAAATTGTCCAGACCTTTTTATTTAACTTTTCTGTTACTGTTGGGGATTTCAAGGTTCTTTAAATACGAATTTAATATATTTGTTTTGTTTTATTTGGGGAAATTGAGTTATTCGATATTTTTAACAATTCAATATTTTAACATATACATATGTATGTAAATACATATTTGTATAAACACAAGTATGAGTAGTTACCATGATGTCTTTCAAGGGATCCTTCCTTCCCACATACCCACAAACTTGAGACATACGCTTTTCATTGTTTGAATCATAAATTCAAGGGTTTCTAATTAAGTAAACCCAGATTGTTTCGTATATTATAGGTATGGATGGCTCAAAAAGGATTAACGGTGGGTCTCGTCTCGGTCTCGATACCTTTGTTTGACCTAAGTTAATCTATTAAATGGCATAAGGGTCTTTATATAAAGGATAACTTAATATGAAAAAGGGTTCATCAAAGTAGTTTATGAAATTATATTAGTGCTCTAAAAATTATTTTACCCTAGCTTAAGTCTGAATATAGAACATATTATATATTTATTTAAACCCTTTCCTATTTTATAATAATTATTTTATTATTATTCTGATGATGATGTTCTGTCCATCTTACTCAAAGTCAGAAAGTAATTTTAAAATAATTTTTAATTAACAACTATAGGTATGCCTGTAAGTCCTGTCCTTTGAATGTGTCAACTTGGATTACTCGATGGCATCGGCACAATAGTGAGAAGGAAAAGCAAAATAATAAATTATTACTTAACTTAACGCGACCCGGGAAGGCTTAACCTGAAAACGTTACAAGCAAATTGCGTTTAGTCATCTAGGCCAAGAAAATTTCATCTGTGATGGCGTGGGTTATATACCTGATGTTCGGTTGAATTAAAAATCCGATGTTTATTAACTCATGAAATTTTATTGTTGTGCACAATGCTGTCAAGCGCGAATATGGCGGGTTCAAATAAAAAAAAAAATCTGGAGAAGATGGAACTTAAATAAATAATGTGCGAACGAACTGAGAAAATCTACCTACTATTTATAAAATTATTTGTTTTTAATTTATTAGAAAGGATCTTAAAAGAGTAATTTTCAAAATTAAAAAACACGTGCCGCCCACAGTGCGGAAAAATGTATGCACTCAGCACATAATTGTATGTACTTATCACATAGGTATCTGCTGAAATAACATTATATGATTTTATAGTGAGTATTGATTCCCAGTGGTATTCTTTGTACCTACTCATTACATAAATATGTACTCTTTACATAAATATGAACTTATTACATAAGTATGTACTCATTACATGAGGTGTTTGGTATAAACTTGATAACTCTATACAAGATCCCCCTTTGACGGCCACTTTACGTCGAGCTAGAGCTTGAGCGAGTTCACTGATTTGCTTCAAATTTGAAAATAAACGATTGCCTTATTTTTTAGATTTTCCATTAATTTAATACAAATTTAAATGTGTTTACCTAAAATTACGTGCCTGGAGTTCATGTTTATATCAAACACCACAGATATGTACTCATTGCATAAATATGAACTCATAACATAATTATAAAATGAAATGTATAGGTACTTATTACGTACACAATATGAACTCATTAGATAAATATGTACTCATTACTTATGTAAATAGTACTCATTGCATGAATATGTAATCATTGCATTATAATATACATATCTTTTTGGTAATCATATTTTTTTTATTTAGCCTCTTCAATAAACCGTATGCAACCACTTACTTTGAAGTCGCTGTGAAGTCGATGTTATTCCCACCGATTTCAGGAAAGCCTTAGACAAAATTTTCCTTTTCAAGTTGTCCACTCTTGGTTTTGGACCCTCTTACCCACCAAACCAGTGTTCGTTTCAGATCTTTCATCTCTTGCTCTTCCTAGCTACCTCCGGTGTCCCCCAAGGCACCCATCTTGGCCCTCTTTTGTTCATTCTTTCAATCAACGAAATTGAAAGGGTCATCATACATTCTTCCATCTCCCTCTACGCCGCCGATAATACCAAGTTTTTAAAGACCATTTTTTCGGCGCATGACTTCCCTTATTCCACTGGCTTTTGACTGTTTTTCAATTTGGTGTCGTAAAAACTGTTTTCACGCAGAGGCATTAAAACTCTTCCCCGTCTCTATTTTCTCCATAATCAACCTATTCCCACCGTTCATAAAATTCGCAATCTTGGCATATTATGTGACCAGTACCTCAATTTTTCTATCTCATTTAGAAGATATCAGTCGCATAGCTAATTCTGCACTTGGCTTCGTCAAAAGTTGGTCCAAGGAATTCTCCAACCCCTATGAGACCTTCCCTATATGAATACGCCTGTCAAGGTTGGTCCCCTTACTAACCTATTCACACCTCCAGAATCGAAATACGTTACCTTCGCTTCAATTTTCGAGGTCTATCTTGGAACAATCCTTCCTTCCTATCTGGACCACTTGATATCTAAATTAATGTAATTCGAATATTTGGCTCAGGCCTAACGCCTAAAAGGCCAGTCTTTTACAGATCTATTAAGTTGTCAATGAACGACTTTAGGTGTTCACATAGTACGACATAAAAGATATTAGCTAGGTCGCTGTAGTTGTGGCAGTTTGGCAAACGGTTTTCTTTCTTGAGGATCGGGCAAAATATGTTGAGGGCATACTCTTATCATTATGTTGCAGCTAAGCTGGTAAATAGCCTTAATTATGACAGCTGCTTCTTTAAAAATATTGGCAACAAGGCTGTTAGCTCCAGCTGTTTTATTGAACTTAAGTTAAGATGTACCAATTAGTATTTAGCTATCTTCACTTCGCCAAGGTCCGGTGAAACGTAGACGGAATTTGTGTCTGTCTTCCTAGTCCAGGTTGAATACTAAAATCTACCTGAAAGCATCAGAATTCGATTCCTTATTGAAGTTATAAAGATTGAAGGAGTGATTTTTCCATATGTTCAAATCAAATGTGACTTTACTAATATTGTCTCTTGATAGTCTTTACAGGCTTCGGTTCGAGGACTTTACCTGTTATTTTAAAAGACTCCTTTTACCTGTTGGTAAAAATTACGAAACTTTACTCTGCAATCTCTATATATTTCCACAAACCCACGCTGCTCATACTCCTTCTTTTCCTTCTCAGAAGCCGGGTGTTTCTCTTCTGCTGGCAGATAACTTGTGCAGCTCTGGACCTCCTTTAAAGCAACTATTTGAAAACCTCTTGTTTAGCTACATGAGCTTGTTAGGTCCCAGCACTCATCGTTTGATCATCAGGGGTCTCATCACGTAAGAGCTCTTCACATTTGTTAGATAGTAGAAACGATAACGTCCGTTTAATGAAGCCCATCTTTACGCGATGGCAGCCCTGATGGCTCCTTGGCAATTTTGTCATTGGGGCTAATGCTCAATACTTGATGCTGGCGACATGTGTGACTTCTTAAGAAGTTCTTATGGCTTGTGTCTACCAAATCCGTCATCGACAGAAATATGCTCGGTCGTGTCGGTTGTAGGACGAACTCGGCTGATGGAACCAAACGTATACAAAAGACAGAATCAGAGTGCTTACACAACTCAAACAAAACATCGTCCGATGACGCCCGATAATTACCGACCAACTGAATAATTTGGTCTTGTTTGAATATCTCGTCAGTTCGCTGAATACTTCATGCAAAACAATAATAATTGATACCGAACAATTAATAAGTCGGATTTTTCGACAACGGCTTCCAGCGGAAATCTGATTGACTTCTATGTAGGTGAACGGTGAGAGACTGGATAGGAAAATAATCTGTCGATCTCATACCCTCATAGCAGTCTTCTGGAGTCAAATTTTCTCACTGTTTTGGCAGTGATCGGAATATCTGGCGGAATACCTCCTTGGTACGACGAAATAGTAGTCCGAGTCAATGTTGGCCCCTCGAAACTATCGAAGGTCAGCGATACTGCTGTTGCTGAAATGTCTTCGATCAAAATGTGCTGGTCAGTCTGGTTGAAAGTCGATTGATCAATAGACCTCCATAGACCTTCATGTGTCTTTGTGATTTTTCTCTCTGTGTAACTTATATTAAACTGCCTGAATAGGTATAAGCTAAGTTAAACATTCCATTTAATTTATTAATTGCATTATTTTAAATTCTAAGAATATGTTCTTTATCGTTTTCCTCAAATGATGTATCAGAACTAGCAAGGAAAGCTATATGAGCCTGCACCTATGCACATATACACCTTTACCTACACCTGCACCTACACCTGCACCTGCACCTACACCTACACCTGCACCTACACCTACACCTACACCTACACCTACACCTACACCTACACCTACACCTACACCTACACCTACACCTACACCTACACCTACACCTACACCTACACCTACACCTACACCTACACCTACACCTACACCTACACCTACACCTACACCTACACCTACACCTACACCTACACCTACACCTACACCTACACCTACACCTACACCTACACCTACACCTACACCTACACCTACACCTACACCTACACCTACACCTACACCTACACCTACACCTACACCTACACCTACACCTACACCTACACCTACACCTACACCTACACCTACACCTACACCTACACCTACACCTACACCTACACCTACACCTACACCTACACCTACACCTACACCTACACCTACACCTACACCTACACCTACACCTACACCTACACCTACACCTACACCTACACCTACACCTACACCTACACCTACACCTACACCTACACCTACACCTACACCTACACCTACACCTACACCTACACCTACACCTACACCTACACCTACACCTACACCTACACCTACACCTACACCTACACCTACACCTACACCTACACCTACACCTACACCTACACCTACACCTACACCTACACCTACACCTACACCTACACCTACACCTACACCTACACCTACACCTACACCTACACCTACACCTACACCTACACCTACACCTACACCTACACCTACACCTACACCTACACCTACACCTACACCTACACCTACACCTACTCCTACACTTCCCTATACCTTCTTAATCGAATAGGTAACCACTGCTTTGAAATATAAATCAGGTAACCAAGTGATATGATATAATGTCTTATCAGATGACACCAGACATATTGTTATTCCATCACATCAAAAATACCCAATACATATCAAAATACAATACTTTATATACATTTTACCACACAAGCATGACACACTCTGAGTCTCAAGAAATCCCAATTACAAGGCCAGCAACGAACTTTCATAATTATAACATTTTACCAACTTTGGAATGACGAGCATCCTTTTGTTCACAAAGTGATTTCCAAAACCAAAGTTTTTTGTGTTCGAAAAACCATAGAAATGTTACGTAGGTAAAAGTCAAGTTCTCCTTTTATATCCTCATCGATCACAGAGACATTTATTTTTAATTATTACTTAAATGCCCGAGAGGTGAGCATCCGAATTTTATGTTCGAAGGAAAATCAAGCTCTTTGATGTGGTCGGTGGTCGTGTGGTGGAGTACAATAAATATTATTCAAGAGAATGCTTAATTAAAATCTTCTCTATTGTTCCAGAAGCAGATTGAATTATTATTTTCAATAATGTAATGATTTAACGCTTTTTGAATGTGAAAGCTATGAAAAGTAAGAGGTTATAAAATGCAAACACTTAGAGAAAAAGTCAGGTTAAATAAACCAGTTTTCAAATTGTTATTTGTCAACACGGTTAATCGTACTAACTATTCAACAAGATACAGAATTTAAAAGTGTCGCGTGGTCTTGAATCAACACAAGTATTTGAATAGTTTGAATGATGATACCTTGCCACCTTTACTTACACTACCTACCTTAAATAAATAGTCAAGTTAAATCAACAAGAACATCCTCTTTGGCATACTTAACCAGTGGCTCTGTTCTGTCATGATAAAAATCATATAATTTAAGCCACCCATGAATCTGACTTGGTTTGTACTAAAAGCTCAGGCAAAAATTACCAACAAAATGGCCAATCTGCCTTAAAACTCCAAGTGGAGATTTTTTAACCCAATTATTAACTTCCCATTATGTGTGTATATGAGCGTACGTTCGGGGTACTTTTTTCATCCACCATATCTCGAGAACGAATATATTGACTTCGGATGAATTTTATTTTACCAATAATAACGTTACGACGTGTTGAAAAGGTTTTCTAACAAATTCAATGAACCGTTTATACATTTTTACTTGCGGTATACTTATTAAAGGGCAAGTTTAAGATTCCTGCAAAAAAAAATCGAGAAAATAATTTTCCCTAACATTACGATTATGGAGAACGCGAATAAAGTGGGTCTGGAAATTCTGTCTGTCTGTCAGTATGTCAGTCTGTCAGTATGTCTGTCAGTATGTCAGTCTGTCAGTCTTTCAGTCTGTCAGTCTGTCAGTCTGTCAGTCTGTCAGTCTGTCAGTCTGTCAGTCTGTCAGTCTGTCAGTCTGTCAGTCTGTCAGTCTGTCAGTCTGTCAGTCTGTCAGTCTGTCAGTCTGTCAGTCTGTCAGTCTGTCAGTCTGTCAGTCTGTCAGTCTGTCAGTCTGTCAGTCTGTCAGTCTGTCAGTCTGTCAGTCTGTCAGTCTGTCAGTCTGTCTGTCAGTCTGTCTGTTCCTCGACGTGCAGCCTTAACCACTTCGAACTTTGGACTTAGGTTATTTGGGGATATATATTGGGTTGATTTTGACAGCTCGTGGCGGCCATATTGTTTCTTTTACTTTCTGTCAAATTATCGTCTTTCAGTTATTACTAAAGACAAATCATCATGGTAAGTTACAGCGTCGAGCAACATGGGCAAATGAAATTGGAAGGTGATCCCAATTTTGGTCGAAAAATCAACTTTAGCGATGAGGCCCATTTTTGTATGAATGGGTACGTGAATAAGCAAAATTGCCGGATTTGGGACGACACCAATCCACGCGAGATTCACGAGGTGCCAATGCATCCACATAAAGTTTCTGTTTGGTGTGGATTTTGGGCTGGACGCGTCATCGGTCCGTACTTCCTCGAAAATGATGCTGGCCAGGCCATCACCGTCAACGGCGATCACTATAGGTCAATGATCACCAACTTCTTGGGGCCTGAATTGGATGATATGGACAACGAAGACATATGGTTTCAACAGGATGGCGCTGCGTGCCACACAGCTCAAGACACAATCGAAATTCTGCACGAGCGGTTTCATGCCATGGTTATCTCGCGCCGAGGCGACGTGAATAGGCCACCAAGATCGTGTGGTTGGACCCCTTTGCACTTTTTCTTGTGGGGCTTTCTTGAGTCGCAGGTCTATTCAAATAAGCCGAAGAAACCACCGCGGTCCTCGAAAACATAATCGATGCCATTGGTCAAATTCAGCCTGATTTATGCGCCAAAGTCATCGAAAACTGGACCTTTCAAATCCGCGCGCACCCAGCGAAGCCGCGGCAGCCATTTGAACGATGTTACATTTCACACACAATTTCATTGATAGGGCTCTCAAATAAAGATAAAACCTTATTGATATCTCATAAACAACTAGTTTTATTCAATTTTAAAATCGACCCGCATTTAACGGAAAACCCTTAACAAAAATTGATAGTAGTTTATAGTAATTATTTATATTTTAAGTTGTTTTTTACAACTTTTTATAATTATATCACATTTTTATGGAACCAATATCAACTTCAAGCTACGTTAAAGTTATGAGGTAGGAGAGCAAGTTTGTGCGATCCAGTCGTGCCCATTTTTTTTTTTTACACTACCCTGATTTATGGTGTATTTTTTTTTGTCCAATAGTCTGTTTTGAAATAATTCCTTAAATAATTAATACCTCCTTAGTTAAGGCGGGCGTTAAGGGCTTCATCCTGACGGTATGGGCTTTAGGACACTAAAAGTCTAAATCGTAGAATGTGAAATTCTGCGTCGATACCAATCTTATGATTGTGTAAGGGTGTACATAATTACCATTATTTTCTGACAAAACAAAAATCCCTGATCCGCCGAGGGTATTTTGCACCCCCAGCGCGCAAGGGTAGGAAAAAGACAAAAACGGTTTCTATGGATTCAAGTATTCTGAATCCAATGAGGCATTCCACTTCATCGTCCGATGTCTGGTTCTCAGTGTATAGGAATTTATGTGGAATTTCGTTGTTATATCCTGATAAGTAGGCAACCCTAATATCTCCAGTGTTGCCACCGTGGCAACACATCTTAAAAGTAAATTTAGGATGTAGGTTATTAGTGTACCAAAGCTCATCCCGTCAGAATGAAGTGCAAGGTTCGACCTGAAATATGCCCTTAACGCCCTAACTGTAATGGTCAATTTGAAAAATAAACAACGACATTTTAGTTTTTCAAGTCTCTTACCTTGAGAATATAATATTATCATTTTAAAAGTCCGTAACTCAACGATTTTTATTTTTTTAAATTGACGGTTGAGTCTCGCCTCTAGGGCAGTTAGTACCCATCAATTAATCCATCAAATTATCCAAAAAAGCTAAGATGGTGGTGGTTTAACTTTCAAAATGGCGGGCGACAAGGTGTTTTGGGAAACTTTCGTATTTTATCAAAGGCATTGTGTCGAACAATTTTCACCAAATCTCTCGATCCGAAAATCTGTCCTGTTAATTATTGCTTTGACTTTTTCTGCACTATTGTATCTCTAAGCTACATCCATATAATCGAGATTTAAAACTCATTCCATTCGTTGTATCAAATAAGTCTGAATCCATATTTTTTTTTTTGTATAGAAGGTGCATTGAAGCAACTCAAAGGCAGGAGTACAGTTTAAAATTCTGTATTTTGTTCTGCACCACACTCTATCTATGCATTTGTTCATTGCAAACTCAAAAGTTCCCATCAGTACAATAAGCTGATGCTTCGAAACTATCTGTGTACCTTTCATTCTTGTCTTGTCTAGTGTGTTATCCTTTCAGTAGCGTTTTTGGTAGCTTAGTTCAATGTGAAAAAATTTTAAAAGCAATCGCGCACTTTGCAGGATTTCCCAGGGATCTTTGTTTGCTCGAACAATTGCATAAATATAGCTAGCAAAATATTTTCTCAACTTCTTACATAGGTAGAGGTATCTACCTACCTAGTTTTACTATGAAACACAACACAGAAACGAAAACAAAGATTTATTTGGTACCAATTTTGCACCACCTCCACTCAATCCTCCAGTCCTTTCCTTTGTCACCAATATGACTTTTAACATTCGAAATTTATATAACTGTGAATAGCTAAGGGAATACCTATCTGTTTTGGCATTATGACAGATAATATCCCTACGTTTTACAAAAGCATTGTGCTTTGTAAATTATATTTTATTCTGTTCCAACAGTCTATCGAGGAGCGAAGTCGACGTTCATTCCAAGAAATGTCGTCTTGTTCCCTAAGGTTATCTAGTCCAAGATTAACTCTTGAAATGTATATTTTTTGTGTGCATGCCTATTTCTGAGGAACACATAATAAAACAAAGATAACACAATTATTATTATGTTCTGACATACATTGAACTTATCTTTACAGATCTAATATTTGTAAAGGGTGTTTTTTTTCTTCCTTGGATTTTTTTTTAACTGGCAACACTGTGACAGTAAATTTGACAGCTGACAGATGATTTGTTATCAGTATATTTTGACATTTCAAGAATTGAAGCTGTGTCAGCATTTTGAAATTAGGGTGAATCACCTATTGCTCGACAAAGTGGTCGTTACACACACACACAAAAAAAATACATTTGAAGAGTTAATCTTGGACTAGATAACCTCAGGGAACAAGACGACATTTCTTGGAATGAATAATTTGTATACACTTATGCCAGAAAATTGTCTTTTCAATTAAGGGAATGCCATCCACTTATATTTTTGTATGTATATGCATATGGTATTCATACATACATACATATACATATATTTATTTTAGATATTTTTATTATTTCACAATTTTGTTTACAATTTAGTTTGCGTACATTTTATACATAGTAATGAAATAAAGACAATGGGGCGTATTTATAGTCATTTTAGACCTGGGTCTAAGTTGAACATAGCTTTCGTTGAATTTTCGGACGTTGATTCTATTTTTTTAGTTTATCATTTCAAAATATTTGAAGCTATTTGTGTAGTATACCAAGTTAATTATCTTATAAAAATATAAAACCAACAATTTTTTATTAAAATCGGCCTGTGTTCATTGAGCCAAAATTGTCTTAAACTGTAGTTTAGTTAAACCTGGGTCTATCTGCGACTATGAATATGCCCCAATGGCACTGCCGTCTGCCTGGCTGACTCTTTTTGAGGTCATTAAATAAAAGTAAATAAGATATATAATTTGATAAGTTAAGAAAAGCATGATAATTTTAAAAGATACATATGCTTTAATCATTTAAATTGATTTAAAATTCGTAATCTATGGTTTTTTACTGCTTTGAGGTAATTGTAAAGAGTTTCCTAATCGGGCCCATTTAAAATAATTTTTACCTGTTCCATGGTTAGTGAAAGGCTACCAACGTGTGAGAGTCTGAATTCCTTATAAGCAGGACAAACAGCTAGAAAATGGAAGCAGTCCTCTTTTGCTTTAAGGTTACAAACTGTGCAAAGGTTAGTGCTAGCCTCGATATTTGGTGTACCAATTTGTGATGTACCTTGGTTTCAAAGGCTGAGGTATACTCGTCGGACTCCAGCGTCTAACTAAAGGAGGTATACTAAAACTTTAGTTTTCAAAAGGTCTTCCTTTATTAATCTTTACTAATTCGTAAAAAAAGATTTTAATTATTTAGTTGTGTGCAAAGAAATAAAATAGTTAGTTTTATGATGTTGCGCTTTACAATTTTCTTGAATAGCTGCTTTTATTGTTTACGTATTTCTGCTGCTTTGAAAAGGGGTTCCGCCTTCACGGTTATGTCTGAGGTTCAATCTCGTTTCTCGACTCCTTGGGACGGTTTCGGATACTGCTCTCTCACTTGTCGGTCTTTGGTTCTTCGGATTTCTTGCTCGTTCTGGATCGGGTTTATTATAATGCAATTAGCACCTTTTACCGCGGCTTTTAACCGGCTTATCACGGCTTTTAACCGGCTTATCAACAGCGTTTGCACTGGCTATCACGGCTTTTAACCGGCTTATCACAGCTTTTAACCGGCTTATAACAGCTTTTAATTTTTTATCAACAGCGTTTCCACTGGCCATCACGGCTTTTTACCGGCTTATCACAGCTTTTAACCGGCTTATAACAGCTTTTAATCGGCTTATCACGGCTCTAAACCGGCTTATCACGTCTTTTAACTGTCTTATCAACAGCGTTTCCACTGCCTTATCACGGCTTTTAATCGGCTTATCACGGCTTTTAACAGGCTTATCAACAGCGTTTCCACTGCCTTGTCACGGCTTTTAACCGGCTTATCACGGCTTTAACCGGCTTATCAACAGCGTTTCCACTGGCTTATCACGGCTTTTATATCCACTTATATATATTATTTCTGTATGTGTTTTATTTCGTTTTAAACTCCCAAACCTGACTAAAAAAACACCCTTTACGTAGAAAATATATGTATACATATGTATGTCAAGATTTTACAATCATTTTGAAAGTCATATTCTTTATAAGATGACATGAGTGACAATAGACATACCATGGCCAAAATAGAATAGAATAACTTGTCGTAATGGGACTTGCTTTTGTGATTTCTTTAGATCCATACTCTCAGGAACAACTTTGATCCAGCAAAATATGACCTTTTTCATTTGTTTTTCATTTTTGAGATTAAGAATTTCCTTTCATACAATACTTTCAACAATAGTGTTACAATACAATAACTTGAAAGTTACATAACAAAAAAAAAATCTTAATTTAATGGGATTTTCTAATAGGTAACGTACCTCCTCATAGAGATGTTTAAGTCATGATTCCTATAGGAATTCAATATTTTCTTTGTGGAGTATTTTTTTCCTATTTGTATTCGTTGGGAGGTTTCTTCTCAAGCGCCTAAATGCGGATTTTTCACAATCAGTCTTTTTCAGAAATGATCCAGATAAAGATTCCAAAAACAACCCTAAACTTAAAAAAAAGAGAAAATTTTGTTTATTTTCAAAATTATGAATTCTTGAAACTTGAGTTCAAAAACTGTTCACGAAAACAACACGTCTGTGAAGTTGACATGGCAACTTTCACATAGAGTCATGGGGCCAACGCAGTAATTTGCAGTTTTGTTTGCATTTGTCTTGCATTTCTATTCCTGATTTAGCAGGGAGTTTAATCGAGTGACCTGTTAACTTGACAGTGAAGTTTTAGCAGCTCACATGGTGTATCTCGTGAACCAAGCGAGCTAAGAACTTGCAATTAGGTTCCAAATTTGCAGGATTTTTACATTTCAAGAATAGGCTGAGTAAACATTTTGCAATCCTTAATTGTAAACAAAGAAAATCGTATTGTCATGCTTACTTCACAGCAAAGTTAGCAAATCGCATGTTTTATCTCGTGAACCAAGCATGCTTACAATTTGTAGTATGTAAGGCTCCATTTTCCATTTATTTCCATTTCAAGAATAGGCTAGGTTCAAATATTGAAGTCCTTATTTAAAAAAAAAAAATCATAAAATTGATTTCACATTGAAGTTGAAAAGTAACAAAGTGTATCTCGAGAACTAAGAATGCTAGAAAATAGCAGTAAGGTTTTAAATTAGCATGTTTTTGCATTTTTAAGTACAAATTTTGAAGTCCTTTATATAAAAAAATGTATACTACGCTGCTTACTTCACAGAGATACACTTTGTTACTTGCCAACTTCACTGTAAAGTCATTTTTATGAAATTTCTTAAAAATAAGGACATCAAAATTTAGACCTAATAATTTGTTCTTATTTCATAAAATATGTACTAACTACATAAGTGTGTACTCATAACATAAATATGAGCTCATTTAACAAATATTTAGTTATTCGAAGAGACAAAGACCACTCAATCCAATGTACCTACTGTATTATGTAATGGGTACAGTTTCTGTATTCAGTACCTATTAGTTTCTTTCTTAGATTTGCTATTTATTGCGCAGTTGTTTTCTTCTCTATTAAGAGGCATTTTTATCTTAAATTTGTTAATTGTCGCACAGCTGTTTTCCCCCCTATTTGAAAATTACTCCAATATAATTTCAAAAAACTACAAGTATGACCTAGCTCAATTTGAACTGGGATTCTTTCCAGCACCAATTGAGCATGCAACCACTGAGCCTATTCCAAGTATGCAATTTTGGTGCAAAAAGTTGATAAGAAAGAGAGTTTTCGATTTAGAAGGCGGGTTTGGAGACATTCTCTCAGAATATATTTTATTGAATCACTACACTTTGCGTTACATAACTTCCTGTGATGAATACAAATTTAAATTTGGATACTTGGAGGGTTTTGAATGTTTATGTTATCATAACAGTATTCGACTGAAGCTGCTGAAAAAGATAGGCATCGAGTATATACCGATTTTACTCATCAAACGTCACTAAGGACTTAGCGCACTTCGGTCGCTTTAACCTAGTACATAACTTACAAAAGTGGGATCTAAATATTTATGTAATCCTTACAATATTCGACTAAAACTGATGAAAAATATATGTATTCAGTACCTATATACTGTTTGTGTTCCGTACACGTCAGTACCAATAGAACCAGAATTATTTGCAGAGTTAAGGGTTTCAACAGACAAAAAAAAAATGGAAACGGGAAAAAATAGCAGAAATGTGTAAAACAATTGGACTTACTCTACTAAACGGGCGTTCAAAAAGTGACAAAGAAGGCAGTTTAACTTTTATAAGGGGTGCTGCATGCTCAACTATTGATTACGGTTTGATTAAAGGGAAATGGCTTGAGTGTCTTGATGATTTTGAAGTAAATGAGCTAACTTATTCAGATCACCAACCAATATCTGCAAGTATAAAATTCGATTATGAGGCAAACAACACGATTGAACATAACAACCTGTTACCAAAACTGCAATGGAAAGAAAAAATGTAGGAGAGGTACAAATCAAACCTAAATCGAGAACTAGTCCTAGTTCACCAAAACATAATTGAAACTATCAACGAAACAGAGAACCTAACAGACTGTATAGTCAAAGCTGCAAAACCGCTTCAAACGAAAAAAAAAAGAGGAAAGGTTAAACAGCCTTGGTGTGACTGGGAATGCAAAACAGCCAGGAAAAAGTCGTTTGGACTTTTACGTCAATTAAGAAAAAACGGAACCACTTATACAAAACACCTGTACCAAGAAGCAAACAAAGAGTACAAAGCTATCTGTGAGCAAAAACAAAAAGCATACTCTCTAGGATTGGCATCGATGCTTAAGGATGTTAAAGACAGCAAATCCTTCTGGAAGATCGTCAAGGCAATAAATGGCGCAACCCTTGGGAAAAATATAAAAGTTGAAGCTCCGGTCTTAGCAACCCACTTCGAGAATCTCTTAAACAATACTCTGAATGAAAACATGTTGCATTTTGCGTCACCGTTTTTGGAAGTAGAAGCATTAGATCGGACAGTAACTTTACAAGATGTAAGAAGAGTACTTCACCGCTGCAACGCTAACAAAGCTCCTGGTGAAGACCGAATTTCATACGAGTTTTTTGTTAACTCGACTGATGCGTTCCTAGACCAGCTTTCAAAAGCTTATAACTTTATCTTCAATTTTGGGGAGGTTCCAGAAAGCTTTAAGAAAAATATAATATTTCCTATATTAAAGACTTACTTACTTGATACGAGAAAACGATCTACTAGCGAGTTTGAAGCGGGGTTCCGAAAAGACTACTCTACGGTGGGCAACATATTCTCCCTTACTGGCATCGCACGGACGTATCTGGATAGAGGAAATAAACTTTACGCATTCTTTGTAGACTTTAAAGCTGCCTTCGACTCAATTTATAGAAAATCCCTGTTCTTCAAACTAAGTAACTTAGGTATGTCAACGAAAATGCTGAAGGTGGTGCAAAATCTCTACGAAGATAATCTTACAGCGGATTGGGATAGCAACACTCTGTCTAGTTGGTTCCAAACGAAAACAGGTGTCAAACAGGGATGTCTCCTGAGCCCTGTATTATTCTCAATCTTTCTTGATGACTTAACCGAATTCCTACCTGGTGGAATAATATTTGATGGACTTGCAATAAAGCTTCTGCTATATGCCGATGACATTGTCATATTAGCAGAAAGCCCTAAAATGATGCAAGTAATGATTAACAAACTTCAACAATATTGTTACCTCTGGGATCTGCAACTGAACACTGCCAAATCACAAATAATGATCTTCCGCAATGGAAGGGGACGTTTTGCTGGAAACGAAAAATGGACGTGGAACAACGAAGATCTCAAGATAGTCAAAGAGTACAAGTATCTTGGTGTTCTTATGACCCCACAACTTTCCTTTAAGAAACACTTCCAGGAAAAGCTTAAGGAATCAAAACGTGCTATTAACAGTACCTGGAATGAAGTTTTGAGTAAGAGAAATATTGTTCCGAGCACAAAGTACAAAATTTTGGATGCTGTTATGAGATCCATCATGTGCTGTGCTGCTCAAGTTTGGGGAATATACCAATATGAAATGGTGGAACAACTCCTAAGATACTTCGTCAAACAAATCTTCAGATTACCGTATAACACCCCAAACTATATGCTGCACCTGGAACCTGGTCTACCACCACTTTATATACACACGCTACAACTTCATTTTGATTACATCCAGAAAGTTATGACTCAATCGATTAACCGGCTCCCCCATAAGATAGCGAATTACCTCCGAAGTAGAAACCTGCAATTCTTTTGTCAATGGTCTAGGCTAGCCAGCGATCACAACGTTATTATAATAGATTTTAACGAGACTGTCTCAAGGAGTGAGCTACAGGATCTAACTGCTAAAATTGAGGAGTCCGCACGATATGAATTTGAGAGACAAAGCCAACAAAGTCAATAACGCTCTGCCTACAAGCAACTGCAGCATGACCTTGGTGCAAATAATTATTTCGATGACAACTTCAACCTAGATATATCTACAATAATCAAAACCAGAGGAGAATAACTCTACCTAAATTACCGGCCCTACAATAGTGATAGCGATGGGGAGTGCACCATGTGCAACCTGAGAGTAAGGGAAGCTATGGAACACTTCGTAGGCGTTTGTCCAATACTAAGTCCAATGCGAATATCATTACAAAATACGCTCTCATTGGAAGAAATCTTGCGAATTTGCAACGGAGAAAATTGGAACCCGTTATACAACTTCATAAAAACTGCACTAAGCTGCCGGCAACAAATTATAAACGAAGCATTTTAACACTGTAAAATATCATAAGTTTAATATCAAAACAAGATTAGTTAGCAACATTTTAATTTCACCTAATATTTATGTATACATACATAAATTATCGGCAAAAGCCAATGCTTTATTGTGAATTTGTAAATAAATACTGAAATTTTAGAAAGAAATAAAAATCACTATACTACTAGAATCAGAGTACGTAATCAGGGAGTATAGAATCATCAGTGTACATCACGTTTACTAAGAGCATAACATTCTGTGATAAACACATTTTCTATTTGAATGCTTTGTGGCCTTCAAATTGTATTTATTCAATACATATTTGGTTTTCGGTGGCCCATAAATATAATAAATTGAGTTAATACCATATTTCTTAACTGTATGTGATCAAATTTCTATAGACTGTCTTCATCCACTCAGACTCATATGTGATCAAATTTCTATAGACTGTCTTCATCCACTCAGACTCAGTCAGTACTAGTTGGTGGTTGTTTTCTTTTGGTACATATACATTCAAATGTTACGAGTTCAAATTCACGTTAATTCTACTCAGTAAATCGAGCTTTCATTGCAATCGTATGCAGTGCATACAAATTACATACAATTCTGTACTGAGTACATACAATTTTCTCTCAGTGTAATTGGGTTGCAGCAAAGTGGTCGGGTACAGTTGCGGATCCAGGGGGTGGCTATAGGGGCTAAAGCCCCGCCCACAGCCGATTACTAAAATTATTTGAAATGAGGAAAGCAAAGTTTAACAACGTGTGGAGTTTTATTTTCGTCTAAAATATTGTTAAGGTGTGAAATTTGATAGACAAAATAACGAGGTTGGGGCTGAACAATTTACATGTTGTAATTTTTTCCTAAGCCCTAAGCCAAAGCCTGAAGCGAATTCGACAAAAAGCAAGTGGGGGCTATGCATAATGGACATGTTTCATGCAATGACAGCTTGTGGTTAATATGGTTTGAGAATATTGGACAAAAAACTTAGTCAGGGTTAAACAATTAACTCCCTAAAAACTAACCTTATTCCAGAGGGCTTAAGTCTAGGGACTGTCAGTCCGAAGTTGGGACTAAAGCTTGAAGATATAATTTAAAAAAAAAAACTAGGTCGGGGGTTTACATTAACATGTCAAATTCAACAACTTTTTTTACACTTAAAACTTAGCTAAGTTGACCAAAGAAACGCAATTGAGGCTAAAACAATTGGAGAGCAACGTGGTGTAGAGCTAAGTGTAAATGTTTAATACAACAGAAATTGCTTCTTACGGCTTTGGCTGGGGTTAGATAATTTTGGGACTTAGTTTTCAAAATTTCAAAGGTCCAAGGCAATTGTACATACAAAATATTTTTGGACTAAGCACTTCTGTAGTCAAGGAGCCTATTTCAAAAAGCGTGAGAAACTCTTTGAACTCAGAAAAATCTTGCAGGTGGACAATGGACATGAATATTTACCATCTCTATAGACTCTAGAGTGACGTGCAAATTAATCGACACATTTATTGAGCAGGAATAAAAACTATAGGTTTGCAGCGTACACAAAAATTCATTCACAATTGCAGAATTGGGCCGTGAAGGTTGTTTTTTAGAGCAGCTGTTTCTTACGCCAGAATAAAAGACTTGAAGTTTTAATAATAATGCCAGTTTGAACAAAACAAGTGGGTTACTCTACTCGTTAGGCTATAGTACAGGAAAATAAGATCTCAGAGGAGTGATGACACTGTCAGAGCGCTATAAGCTTTTGGCAGTAAGACCATACTTAAATATATTTTTTCTGAACTACCCAATTACAAACAGTTTTGAAATTTAATCAAAATTGTGAAGTTCAAAGCAACCTTCAGCTAATTTAAACAAACACTTTCATAATGTAGGTAGCTACCTACTACCTAGTCAATTATTGCTAAGCAATGTAAATAAACGAATTTGTCTAAAAATGTAAGTTATAAAATTAGTTATACTGCCATGTTTTACTGAGCCTTTATATTGGCTTCTAGCTCTGCTTGAAAATAATTCCCATGTTTAACACATATCAATTCCAAAAACTTGTTATTCTTCTTTATATTGAAAATATTTTAAGGCGCGGATATTTATAGGAGCGGATATAAAGGCACAAAAACACGGCTATTATTAAAGAAGGAAAGTGATAATGTCAAAATTCGTTTTCTGTTATACATATAACTTCATATGTACAAACTAGATCTCCAAACTCCAAGCCCCCCCCCACAGCCAAATCCTAGATCCGCTACTGGTCGGGTAAAAGCATGTTTTAAATGGTTTGCTTATGTTTTTAAAGAAAACATAGACTGTATATAAAAACAATGTGTAATTGTTTCACCTTTCACCTATAAAAATTTGCCAGGCTAGCTATATAAAATTTCTCTAAACCATGTTTTAGAGAAATTTTATATTATTATAATGAATTTATTGTAATATAAATGTAAATGTTTATAATAATCATAATCAATAATTTAATAAATATTTTTTTTTTTTAATTTCAGGTAACTTAATGTTTATTTTATAAACTTTACTTTATTATAAGAAAACTTTAAAAACGACTAAATGATGACATCAAAACGCAAGTACTCTATACTTCATCTCATAAATTTATTAAACAAAATTACCTCTGTTTTACGTGAAGTGATTGAATATACATAATTCAATTAAAAAGCTCAAGTGACCTCAACTCCAAGATGGGTTTCGCCTAGGTTTCACAGTAGATTCATCAGTTAGATGATGTCAAACTCTTCTAAGACGCAAATTTGGTCGATATTTACCGACTCCTGTAAAATTCTCAGTATCTGTATGATGTGATTTTCATAAGAGTCGGTAAACATGGACAAAACTTGGCGTCTGAGAAAGGTTTGACATCAGGAAACTACTGGCAAACTTAAGCGAAACGCATCTCAGAGTTGAAGTCACTTGAGCTTTTAAATTGAATGATATAATATTCTTTATATTTATAAACACTTTATAAAGTTGGATATACATTTCAGTACATTTTGCTTTTTACACGTTACAATATCTTTTTAAAAAAATAAATTCCCACCAATAAGCCGAAAAAATAGCTAATACGATTTTACGTGCAAAGTCAAGATTTTTGTATAGACTGAGATTGTTATAGCAATCAATCAAACTCTTATATATTTCAGGTGACAATAAATCACCATAACTACACCATATACCTATTGGTCTTTTTTTCATACCATACTCATTTTTACTTCCATACAAAAAAAAAGTAGAAGTCCCTTAAAAAATATTGAGTATAATAATACACAAAAGAAACTCTTCCCAATAAACTGTGGTAGATTGATAGGTTCTGCCAATAGATTTTCCACTTGAACTGGAAGTAAATTAAACTATTAAATATTTATTGGCTGATTTATGAGCCTTTTTAAGATGGCAATTTCCTTCCACCAAAGCACCTTTATATTGTATTGCTTTTATGTTCATGCTCATATTGATGAGCAAGAGCACCTTTTCCATTGAAAATTGGACAGCAATAAAAAAACATAAATATTGGACATAAAAATGATGAAAAGTATGAAACACTTATTTTTGTTTTTGCTTTTAAGAAGGCCATAACAATATACCATGAGTACTTGTTTGTTTCTTAAAATGCTTGTATAATAATGTACTTCATTATTTTTAAACGGTTGTATTATTCAAAAACGTACTTTGTTTATTTTACCATTTTACCATTTATCCATAAAATTTCCTCCTGCTTTGTAACATTTTCAAGATTTTTATCGTCAAAAAACAACATTGGTATATTTTGGTTTAAGGATTAAAGGGGATATCCTGATAGGCTGGATAGTAACGTTGCCAGTTTTAACAATCAGAAAAAAAAACATGAAGAAAAATTCATGATAAAATTTTAACAGGCGTGTTGTTAAATTTAAAACATACTTTCTCGTTTAAATACGCAACAAAATCAGATTTTTACATGACTTCAAAAACATTAAGCCTTACTTACTTACTTACTTTTGATGGCGCTCACAGCCTAGGATGGGCTTCGGCCTCAACTAACAAGCCCCTCCAGCCAGCTCTGTCCCTAGCTAGCCGCTTCCAGTTGCGCACACCGAGTGCTTTGATGTCGTCATTCACTTGATTGCGCCACCTATTATGGGTTCTTCCTCTGCTGCGTACCCCATCGGGGTTGGATTCGAAGACTCGTCGGGCAGGTGCGTTGCTGTCCATACGCTTCACGTGCCCCAGCCATCTCAGTATTTTCAGCTTTTTGACCAGGTCAACGTCGCTGTATAGCCCGTATAGCTCGTCGTTGAATCTTTTCCTCCATACTCCTTCGATACACACTGGACCGAAAATCACACGAAGAATCTTCCTCTCAAAGTACCCTAGCAGATTTTTATCTGAATCCTTCAGTGTCCATGCTTCTGACCCATAAAGCAGGACCGGGATGATAAGGGTTTTGTATAAAGTCTCCTTGGTTCTCTGAGAGAGGGCCTTACTACTTAAATGCCTTCTTAGACCGAAGAAACAGCGGTTGGCAAGAGTAATTCTTCGCTTGATCTCTGCACTGATGTCATTCTGCGATGTAATAGTGGAGCCCAGGTAGACAAAGTCCTTGACAACTTCGTGATATTTTGCCCGAGTCGACGATGTTGAGATTCCTCTCTCGATGACAGCATATACTTCGTCTTGTCCTCATTAACCGCCAATCCCATTCTAGCCACCTCCGATTCAATGCTCGCAAATGCCCCTGCCACAGTTCGCTTCGTTCTACCGACAATGTCTATGTCATCCGCATATGCAAGCAATTGAACGGACATTAAGCCTTATCGGGAATAAAATCTCCCCCTGAATTTTTCCCCCGTATGAGACTCTCTAATCATAAACAATGTTCAAAAAATGGGAAAAAACTTCAATGAAAAAAGTAGATATAGTAAATCTATTTTCCGGGGGAAAACCAATGATGTTTCCCTGGAAAAAACTCACCTCAATTTAGTTGGAGAATTTTAAAAATAGAAGCATATTGCTAACTATTTTTGAAGGTTTTATAATTGTTTACTTGCTCTAAAGGACAAGTTTTGAACATTACGTTTACTGAGAAGTCCATCGGTGTTGGTATTTGTGGCTGTACGGCAACTCTACAATAAGCTAGAGTTTAGTTTACCCGTAAACGGGTTGGAGGAGAAATTGGCTTTGTTTTAGCCGATCTACATTTCGTTTTTGCTGCTATACTCTTTTAACACATTTTGGAACAAATAACACTTAACACTTTTAAGACTTAACACTTTCGGGTTATTCGCCCTCATAAAGTAACAAAGTTTTTCACAGAGAGAGAACAAATATAGTACAACAACAAAATAGAAAAAAATGCTTTTTTTAAACTTTCGACTATTTTTACGCGTTTCCATTACACGAAAATTGAATTTATGATGCAAAATAGACCTTTATCAGCACAAATAGTTCAAATATTTAATTTTAATTCAGAAAATAATTTACAAACTTTGACAAATAAATAATTTCAGAATATAAATTCTCTCAGAGTATTTCCAAACTGATTCGAAGTAATTTCCGGGGGAGATTCAATTCGGGGGAGATTGACGATAGGAGAATTCGACTCCTGAGAAAAAATGAATTGCCGATAAGACTGATTATATTCATAGTTCAATTAGAATGGAACTATTTTGATAAATTTTTGGTTGAATTAAGAAGATGCCATGTTATTTTAACATGAAATTCTTGTTAATAAAAAACTTGACAAGGTTTTAACATTACGGCAATGTTTATTCTTTCTTTCTTATTTCGATTTCTTAATTTAATAAATACATTCATTTTATATATTTGTCTCTTATTTTTCTTTCTTGATCTTCAGCAGGTTTTTTTTGTTGTTTTTAATGATTATCATAAAATAATAAGTTTTTTAAAAAATTGCATTAAAAAAGGTTATGAAAACAAATTATAAATAATTTATTTCGATTTTTCAAAATATTAAATATTTTAATTTTTGTATGTATTTAATTTTTTTTTCTTACCAAATTAAGTTGTTTTTTATTAATTTTTGAATGTGGTTCTCAAACAAGCTTTTGGTCAAATCAAATCATCTAAACAAACTTTATTTTGTAAGAAAAAAAAATTAAAATATTTAATATTTTAAAAAATCGAAATAAATTATTTATAATTTGCTTGCATTACTTTTTTTAATGCAATTTTTTAATATGTTTCATATTAATGTTTATTTTTTTTTTAAGAAAACTTCTGTCCAACATTGAGCTTGAACTAAAGACCTTGGCTATAACTGAATTTAGAAGGCGACAAACAATCTATCGTATTACAGAAGTCACGTGATCAGCTCTATCTCAATCCCAAACTTAGCATTTTCTACTAGCCCATTATTGCTCAGTCGGTTTCTCTCATTCTTCCCCAAATAATGAAACACTTTCTAAACACTTTCTATTAAACTTGTTTCCAGCAAACCGTTTCAAAAACGATTATAGACAGTCATTTTTAAGGGCCTGAGCGTCAAGTGTTTCAAGCGTCATAAGGTGGATAAATCGATCTTTTTTTCACAGTTTTTTTTTTTTAACGAAATTCGGTTACATTGGATTTTTAGTTCCCAACATGCTTTTCCAATTAGACAAGCGGACCTATGTTAACTTGGCCCCAAAAATTGTCCGATTTTTTTGTTTTTGTTAAAGATGACCAATTAAATTACCACTTTTGACCACCCATCAACTTTTTTTGACCACCCACAGTTTTCGAAAAAATCGATTTTGAAAAATGGGGGGCCAAAAGAACGCTGCCCCCAAAAAATCGATTTTTTCAAAGTTGAAAAATTCTTTCAATTGGTTTCTTTATTGACATTCATGACCATCCTTAAACTTTTTTTGACCACCCCTAGAAATATTTGTTTTTTAATTTTAAAAGATGACCATTAGAAAAAGACAATTATTGTCGAAGATGAACATCCCTTAAAATAACTTTTGAACAAAAATTTTGTTTTTAACTTTGAAAGATGAACATCTTGAAAAACATAATTTTCTACAATGACTCCCCTTAAGAAATATTCGAACTCAACAAAAAATATTTTCTTGCAATTTTAAAAGATCATCATTTGGAAAAACACAATTATCGAAGTTTTCAAATAATAAAAAGTTGTGAAAGCTGCGGAACGAGCTGCGAAATGCGAACATCCATCGAAGTATACCACACGGCAGTCTCAACGCTGAATATACCAACCTATATTGCCGACTATTTTCTTGACCGGAAGTCAACTTGCAGAAAATTCAATACTATCCTCACCACACAAATTAATCCAGGAATACAGGTGTTGTTGGACTTGGAATTCGCACTCGACCGCGAATTTCATCGAGAGATATATCCTGATGCGCCCGATAAAATAGATGTAACGGATTTACCAAACAAAATTGCAATAAAAGAAAATAGTTATATTTTTGGTTGATTGGATATATTCCTGCGCACAACAAAGATGAAGTTGGACATTATATTGCAATCTATCGCTGAGTAACTGACTATTGGGAGAAGCATGATGATCGCTATCTGGAGTTGGAGAGAATTAGTAATGCTGAAAAATGTGCAGTTAAGGCAACCCTTGTAATGTATAGAGAAATTTAAAATCCCCATGAACCCGAATAAAATCTATTATAGATCTATAAGCGGTTTTGTTGTTTGAATTATTACTGTCACAATGTTATATTAAATATGATGGTTTTTTCCAATGGTCATATTTTACAATTTTGTTGAGTTAGAATACTTATTAAGGGTGGTCAATGTAGATAATTATGTTTTACAAGATGGTCATCTTTCAAAACTAAAAACAAAATTTTTGTTCAAAAGTCAGAGCTATTTTAAGGGATGTTCATCTTCGCCCGGCTGGAAAAATGCCCAGTTTCTGTCTAGTTTCGACATGGCACTAGTCAGTTTTCTTTAGGGAAAATCTAGACGAGGAAAACTTGTCAAATATACGTCAAGCCCTTGCAAGTTTTCAGTAAGTACAATTTAGACGAGGAAAATGTTCCATACTATCGTGAGGTTCTCGCCAGTAAGAACTTGTTGGACGATTTCGGCATCCTATCAGACTAAGCACTATCGTTATTGATACTTATGCAAAATTTTAACTAAATAAATTGAATCGATGAATCGAAAAATACAAATTTTAACTTTTATTATACGAGTAATTGATCAGTTTTGGTTTAAAAAAAAAAGTTAAAAATTTCACGATCTTGCAATTCCAACCAAGATAATCAAATATTTTTTTTTTTTAATTATCAATTTTTTTTCCTCAGTTTTTTTTTTTTTGTATTTTCAAAGTTTAAAAGATGACAACTTTTGATAACTCAATTATAAAAATTTCACAATCCTTAGAATTATTCTCTCAACAAAAAATATTTTTTTTTGAATTTTAAAAGATGACCATTTGAAAAAAAACAAAATTCTAGTTTTCGACATGGCACTTGAGAGTTTTAAATAGATTCTGGCAAGGCCCTAGCATGGCTGAGTTATGGCCAAAACTAGGGCCTTGTCGATTATGAACCCTTTTGCCTCGTCAGAAAAACCACTCTAGGCCCCGGACCAGCAAAAACTAGATTTGTTCATATTTTTGCTAGAAACATTAAAAAAGGGTATTTTTGTATCGGTTGTGATCCGATAGGAATAACTCAGATCAAAAATAAAAACCTGAATAATAAAAATAATAGCGCAAATTTTTATGAATTTAATACGATATTAAAGCAATTTTAGTATGATACTGGGCATTTTTGTAAAATACTCTCATTATCATATTATTGGATTAAGTATCGTGTACAAAAATGCACTCAATCTAAACTACATCCCAGCACAAAAACAACCACTTGCGATGAACCATCTGCTACTAAGTAAATATAGTTTAAGACAGTAAATTATAATTTTTGATTAATTTTAATGAAAAGTTCAAAAAGCCTTTGGCGGGGGTGGGTGGTTGAAAATAGAGATTTTCGAAATTAAATACCTAGGGGTGGTGAAAAAAAGTTAAAAGGTGGTCATGAATGTCCAAAAAGAAACCAATGAAAACATTTTTCAAATTTGAAATTTTTGGGGGCAGAGTTCTTTTGCGCCCCCATTTTTCAAAATCGATTTTTTTGAAAACTGTGGGTGGTCAAAAAAGTTGATGGGTGGTCAAAAATGGTCATTTGATTGGTCATCTTTAACAAAAAAAAAAAAAAAAAAAAAAAGAGTCGGACAACTTTTGGGGCCAAGTTAACACAGCTGACTAGCGGCTATAAAAATGCTGACTAAGTAAGTGGCAGTACCACCAACAATCTTGTATAATTATTATTTTTTTTTATTGTTCAATTTGTCATCCACTTTTGAATAAAAAATATCAACGACCAAACTGATGGGCCACTCTCACACCTCTTTAGTATGAACTGTTTGCCCCTACAAAATAAATTTTACACACGAACGTATTTCGGCGTTTTGTCTTTATTTAAGAGATTGTTTCGTAACCTTGAAGATCCGACTATTAAAACTTCTTTTGAAGATAATTTAGCTTGATTTTCTGGGATAAATTTATAAAGTCGGTTCTGATGGTAATATAGCAACAAGTGAGATATCAAAATAATTGTTGTGATGTGAAATACGAAAACAAAAAAACAAGTTAATCGATATACACAATTCAAGAGTAGTAAGTCGATGACTGGAGGCACTCTAACACTGTAATTAACTCCTCATCCGCCTTGCGTTAAGTTAGAATGTCAAATTGGTCACCAAAAATCTAAATCGATAATAGCCATAATCCCTGGAAATTTCCACCCATTAAAAAGATAAAAATCAATAATCATTTAATTTAATTTTTTAATTTTATTAAATAATAAAATTATAAACATTAGGAAAGTTTAAAATTTTAATGTTTTTTGGGACGGAGCTCATTTTGCCTTACGGAAATCTCCATTAACCTCAAAATTAACCCTTAAAAATGCCCCATGCCGTTAAGATTAAAATCAACGCGTAACTGTTTTAGTTTTAATGCAAGTTTTTAAATATAAAATTAGTTTATAAATAGTCTGCGAATTACAGAAACGTCAATTTCGCATAATATCACACTAAAATTGCGTTAGTATCGAGGTAACTTCACTCTAATTTTCCTCCAATTCCTTATCTATTCATGAATATTAGATGCTTTATCACTGTTAGTCATTAGCAAGATCATGCGACACAGCTTAGTTCTATTTTAAGGCTATATTTTATTTACTAAGAAATCCTTCTTGTACTTCTGCACTTACAGTGCGGTAAAACTACTTAATTCTTTCCTTGTCAGCCATTCAGTTAGTCGGTCGTTCTATTCGGCTTGGTTGGTTGGTAGGTTATATATGTATTTGAGTTCTTTCATAGTATTTTCATTTCGAATATTCTCCAGTGGAGACAATTTGTCATTCTTGGTAGGTACCGTTTGTTGTTGTCTGTTGTGTTACCACAGCATTCTTGGGGAGTATTTGTTGCTATCTTTGCGTTAGAAAAGGACTTGAAATCCTGCTTTCAGATTACCATTGGGTGTGTACTATGGAAAAATTTTAATTGGAAATCGTTTGTCCCTTTTTCTGTCGTGTTTCTGTTGTTGTTCTTGCTTGCTTACTACTACTGAATTCAAACCAGCATCATCAGAGTTGCCCTAATTTCATTACTATAGGAACACTTTGTTGTCACAACTACGGCAGAACGATTTCCAACAACTGAGTTGGGTTTTCGAAAGAAAAAACTCCTGGCCATTTAACCAAAGGGTTGTGCTTGTTACTTCTATTTTTGGTCTTTGAAATTCTTATGAAAAATTTAAAACTAGATTTAAGTGGTTCAATTTAGTTTTTTTTTTTGCGCTTAACATTTATTTTGTCAATGAACAAAGTGGATACACAGAAAGGTTTGGATTTAAATGCCAAAACAGTATTGTTTGGACACTATTAATTGCAAATTTATGTTCCCACTGCTCCAACTCTGATGGGTCTCGTACTAGCCAAAAATTTCTAACCACAATTGCAATTGTGCCCACTTTTGATCGTTAAATCAGAGGTTGCACTGATTGTATGAACTGACAAAATGGCTTGGCACGTCCAACTATGCAGACCTGAATGACACACAGCGAACATTGATTAACACAAAACCGCAATCACATCAAAGCCGCTACTTATATTTAGTTTTCTACAAAACTAAATTCGAAATGTATTTTTGGTTACGTGCGGTCAAAGTATTCGACCTAGTTGCCAGATGTAGCGGAATTGCCGAAATTGCGTGTCCCCGGTAATGGATGATGGGCAAGCAATTCGAAACACCAGATGCTGGGTCCAGGTCATGGGATGAACAAAATACAAAAACGAATAGCAGGAGTAGATATTTTATTTGTCCATACAGATGAGGGTTGGTCGTTAGGAAGCAGTTGAAATTAAAAAAAAAATTGATGTACAGGGTGATTCTTGTTTTAAACTCACAAACTTCTGCCAGCAATTAATACAAAATCAAGTAATTTATTTTGTAATGAAGAAGGTGCAAGAGGGGCAATTTTATAAAAAAAACATTACTTAAAACTTAAAACAAATATTTAAAAAAAAAAAAACAATAACACTTACAATGGCGCATGATTTCAGGATACTTTTTAATAATTGTTAATCTAAGCTTATATTAGACGACGCGTAAAACCGGCTATATGAAATTTGCCCCCAATGAAATATGACCCCAAAAAATGGGAAACAACAAAACCAAAAAATTTTTAAATTGGTAAATTGGAACCCTTTTACATGGTTTTGGGGGATTTTTTCATTTTTAATTTTGGGATGAAATATCGTTTTAAAAATGGCCCCAAACTTTTATTCTTAAACCAAAATACTCTTTTAACAAAAACTTTAATACAAAAACTCTGATAGCAGACCAACTGATAACATAGGCGTCTGAGCATACCCTAAACGGATCGACGAAGTCGACTGAGCGGGACAGAGGACCCAAAAAAGGAGTTAAAATCCTTGAAACTGCGAAGCGACCCAGGCAAGGTACTTTTAAGGCTCTCCCAAACCGAAGCAAAACATTTTTGCACGATGTAATTTTACTGTTGTTGCTTTTTGTATACAATTTTGGGGGCAAATCTTTATTTTATTTTGGGCCAATTTTCATAAATTTGAGGCCATTTTTCCATTTTTAAATTGGGGCCATTTTTCACTATGAAACCCATAAAAATATGTAATATTTTGTGTGTAATCTTTTTTTTTCTACGCACACGTAAAAACCATTGTTTTCACTTCATGTAATACACATAAATATGTTTTGTAGAAATTTGCGCCGTATGTGAGATTGCAACACATATTTTAATTTTTCATAAACGCACAATTGTGTAGTTTTAACATGGAAAGTGGTCGTACTATACACTTTCACACTTGTGAAAAAAATACTGGTCTCATGAAACTTGGTAGGTAGAACTTATAGGGGTAGCAGGCATTAAGAATCGAAAAAGTCTGTACAAATATTGAGTAGGCAAGGGTGTATTTAATTTTTGGTTTAAAAACTAAATTTTCTAAAATTATTCTCTAAAAAAAGATCGAAATTCTGGCTTTATTAAAAATTAGCAAAACACTGTTAATCTTACGGTTGATTTATTAATATTTTTTGTCTATTGTAAGTGATTTTGGTTTTAGAAAAATTGTTCTCTCACCTAAACTGGGGGAAATAAAATCCCACCATCTACAATTTTTATTTTTTTCTCTTCACAACCGATAAACTTAAGCCTTGAGTCGCAAATTTTACAAAACACCCTCTAGGTATGTATATCATTTGATGTATTGTATATTATACACTTTTAATAAAATTATTTGTGTATGAACGCTATATTACACGTGTATTTAGAAATACACGTGTAATTAATCGAAAGTTCCTAACAATAATTTCATGTGATTTGAATATTGTTTTTTTTTTACACTGTCAGATCATTGTCAAAGAGTGCTTAAATAAAGCTGTATCTTACGACCAAAGAATTGCCAACACAAAAATGAGTACACCGGCTCATCACTAAGTGCAGTGTTAATAGCAACAGACAGACGATGCTGGGGTAAATTCATTATAAATCCAGACTGCGCAGGCTGTAGGCCCCTAAATCAATTTAATTAATCGGGCGCATCGAAAACACCATTTATAAGTTGGTGTGCGAATACAATATCATTACTGATCCTCCGTTGTGACAAAGTTTGGATCTGAAAAAGATTTATTCGATGCTCGTAAGGCGGAAGGTTATAAGGATCTGCCCATTGTTATTCCTTCAACGCGAAACGAATAAAATTACGCTGTACTGCTTCTATCCTATTTTTATGACTTCGTAGAAAGGAGTTTATATCTGAGATGCATATTCAAGGTGGGGTCGAAATAAGCAGTTGTAAAGCGAGCGAGGGTAACGTAAGGATCTTGAAATTCCTTAGCCCATCGCTTTACAAATTTTTTGAGGACAGCGTTCTTTTGGGCGATTTTTCAAAATCGACTTTTTTCGAAAACTGTGGGTGGTCAAAAAATATTTGATGGGTGGTCAAAAGTGGTCATTTAATTGGTCATCTTTAACAACAAACAATTTTTGGAGCCAAGTTAACACAACTGACTAGCGGCTATAAAAATGCTGACTAATAAGTAAAGGGCAGTTCCACCAACAATCTTGTATAATTATTATTTTTTTTTTTATTGTTCAATTTGTCATCCACTTTTGAATAAAAAATATCAACAATCAAACTGATGGGCCCCTCTCACACCTCTTAAGTATGAAATGTTTGCCCCGCCCCTACCCAATTAAGTTTACACACAAACGTAGTTCGACATTTTGTAGTTCCTTAGCCCATCGCTTTACAAATCCCAATCCCAACAAAGAGTTGTCTTTTTTAACAATAAAATTGATGTGTTCCGCAAAATGAAGCGTAGAAGTAAAATGAACTCCAAGGTCTTTCAAACATTGAACACGAACTAAAACATGTTCGGAAATTTTATAGTTATATGAACTTGGAATCCTTTTTTTTAGAAAAAGTCATGGCTTGACATTTAATTGGGTTCAGATTCAAACCGTTTTTATGACACCATAAAACGAAATTGTTAATATCATCTTGCAGGAGCAATCGATCGCTGGCAGATACAATGCTTTTGAAAATGTTCATATTATCTGCAAATATAAGAATTTCGCTATTACGTATACACAAAGGGACATCATTAATAGCTAATATAAAAAGGAGAGGTCCTAAGTGACACCCTGAGGAACCCCCGATTTAGCAAGAAAAGAGTTGGAGAAAGACTCTCTAAATTTAACCTGGTAAGATCTATTCTGGAGATATGATGAAATCCAAGTGATGAATCCATGAGGAAATCCAACCGCTTTAAGTTTAAACGTGATGATTTCATGGGATAGTTGATCAATTGGGACGGTCTCAATAATTTCTTCAAGAGCTTTGACTGGTCACTATGCTTCTCCGATAGTGACGTACGCCAGTGCAGATATGATTACAAACTTGATTCTTTGTGTAATGAGAAATTTTATCCCGAACAGGGTGAAATCTACCAAACCCGAAGAAAACTCATGGTTTGACTCGGTTAAAGAGGTTAGAAGTTATTAGGGCTTCTGATGGTATCAAGCCAACCCTACTGAGGAAAACCGGACAAATTTTCAACAAGCTAGAAAGACCTGTAACGTTCATATTCGAAGAACCAAATGTTTACATGATCAAAAATTATGCCAAAAAAATACTGCAATGTCGCAAAGGTAGTACAAATTTTTTGTCATTTGTAAAAAGGATCCGAAATACCACCTTGTCCTCGGTTCCAACGCTCGTCTTCAACGATACTCCTTTTGTCAGCTCGCAAGATAAAGCCAATTTGCTTGCAGCACAGTTTGCTATTAATTCGACGCTGCCAGAAAGTGTTATGACTCCTCCAGTACTTGAGATCGTAAATAATTTTATGGGACAAATCTTCTTTTGCACTCGTGCAGTTGCTAGAGTTCTAAAAGATCTCGACGTACACAAATCCGCTGGCCCGGATAGTATCCCTCCTATTGTTCTGAAGAGGTGTTCTTCAACGCTGGCAAAACCCCTGCGTAAGCTTTGCCATCTGTCCTACTCTACTGGTCTCTTTCAGAGTGGATGGAAAACAGCATTTGTCCAGCCTGTCCCTAAAAAAGGCGTATCTTCTTCACCCTCTAACTATCGACCAATTGCACTAACGTCCCTTCTCTCCAAGGTCATGGAAACGCTGATTAATTTCCAGCTCAAGAAATATCTTGAGGAACGAAAGCTTCTTAATGACCGGCAGTACGGCTTTCGTAGCAATAGGTCCTGATGGTATATCTCACCGAACAGTGGAACAAATCTTTACATCGTTTTGGAGAAAGTAAGATTATTGCATTTCATATTTCAAAAGCGTTTGATAGATTTTGGCACCAAGCTCTCTTATCGAAAATGCGAGCATTTGATTTCGATGAATCTCTTCTTCGTTGGACTAGAAATAACCTTTCGGACCGTTCAATACAAGTTGTATTGGACGGTTTCAAGTCTGAAATTCACAAAATAAATGCTGGTGTGCCCCTAGAGCTCCGTTTTGTCTCCGACTCTCTTCCTTATTTTTATAAATGATCTTTTGTCTGAACTGTTTTGCTGACGATAGTACCCTCAGCTTCTCATATTCGTTTACAGATTCTCATCCATGTCCTTCGGATGTGGAACTTGAACGGCAGCGTATGATAAGCTCACTAAATTCTGATCTCGACAGCATTGTCCAATGTGGAATCGAAAGAGAAAGCTCGATTCTGTCTCCTGTCGTTAAAGCGTAACCCAACCCCAATGCCGCTATCCATGGGCGGCACTTGCATCGAGGGTACCGAACAGCCCTCAGTTGTCCGTATGTGTGTCACAGACCGCCTTTTGTGGAAGGACCACATATTTGATGTCGCCAAAAACGCTGCTAAATGTTTAGGTTTTCTCCGTAGATGCAAGAAGATTTTCTTCTTTTCTGATCTGGCTGTGATCTACAAAGCCTTTATTCATCCAAAACTTGAGTACAATTCTCATGTTTGGGCAGGAGCTCCAAAGACTCACTTGAGTTTTTTGGACAGAATACAAAAGAGAGCTTTAGAAATGATAGGTGAAAGATCTATAACGGAAACAATTACATCTCTCGAACACCGCCGTAATGTTTGGTGTCTTTCTCTATTTTATCGCTATTATTATAATTAGTGTTCTAGTGAAATAGCCAGTTGCATTCCTCCCCTTAAAAAATTTAACCGTAATACTGGCGCTTCTAGTAATGCCCATCAGTATACCCTCGAGCCCAACTTCGGACGTACTGTAATGTTCAGAGATTCTTTCTTCAGTCGCACCACACGCATGTGAAATGCTTTACCCGGCTCAACTTTCCCCTCTCATTTCGATATGCAAACATTCAAAACCAATGTGTATCGGTATCTCCTTTCAAATCCTCTCCTACTTACCTAATCGCCCGTGCTATGTTAAAACATTTTAAGGGTATTCATAACCCCTTTTGTGCGCGCAGACTATAAAAAAAAGCCTTAGAGTAGTCTGTATATATACAGTCAAGCTCTTATCCACGTTCTAAAGTATTTGAGCACCTGTGCATAAATACAAGCAAATTAGTCATCTTATAACTAACTAGTTAGATACGATCATATTATACATTTATTGGCACATAGGGGACCTTATCTTATACTTTGTTTAAATTTAAAGGATTATAAAATATAAAATACATGTCAAAAAATTAAATCTAAAAGTCGGCTGACTTTATTGTGCTCGGGGTGTTCCGTCCCGGTTGTCAAATTGTGGTTTTGGTGGGGGGATGGGTTGGCCTTTAGCCGTGGTGATATGCTGACCCTGTGTCAGCGTAGAACGAAACTGCTGGCTCGTTGTCCGTGATGATGTTGTCAAACAGGATTTCCATCGTACTGAGGTATCTCGGCTCGGGCTGTCGCTGCTGAGTGGCCATTCTTCTGCAAATTAGTCATCGGGCGTCGATCGCTTCTGCATAAAACCATGTTGTTGTGATATGATGATATTTTTAAAGTTGAATTTCAAACTATCCCACACCACTTGCTTAAAAAGCTTCGTAATATTTCAATTTCAATTTAAAATTCAATTTGAATTTTAATTATTTTGTTATTAAACATACAAAAATTGGCAAAATTACACGTGTATTTAAAACATAGACGTGTAAATACTTACAATATTTTTGGGACTACACGTGTACAAGTGACATGAATACACATGTACACTTTCCACGTGACTTGAGTACATGTGTAATTGAATACACTTCTGATATCAAGAGCTCTAATTTAAAAAGTTATTTCTAAATAACAAAAAAAGCTCTGTACCAATTATTTTCAGAAGGATTCCTCAAAATATTCGCGATTAAGTTGGAAACACCGTATAAAAGTTTATATCGGTGCTGTATAATTTCACAAATAAATCTTTTCCTTCTTTTCTCATCCTTTAAGAATTCACGCACAAAATTTGAATTTATTTTTGTGTATAGATACATCAACAACAAAAACAAAAAAAAAAAAACACCAAAGGATAGATGCGTATGACAATAATTAAAGAATGACAAATAATAATTCGTTATTCAAAGTGGTTATTAAACCAATCTGTTTCTAGAAATGAGGTTTTCAATATTTACATAGATACATTTCAGACATACATACAAACATAATGTTTGTATATCCAAATTAATTACCATAATATTTTGTTAATATTTCATATAAATTTGTAAGAGCATACAAACAGGACTCATTGGAGAAAAAGAATGATTTCAAATTATGTATTTTTTTTAATGTGATTTTTTTTTAATCTGAAGTGACATTTCAAGGATTGACGTTGTCAAAAGAGACAAAAAGTCGCGAAATAATCTCTAAAAAGGACATGCGAGTATTTCCACCGAATACGAAAAAAAAAAAATTAATGGAAAAAATCCATTCAAACTGATAAGATTTATGTCGTCCTACCTTCATGTATGGATTCTTGTATCATGGATGGCATGGCACACCATCCTGGATTACTATGGAACAAAAAAATATAAATCAAAGAATCAAAAGAGAGAAAAGTTTGAATGCAGGGCGATACTTTTTTTTTGTATCTAAAAATAAAGTATAGATATAGATACTAGGACTAGCACAATGTACCTAGAAAGGATTTTTTTTTCGTACACCTATAGGAAGGTACTGTGAGGATATGTGTGCGGAAATATGCAATCCTGCATTTTGGCGTTACTATTTTCTCTTAAAAAAAAGCAATACTCCATTTCGATATTGTTGCGCTGGCGGCGGCAACGACGGTGGGAATGGGGCTTAACGATGGCTTGTGAGTTTTTTTTTTTTTTTTTGCTGAACACGGTCAGTAAAACTTTCATAAAGCAGATTAGCCATAGGTATAGGTACTTTGTATAGTGATCTTTTTATTTAGTCTTCAGGGGGTGGTTTGAAAATGAAAATAAAATAAAAAATCACATCTCTATGGGGATTGAAAAAGAACATAGTGAAGGCTTTTTTTGTTTTTGTAGCTAAAGCAAATGGCCACCTGTCAGGATTAAAAAGAATGAGGAACAACAAAAAATGCATCCAAACGTAAATTGGTTAGATTTGTGAACTTTCGCCCTTCAATTGGAAGTGAGTTTTGTTCCATACGCTATTATGTAGAGCATTTGATTTTTTTTTTTGATGAAGTTAAGTTACGAGGTAAAGATAATAAAATTAAAAATTAATGGTGCGACAGCTCGTAAAGAGCACCGGGGTATAGTTACTCACTTACTTACTTTTAGCATGTTTTTTAGGGCTAGGCACGAGATAGGACCTTGCAAGACTTATGTAAGTCTCGCCTCGGTCTCGTTAAAATCCAAAATTTTCAGTCTCGTCTCGGTCTCGTGTCGGTCTCGTATATTTGAGTCTCGTCTCGGTCTCATCATTAAATAACAGATTTCTCTGATGATTTAACATTAATAAACTTAGAACTTGGCGTACTTTTAGATCTCATTACTTTTTACGGCTGACTTGTTACACAAAGGTTTTTGTATAGAAAAACTTGGTTACTTTTTTAACATTTATGTTTTTGTTGTGATTTCTGTACCTTAAAAATTGAAGGCTATAGAGCATCATTTGTCGTTACATACACTGTCACTTTTTAATATTTTTTTTGTGGAAATTCTGTATTTTTTGTTCATTAACGCAGGGACCTTTGAAGTGAAAACGGTATAAAATTTTAAAATTTTAATTCATAGCTCTACCAAGAAAAAAGAAAAAATTAGATACAAATGAAGATGATTATGAAATACAGCCATGCAAACTTTAAATTGCGATTTCTGAAGTTTGATGTTTTTTGAGTTATGACGTTGTTCTTTTTAATGAGCGATATGTGTCACTTATGCGATAAAGAAAATAATAATAATAAAAAAAAAACCCAAAACTCATTCATTAAATATTCATTATCAAAATGTTTTTCAAATTAATAATGTTAAGGTCAACTCAAATCTTTTGTGAAGGTCACCCAACATTAGTAGTTCTTATCTTCCTTTCTTTTAAAATACATTTTAGTTTGCTTTGACGGCCTTCATTATCTTAACCTCATTTTTTTCAGGGATTTCCAACCCATTTTTGTTGGCTTATTGAATTAAGAAATATAAGTTAAACAAATCAAGTGAAAAAAAATGGAGGTTTAATTTACGAAAACAATTGATAAAAATAAACCAAATACATTATGAGTGCAAAAATGATTCTTTTGGTGTAAACTGTGGTATTGATAGGATTATTTTAATTTGCAATTATTTAGTACTTTTACATTCATATGAAATACGTCATTTATAAAAAAAAATCTTTTGATATAAAATAAATCTTTTTAATATAAAATAACACAAAATTGGAGAATATTTTCACAAGTTTGTTTGCTAAAATGACATACAATTGGTTTGCCATTACTGCTCGTTCATTTTCCTATAACAGTGGCAGAAACAAATGGAAGGAATGATATTGCACTTTTGTAAAGACAACTCTATGAATTGATAATAATTGTTTTGTTATAATAGAACAAAGCCATCAAAAAAAAAAAAAAAAACAGGTCTTCTAAGGATACATCTACTCGTATAGGTGTGAAATTATGTTAACTCAAAAATCACTTTACAGGGTGTTCTGAATTAGATAAGTCAAAAAGCTAATCATGTATTTAGTTTATTCCGTAATATTCTTTTGGGAGGCGGGGTCTATTTCCCCCCTTATAAGGGAAGGATATTTTACTTTAATAAAATATTCAAAATTAAAAAAAGTTAAAGTCTAAAAATCAAACTCTCAACCTTAGCAGAAATCCCTTGAGTGCACGTTAATTATAAAAAAATAGCACTGAGAATTAAAAACAAAATTAAGCAAAGCTTTTCAAATAAAAATGAACATATTAAGACTCAGCACCACACAAAGAAGTCTGATGATCGGGGTGGCACTCGTGAAATAGCTATAACTTCAGCCAAAATAACTTGGTGGTAGAACACTTTGGTTGTTGTTGTTACATTCAATATTTTCAAAATTAGTTTTTAATTGTGTAAAATTTCGATTTAAAAAAAAAATGGTTTAAAATGAAAAAAATTCAAAATTTTTTGCTTAAAAACTAATATTTCAAAAAATATTCACTAGAATAACTTTATTTAAAAAGAACTTTAAAGAATAGATTTGTGGCTTAGAAAAAAATAAACTATAGCACATTGGAAGTGATATGATTGTTTGTTAATAATTTTTTATTTCCATTAAAATTTTTTTTATAAAATTGCTTCTCCCATTTAAAGGGGGCCACAGACCCTCGACCTTTCAGAACTACTTTTTTACTTGCGATATAGATACTATAGGGCAAGTTAAGGATTCGTGCAAAAAATCGAAAAATAATTTACCCTAATATTACGATGATAGAGAATGCGAAAAAAGTGGGTACCGCAATTCTGTCTGTCTGTCTCGACCTGCAGCCTAAACCACTGAAGCGATTTTGAATTTGTTTTAGCTCAAGAAATAACGGTCCTACAACCAATATACAAAAATGTATTTATTTAAAAAACGGTTCTAAAGATTTTGTCAACAAAATTAAGAGTTAGATACTTGAAAGATTATAATTAATATTTTGGTTAAAAAAAAAATTACCAACAACGGTTATTAAGGTTATAGAACCCATTTTTTGGTTTTCAAATTTCTTGTTAACGGCTACACCAATTTCAACCCTAATTTGTATACCAAATTTAATTTTTAAAAATGTTCAAGAATTTGTATATACACTCCCTGTAACTTGTTTGAGGCCACTATTTTCATAAAAGTTTTTTCTTGATAAAGGTGCTCCAATAACCCACTTGAGTTTATTGGATAGAATTGAAAAGAGAGCTCTTAAAATGATAGGTGAAAGAACTAAAACGGAAACATTCTCATCTCTTGAGCACCGTCGAAATGTTTCATGTCTTTCGTTATTTTACCGCTATTTCCATAAACAATGCTCTAGTGAAATAGCCAGTTGCATTCCTCCCCTTAAACAATTCAACCGTAATACTCGCGCTTCTAGGAATGCCCATCAGTTTACCCTTGAGCCCAATTTCGGACGTACTGTTAAGTACAGAGATTCTTTCTTTAGTCGCACTACTCGAATGTGGAATGCTCTACCCAGCTCAATTTTCCCCTCCCATTGTGATCTACAGACGTTCAAAACCAATGTGCATCGGTATCTCCTTTTAAATCCCCTCCAATCTACCTAATCGCTCGTGCTGTGTATATCATCTTAAGGGTAGTCACAACCCCTTTTGCACGCGCTTAATATAAAAAAAAAAAAAAAAAAAAAAATACCTGTAAGCAATATTTTTCTGGAAATTTTTGACACGTGTGAGTAGGTATATATGTTTTGCAATAAAAAAGGATAAAGTTAAGGAGTTAATTTGGAAAATCCATAGAAATTTCGCAAATTATGTGAATGTACTGCAAAAAATTGATATAAAAAGTTGCGTCACTTGATTGAGGCTATTCCAAAAATTGCTTGGCAAAAGTTAACATCGCCGATTTTTTTCAAACAAAAGTTTAAAATATTTAAGAAAGGATAGAAAACTATATTTTATATTAAATTTCAAGTTAAAATTGGCTCTTGAAACACGTCGATAGTAGCAGAAAGATGATCAATCGATGCTTTAAAAGAACTGGGATTCTCAGGCCGAGAAATAGCTAGGAGACCGAACAGAAGTAAGACTTTTATCAACAACTATCTAGCAGACACTGAAAACTATGGACACAATTGAAAAGAACGCACAGCCCAAGCAACAACAATCCGGGAAAAGCGACTTATTCAGAGGCTAGCTTCAAATTTTACACTCTCAGCGCCTAAAATAAGGTCAAAAAGTGGGGTATCAGCGAGTATTTCGACGGTTTTAAGGACAATTAAAACCAGTGGTAACATCAGCGCCTAAAATAAGGTCAAAAAGTGGGGTAGCAGCCAGTATTTCGAGGGTATTAAGGATAATTAAAACCAGTGGTAACATCAAGGGTATGAAAATCAAAAGAAAGCGGTTCTACGGCAGCTACATAAGAAACTACTGATGAATTTCGCCAGGGAGCATGTTGTCTGTAGAAACGCATGGAAAAAGGTTGTCTTTTCAGATGAAAAAAAGTTCAATCTTGACGGACCCGATGGTTAAAACTTTTATTTTCACGATTAAAGAAAAGAAGAACTTATTTTGTCAAGACATCATAGGCATACATCACGTTTTATGGTGGTGGGGAGCTATCACCTATTATGGAACAATTGAATTGGAATAAATACCTACAACAATGAAAGGAAATATTTACAAATGCCTGCTGTAACGGGTGTTTCCAAGGCTACAGAATATTCTTGAACCTCTACCTTGGATATTTCAACAAAACGACCCTCTTCATACTTCCAGGGTAGCTAGTAGCTGGATTTAGTCGGAAAACGTTGAACTTTTACCATGGCCACCCTATTCACCGGGCTCAAACATCATCGAAAACGTTTGGGCCTGGCTATCTGGAAAATTTTCTGATGCTGGTTGACAGTTTGGAGATAAGGACGTCTTGGTCGAAGCTAATTGCGATGCTTGGAGCCAGAGTTCACTGATTATTCCAAAAAACTGTATGATTTAACTCCAAACCGTCTAATAGAGCTTATTTCAAAAAATGGCGGACATACTCATTTTTAATTGACGAAAACATAATACACTAATGTTAAAAAAACAAACAAAAGTAAACATTTTTATAGTTTTGTTCTTTTCTTATAAGATTTTTCAAGTGGCCTCAATCAAGTTACACAATTTTTTTAATACCCATTTTTGCAGTCCATTCTTATAATTTGTGAAATTCCTATGGTATTTCCAAGCTACCCCTTTAAATTTATACTTTTTTACTCACAGGTATCAAGAATTTCCAGGAAAAATATTTCCTACAGGTATTTATGTGAAAATAGTGGCCTCAAACAAGTGACAGGGAGTGTATATGTAGTTAAAAAAATTTTTTATGAAAACTGCCCTAACGATTTTTGAATATTTTTTTTTTCAATACATACAGTCGACGCCACCTATAACGACGTGGCTTATTACGACGATAGTCGCTTTTAACGACGAATTTCAGATAAATAATACTTCAGTTTCGCCGCTTACACCGACGCGACGGAATGACGAAAAATTCAAAAAAAAAGTACGACACAGAATTCAAAACTGAAAGTGTTCGAATATACACAAATTGCTTTCTTCGGGAATGAATTTAACTAGGTTATTTATTATTCTGTTCTTAAAATTTAAAAGTGCATACTTATCTACTTCTGTTTTTTCTTATCAATCATTTTCTCGGTAAGGTGCCAGTTATAGCTATCATTGGAAACCATCATTGAAAAAGTTAGCTGTTGATTTTGAGACCCTTCGAAAGTTTAATGATTGAATATTTTAATGCAGAAATATAGATTACGACTTCAAAATTATTTCTCCTCCAAAAAAAATTCATTTTGACCCATATCTTCCCCATAACGTAACTTTTAATTTTTTTAATGATCATTGATAAGGTAGTTCATCATTGAAAAATTAAAAGTCATTTTATGAGAAATATTTTGCCAAATTGAATTTTGTTTTGCCTAGGAACAATTATTAAGTCAATAAGCTTTATTTTTTCTTCAAAATCTCTCAAAATTGAAAATTATTAATTTCAATGATGGATTTCAATGATAGCTATAACTGGCCCCTAAGTCGGTATACCGACCGCCGCGGCTATTGCGACCACATTTCGCTAGTCCCTTGGCGATCGCTATAAGTGGCGTCGACTGTATGTAAATTGTCAATTTCAAGCTACGATAAAGTTTTTTTTAGCTACGAGAGCAAGTTTGTGCGAATTAGTAGTGCACATTTTTGTCTTATCTCGGTACAACGTACTCACTTTTACCTTTTGTGTTTTGTCACACCTTATGCAAAACACACTGCATGAAAAGTGAACAAAACCTGATCCGAATTTGTTTTACCTGTGTGTGTGTGTGTGCGTCGGTGTATTGTTTGTAATAATACCAATCTATCTAAAGTAAGTTCAAAAGCCAAATTATAAAAAGATACATTTCTCTATGTTGAGATTTCCCTGATTTGTTTTTCTTTTTTTTTATTCAAAAACCAAAATAAAAACATTTTCTCTCTTTCGGGTATATATAAATTTATTATTAATCTTTAAGGGAGTAAAGTTCAAAGGATTGGTCCCTTTCCAATTCGACCCTCGCTCGCACAAAAAAAAAAAAAAAAAAAAAGAATTTGGCCCGAAACAAATTTCCATTTATTAACTTTGATAAAAGAAAAAAAATCGTATTTCGCTCACGGGTCCTTGGACATACAGAGATATTCAACGAAAAAGTGTACTTTTTGTGTAGAAGATATTCTGTTATGATATACAAAAAAAAAAATGAAAAACAAAACAAAACAAAAGGTATTTCATCTGCATACCTTGTGGGTAGTACCTATGTACATTGTTCCTACAGATATGATTTTTGTTATTTTAAAAATATTGAATTAAAAATAATAAGAGACTTTTTTAGAACAAACATTGAAATTTGTTATAAATTATGTATAAGTTAAAAATCAGCCAGTGTCAACACCGAAGGTCAGTATGTTTGGGTTTGTGTTTGTGTATATGTGAAAGGCAAATACCGGTGGTATTGAATGTTGCAAAAACCCCCGTAGGTATATTCTATACACATCACAGTTTGAGGGTAAAGCTCAAGGATTAAATTTTATATGCAGCTTCAGAATAAGCAATTGGTTATGTTTATGTGTAGGTGTATGCATGCCCTGAAGTTCATAGTTCACCGTGTTGGGAAATATAGTTTGCATTTGGTGAATTTTAAATTTTCCTCTTTGTCTAGAAAGCTGAATCAGTAACACACACACACCCCAGAGAAAAATTTATCCGTTTTTTTTTTTTATTTTCCCAAAGGCAAGGTATTGGTTTCACGTTAAAAATAATAGAAATCTTAATTTTTAAAATTCAAACGAGCAATTCTTGTATATAAATATGTTTATTTATTTATTTACTTATTTATTAATTTATTTATTTATTTATTTGTTTGTTTTATTCAAAAAAAAAAATAAATAAATCGGGTGGCACAACGGCTCGTGAAGAACCAGGGCCTAGTGACTAACAACTCGCGACCATTCCTGTGTGCGCCTTTGGACAGGAATGGAAGGGACCTACAATTTTATGCCGAATCCGAACGGCTAGACGAGAAGCACTTATTCGTGACAAGTGATACTGTTGGAGGATTTGTCAATTCCTCGCAAGAGGCAGTAGCCCTGAAAAGTAGCCCTGGGAAGCGGTCCCAGACCTCCAGCGTGACAGTCGAACACACTAACCATTACGCTACGGGCTTCAAACTACGTTTTATTCAAAGTTCTTTTAAAAATTGAAACAAAAATGATTTTAGTAACCCTGCTCCAAAAGTAAAAATTGATTTCAGAAAATTGGGCATGCAATAGAAATGCAAATTCGAATGCAAATTCACAAAATAATATTTTTATGAAACGAATTCAGCAATTTTTTCTTACCATCTCCTCTGTGGCAATAAATGAAGAGATAATTTGACGTCAGATCGGTTGACATTTGTGGTGCTTTTCACATTTGCACTTAGATTGAAGTATTAAATTGGAATTCCAGGCCGGGAATTTTGTATATTTCTATTCCATTTGAACTGTACAAAAAGTGCTGTTTGCTCGGCAGTCTGATTGCAAATAAGACTTCATGCAATAATTTGCCCACTGCACGCAGAAATAAAAATTGCTGCAATCATTTTTAAAATAAATAAAGAAATACAAATTTCTTGTGGAGGCACAGGGTTATGAACAAGAACAAAAAAAAAAAATAAAATTGGTCTTGCTTAAATCCGCCCACTTTTCCTAAATATTGGTTTTTCGAAAACTTCTCTATTTCTTAGAATAGTTAGGGCGTTAAGGCCATATTTTATGTCAAACCTTGCACTTCATTCTGACGGGATGAGCTTTGGTACACTTATAGTCCACATCCTAAGTTTACTTTTAAGAAGTGTTTCCACGGTGGAAACACTGGCAGAGCGAAGATATAAGGGTTGCCTTCTGACCATGTTTTAACACGAAATTTCACATAAATTGGCCTATAAATCGGGAACCAGACAGCGTTTGATGTCTTGGAATATCTCGTTTAATTAAGAATATATAATACTTGAAGCAATAGGAATATGTTTATTTTTTGACCCCTACCCCCACCCTTGTACGCGGGGGGGAACAAAATACCCTCAGCGGTTAGGGGTTTTTATTTGTCAGAAAATAATGGTTATAAAATGAATGTTCATTAAACTTTTATATGAGCGTCGACGTAGAATTACATACTCTACATCATATCGGAAGTTTTTTTTTATCCGTATATTAGTTTTTTGTGTAATCGCTTTCAAAATGGGGGGAGAGGAAGGTAGAAGTATATCAAACTACTTTATATTTGTCTTGGCATAATCTAAGCATATGGCACATGACCTTAGGGAAATTTTGAATTCCCAATCTTATGCAATTAAAATAAATTCAGTATAATTTCCCTAGAAAAAGTTATAACCTTTTTATAAAATGATGACTAAATTTTCAGTGAAACGAGCATAACATTACCAAATTTCAATGGTATGGTGATGAAACTTGGCACACATGTCTCATTTGTCGTAAAAAAATAAGAATAAAAAGAGTCCATACAAATATCTGGGGCGAAAGGGTGTTTTTTTGAGTGAAAGGGAAAAGTGTAAAACTATGCCCCTAACCCCCCCGCAGGACTAGTACGTTGTTGTAAGTTGATAGGAACGTTTTGTTTTTTATTGTTACCAAGAATAAAAAACGATACATCAAATATCTATTGTTAAAGGTGGTTTTTGAGGGAAAATGTTTTATCTGCTCTACTCAAAAAATACATTAATTTTTGCATAAAAACGACGATGACATTCTTAATGGTGATTGTATCATCTTAATTTTACTTAAATTGGATTCAGCGTTAAAAAATACTTTTAAATCATGTACTATATTGAATATTTGTATCGCGTAAGCGTAGGGTGGATGAAGTGGCAGGAAAACTCTGCCATCTTCTGTGACAGGAAAATGCCCCCTAAGCTGAAAGGAAAGCTCTTTCTTATAAATGAGAAAACTTTTAAACACATGTTTTGGTAAAATCCGCCCACTTTTGTTATTTTTTTTTTGTGTATCAGAAACTGCTCTAGATTTTCAGGGTTTTTTTTCTTACGAACAAAAAAAAAATTTAATTGGTCTTACTAAAATCTGCCCACTGCCACGCCTACTTTTCTTATTTATTGGCCGCATTTCTTGAAAACTATTCAATCGACTTGGACGAAATTTTCAAAATAATTTGTTTATAAATGAAAAACATATAAAAAAAATTGGTTTTGGTCAAATCCGCCCATTATTGTTATTTTTTGGTGTGTCAGAAACGGATCTAATACTTCCATAAGATTTTCAGGGTTTGTATTGTACTTATCAACGTCAACAAAATTAAATTTGGTTTTACTGAAATCCGCCCACTACCACGCTCGCTTCAATGAAATTGGTGAAATTTTCAGAGTTTGTTTTTATAAACAAGAAAAAAAAATTAAAATTCGTTTTAGTAAATTCCAGCCACGTCTACTTTTTTTTATTTATTTATTGATTGGACTCTATAGTGCAGGAAAATTAGATACAAAAATTAGCTCACTTCGAAAAAATTCCGACAATGCTGTATTTCGGTGGAGAGCTTCATTTTTACGTCATTCACACTTCTTTAAAAGTTCCTTTAATTTGGAATGGAAAAACAAAATTTAAAAAGGTACACAATTAAGATTTTTCCAAATTACTCGAAAATTTCTTCTGATTTAAATTTATTTTAATTCTACACACTTTTTTATACTTTTTTTTATGTTCAATTGATAGACTTTGAGAAAACGTTGGGGTGAAGTAGTATATTTAGTCAAACAAATTTAATAAAATTATTTTTTGGAGTGAGAACATTTATTTTTGGGTTATGTTTGGAAAAAATATTTTTTTAACCAACTTTTTAGAGTGGTACCGGAAGGGGAGTGTCGCCGTCTTTAAAAAATGTATTTATTTTAAATTGTTTAATAACTCTAGAGAAGTTTATTTGTCTACTTACTAACATTGATGGCGCTCACAGCCCAGGGTGGGCTTCGGCCTCAACTAACAAGCCCCTCCAGCCAGCTCTGTCCCTAGCTAGCTGCTTCCAGTTGCGCACACCCAGTGCTTTGATGTCGTCATCCACTTGTTTGCGCCACCTGTTACGGGTTCTTCCTCTGCTGCGTACCCCATCGGGGTTGAATTCGAAGACTCGTCGGGCAGGTGCGTTGCTGTCCATACGCTCCACGTGCCCCAGCCATCTCAGCCGCTGTATTTTCAGCTTTTTGACCAGGTCAACGTCGCTCTATAACCCATATAGCTCGTCGTTGAATCTTCTCCTCCATACTCCTTCGATACACACCGGACCGAAAATCACACGAACAATCTTCCTCTCAAAGGACCCTAGCAGATTTTTATCCGAATCTTTCAGTGTCCATGCTTCTGACCCATAAAGCAGGACCGGGATGATTAGGGTTTTGTATAAAGTCTCCTTAGTTCTCTGAGAGAGGGCCTTACTACTTAAATGCCTTCTTAGACCGAAGAAACAGCGGTTGGCAAGAGTAATTTTTCGCTTGATCTCTGCACTGATGTCATTCTGCCATGTAATAGTGGAGCGCAGGTAGACAAAGTCCTTGACAACTTCGAAGTTATATCTGTCCATCGTGATATTTTGCCCGAGTCGACGATGTTGAGATTCCTCTCTCGATGACAGCATATACTTCGTCTTGTCCTCATTAACCGCCAATCCCATTCTAGCCGCCTCCGATTCAATGCTCGCAAATGCCCCTGCCACAGCTCGCTTCGTTCTGCCGACAATGTCTATGTCATCCGCATATGCAAGCAATTGAACGGACTTTTGATAGATTGTTCCGCTGGTGTTGACATGTGCGTTGCGTACAATGGCTTTAAGAACGATGTTGAATAGGTTGCATGATAACGCGTCGCCTTGCCTCAATCCTTTCTCAACATCAAAGGAATCGGTGGTGTTCTTACCAATTTTGACGGAGCAGCGAGATTTCTCCATCGTCATCCTGCACAGGCGGACGAGTTTGGCAGGGATGCCGAGACTCGACATGGCTCTGTATAATTCTTCCCTTTTCACGCTATCATACGCGACTTTAAAATCGATAAAAAGGTGGTGTGTATCGATCTGGAATTCCCGGGATTTTTCTAAAATCTGTCGGAGTGTGAACATTTGATCGACGGTTGACTTGCCTGGCCTTAAACCGCACTGATAAGGGCCGATCAGATCGTTGAAAAAAGGTTTTAAGGGGTCACACAGGATGGCCGACAAGATTTTATAAGTGATGTTTAGGAGACTAATTCCGCTGTAGTTGGTACATTTCAGAACATCTCCCTTTTTATGGATGGGCCACACTATACCGAGGTTCCATTCATCGGGCATACTTTCCTCCGACCAAATTTTGCAGATGAGCTGGTGTATGCTCCTAGCCAATTCATCTGCCGCTGATTTAAATAGTTAGGCTTGTAAGACATCCGCACCAGCAGCCTTGTACGACTTAAGTTTGGATATCGCCAGCCGCACTTCGGTTAGGTCGGGTGGACGGAACTCTTGGCCATCATCGTCCAAGTTGAATGGAGCGTTCTGCCTATTAGCGGCATCATGGCTGTCTTCGCCATTAAGCAGTCTATTGAAGTGTTCTTTCCAGATCCTCAGCACTGACTGTGTGTCTACTACCATATTCCCACTCTCATCTCGGCAGGCTTCCGTTCTAGCCTGAATCCTTAGTGGATCGCTTCACCCTCTGATAAAAATTTTCGAACATCTCCCCTACCGCTACAACCCTCAATAGACTCTACCGCCCGCTTCTTGTTTTGTATTTGTCTACAAATGATCTAAAAACAAATTTTAGCTAGTACAATAATTATCTACAAAATTACATATTAATGACCTCTGTACGTTTATTCGTTCTTAAGTTATAGCGGTCTAAAGTTCAATTTTTCGTCAAAATTGACGTTTTTTTTTGATGCTTAAAGAATTTTTTGTAGTGCTCTTAATAACCATTAAATTTAGCCCTGTATCATGAATATAGAACAGATTATGATGTATCGTCAATCCAACGCCAACATACATACTGCGTGAGTCAGGAAAAGTTTTTTCGTTTCTTTTTTTTTGCTATTTTCTTATAATATCCCGAGTAGACATCTAAATCAAGCATTATATAAAATACAAAAGATATAATCAGCACAACATTTATTTAAGTCCCAGATCTCCCACTCTCACTAAACTTTTTCGCGGTCCAGTAATTTTAAAGACTTGAGCGATTGTTTTGGCCTTTGGGCGCCTCTTACGTGGAAATAGTGTCGAAAGACGTGTTAACTAGAAAATATCAAAACATTCGAGTGAAACTATGGAAAAGTGAAAAAATGGAAGAAAATTGATTTATTTGTTGCAAATCTTTATTGAAATTTAAAAAGCTATAACTTAAGAACGAATTGGCATGCAGAGGTCGTTAATATTTCATTTTGTAGACAATTGTACTGTCTTGTTGTTCTTAGAGGTCCGTCAAGCTGGGTTTACCACAAGTTTTAGGGACAAGGTAGTTTAGTTCTCCATTCGAATTGGGTCATTAGATTTTCAAATTTCAGTTGCGACCGACGGTTCCAGCTAGACGGACCTCATTTTGTGAACAAATCAACTTCTCGCGAGTAATTAAACAAAATAAAAGATTTTTTTTTGAGATGGCAGTATCTCAGTTCCACTACCACTCTAAAAACATTTCTTTTTTTTTTTGCCATAGAAAATTTTTTTCCAAACATAACCCAAACAAAGCAAATTTCCTCAACTAAAAATATAATTCGATTCCATGTACTACATCCAAATGTTTTCCACCGTTGTCTCCAAATCTATTAACTGCACGAAACAAAGTGTCTTAATCTAATTTGTGTTGAATTACATGAGCTACAATATGTGTTGTCTACAACTTTTTTCAAAAGAACGAATAGTTTTAGAGTAATTTGGAAAAAAAAAACCTATAATTGTTGGCTCCACCCCAAATTCATGGTAAGTAATTTGTAAGAAGTGTTAAGGACGTACAAATTAACATCTTTACCAAAATTCATCAGCTCTTGAAAGCTATTCAAAGATTTGGATGAAGTTTTCAAAATGGTTTTTAGAAATGAAAAAATATTTTAACAATTTTTTTGGTAAGATCCGCTCACTTCCTCCACGCCCATTTCTGTTATTTCTTGGTTTCTGAGAAACGGCTATGAAGAAAAACAATCTAGTTTTCGAAAAGGCACTATGAGTTTTACATATATTCTGGCAAAGGGCTAGATTAAGGGGCTTGGCGTTTATGAACCCTTTGCCTTGTATGGCAGGCAAAAAAAAAGATGGTTGTCAGTCCAATGCGCTTCCCACTGCGTTAACTCGCTATACAAAAATTCAATGTCGAAAGTGAATAAGTTTTCTTCTAAAAGTTGTTGAAAGCACTATCACCTACAATTTTTACCCAAACATGTTTTTTGTCCGAGCAATTGTTTATTTACTAAAGCGCTTGAAAGCTTCATAATCGCATGTTCAAATGTAGAATCGAAATCATTTATTCAGTTACAAAAGTGTGTGTGGGTATCGTGCAGTGTTTAAATGGTATAATGTTTGTATCACGTGTGCGTGTGCAGTGTTAATGGAAGTTTCTTTTATCGTGTGTGCGGATCGTATTCCGGTAATTCGCATTATTATAACTCTAGTTATCATGTATGTAATTGAATAATATCTTTATTTATGGTTCATAAGATTATTATAAATAAATAATAATTATTGGGAGGCATAAATATTATATTAACACTTATGTGGCTTGAATTAATTTCAAGTACCGGTGCATGAAAACTTGGTTCCTTACATGAAGGACCTGGCAGACTATCTTCTTGGAAGGAAAACGTGCTAACAGTTCTTCCACCTTTGTCCTCTGAATCATCGTCCATGATTGGTTTTTTCTTGGGGGCATTGTTGAAAGTCTCCCCACAACAGTGTTGGCAAATTGCTGTGCAATGAAGACTTGCCTGCACACATCCACAAGCATTTTCGCATTCACAAAAGAGAAAAATGAGTTGTCTCACTTGCACCGTCTCATTGTTAGCACTTTTCCCCTACATTATACTCTTATTATTTCTTAGTTTCTCGGAAACGCCTCTATGTTTTCGATGAAATTTTTAGCCGATTTTACTTTTTAAATTTATCTAAATTTAAGCACGTAGCAAGGGGGTGCCATGCAAAGCTCAGTGCCCGAACGGGTTTAATGATTTCGTCGCAATTTTGTATTCAGGTAATATTTTACTTTCCAACTTTAAGTGTGTCTGTGGAATATATGTATAACTTCCAAGTTCAGATATATTAAACGAAGAAACGAAGAAAACGAAGAGCTATTAAAATATCAATATAAGACGTGGTTCTTTTTTGCTATTGAAATGTCAGAAGTTTGTGCTAAATGTAATACAAAAATAAAGAGCACAGATTTAAATGATAGTGTTGGTTCATTTTACCCATCACCACAAAACACATTTCAGGCTGCGAGATCGTTCCTCCGGACAAACACTGTTCAGGAGAAGAGCTCATAAAACTTTTTAACTTATACTAAACTGGATGGTCAAGAATCCACTACGACTACGACGTTATTCGCCACCATCGCTTTTTCAGCACCCTATGTAGTTTTGTAAGACTTTACTCACCTCAGCCACGGTACAGCTCGCATAAGGTTTCACGTTTGCGACACAATCTTTGATTTATTCTTTTTAATTCATCGACCGCCCCACGTTCATTATAATCCTTCTGGTGGGCGATATTGTTTCATATTTTTAACAACACCGAAAGAGCAACTACATGCATCTCAGTTATGAATTATGAAGTGAATTTGTTCTTAAGACAAAAATAGGAAAGGATCATCCAATTCTGTGAATCTGCATTCCCTTGATGAGAAAGTTTTACATAGTTAGACACCTACATAATATTTGTAAAATGTATTGCACTAGGTAAGCTATGCCAACAGTTCACTGAAGAATTCATCCTTCCTACCTACAGGTCAGATTGCAGCTTTGTAAGGATTAAAAAAATGGTATCAAAAGTTATTCGTTGGAAGAGAAACGTTATCAAGTCATTTTTTGTTGTTGGATACCCAATACACACTCCTTGCTATATATCTATGTTAAACATTTACTCTTGATCATGAATATGCTAATTTCCTAGAATAGAAAAGCTCATAATTCAAATTCACAAAAAGTGGGTGCACCAGAGAGGTAATGGGCATCATGCCATTCAGCTTGTAGTGTGACGTGTTGAGGTTGAAGTTGAGGAGGTGAATATAATTGGTATAAATCGAAAGCTTTGTCTGACTTTAACCATCGCAACACAACGCAACGTAACATTAATGAAACCTTGTTGTCGATGGCAAAATGGTTTAAGCTTGTTTGTAGGCATAGCTATCTAATGATAACGGATATCGATTAATAAGTGTTACCTATTAGTGGTTTAACAAGAAACAAATGTAAATGTTTGAATATATACATATAACGGCCATGCGAATATTCCATTAGTATGCAATAAGCAAACAATATTGACCATCAATATCTGGATACACGTAATTGCGTATGTATGGCTTGGTCTTGGCAAGGAGGTTGGTTTAATTAAATATGTCCAAATTCGAGTAGGTATATTGGATTGGATTATTATATATATAATATAATTATGTTAAGGAAACGGTGTGTATTAATATTAATAGAATATTTACACTTGCCCCTGGTGTTATCGTTTGGTATCGATTTAAATTAGTCAGGTGTTTTGTTAGGGGCAAGGACGATGTTATCCGTAATTCCCACCATTTCTATCCTGTGTTTGATACAAAAAAAAAAAAAACTATTTACCTTGAGGTGAAGAATGTACAAATGTAGATGAACAGTACTGGGTGTTTAAAAGTTGCCTTATAGAACGTATCCAATTCAGAGGACGGTAGAGAGATACTTAAATTTCTTTAGCGCCTTAGGAAACCCGCAGTGTTTTGGGAAATTATTGGTGACGCCGTCAAATATTTGGTCATTCCTTGACAGTTAAAATATGGTTATTGATAAATGACATGCCAAGTATGGAAAGCTTTTTAGTTTCCTTGCGGCAAGTGCGCCATTAATTGGTAATGTCAGTTTTTGTGTATACGTTGCGTTTTTATAGATAGAAAAGATATCACTAGGGTCTACGAATGCATTTAATTCAACACGTTTAGTTACCTATAATTACCTCGATAACTCTCTATTACTGATTCTCAGAAAAAAAGAATCTTATTTCAATTTTACACTAATTGATTTTCAAATTTATTCAGTGGAAAAGATTTATCATGTAATAGGAGTAGTTATTCATCTTTTTACCTATCACCAAGTATGGGGGAAATTTTTCCATCTGATTTAATATTTTTTTTTTTCCACGGGATTGAAAACCCCCTCCGATTTAATTAAATCTATTTTTTTACGAGGAAAATGTCATCAATAATTTTCTCCCGGGAAATAGACTAACTTTTTGCTTTTTCGAAGTTTTAATTCCTATAAAGCTTTCCCTCTTTCCCTTCTCAAAAATTCTTTCAAGATGGAATTCAAGGGGCTTATCATACACTACTGTTTTAATTACAATTGTAGTTTAGCATCCAAAGAACAAGAACAAAAATGCGAGGCCAGAAACAGTTAAAAACTGTTAGAAGATTCAGCTTGTTGATAAAGGAGCGCACCACACCATCGTTATTATTCAATAGAATTTGTATTGATTCATCAATTTCTAATGCACGCATTTCTGTTAGGAGGCCTTGATATGCCAGACTATAACAAACATTATTGTAATACCAATTGCAATAAATGAAAATTAATCTCTTTATCTAAAGATACAAATGTTTAACTGTTCGGTGTGAATGAAACTACTGCTGAGAAAGCCGTTCTTGTGGGTCATAGTTTTAAAGATAGGGAGCTAAACCTTATCAATTTCGAGTCAAACACTGAGCACCGAATGATTCTAGGACTTATTTAAGATATTAATAAAAAAATGAATCAACTTTCCCATAAGACTAAGAAGAATCCGACTAAATCTATAAGAGAAATGTCGTCCGTGTGTGCGCCCATAACTCGAGAACGGATCGTTCGATTTTCACAATTTTAGGCTTGATGAATTCGTATTGACCCAAGGCTGTATTGACTGTAGAAAAATCCCGAAAAACTTTCAGTAAAATTGGAAATCAGGGATCATCCTCTATTTAATGCATATCTCAGGAACGGTGTCTTCGATTTTCACGATTAAATGCTTGATGGATTCGTATTGGCTCAAGAAAGGACATAGGACACTGGAGGAAAATCCCGGAAAATTTCCAGGAAAATTGGAAAACAGGGAACATCCAGTTTTAAATGCATAACTCGAGAACGGTTATTTCGATCTTTACGATTTGGGCTTGATAAATTCGTATTAGTTCAAGGAAGGGCATAGGAAACTGGAAGAAAATCCCCTAAAATTTCCAGAAAATTTAAAAATCAGGGAACATCTGGTTTTGAATGCATAACACGAGAACGGTTACTCTGATTTTCACGATTTATGGCTTGATAAATTCGTATTGGTCCCAGGAAACGCTTGCGAGCATCGTCTTAATTGCAATACGTGGATACATTGCAATTGAAAACAAACATGCGAGTCGCTTGACGAAATGACCAGTTCGCTGCAGATATCTCCAGTCAATTTATTGCCGATGGGCAATGGCGTGATAATAGTTGACTTAGTCACAGGCCTTATTGAACTTCCACCGAATTTTTGCTACTTTACAACAACGACGGAGAGCTCATCGCGAAGGTTTTTCCGAATTTCACACAAAATTGTGTTAACCATGATTGGCTGAGCTCACGCGCGATTTTGATTGCAAAAAACAAGAATTTCGATCATTTGAATTTCGTCATTCAAAATCAAATCGTCGGTGAGTTCATTTATTCAAATCCGTGGACTCCGTGTTGAATGAAAACGAAGCCACCAACTATCCCACGGAATTTTTGAATTCTTTGAATGTTCCGAGTTTTTTCAACACACAATTTAAAATTGAAAATTGGCTCAGTTATAATTTAGCTTTGCAACCTCAATGCACCAAAACTTTGTAACAGTACGCGTTTGATTGTGAAGTGCATCAAATCAAATCTTATATTCAAGCCACGATTTTGAGGGGAAAATTCAAAGGCGAAGATGTTCTCATTCCACGGATTCCGCTTATTCCGAACGATTTGCCGTTCGTATTTAAGCGTCTTCAATTTCCAGTGCATCTTGTTTTTACTATGACAATTGACAATCAATAAGTCGTAAGTCGACAATCACTGGATGTTTGTGGTATCAATCTTGAATTCCCATATGTTTCTTACATGGTCAGTTATATGTATTCCTTAGAATAAATAATTTCAGTTGACCGAATTACATGAAACATCATTGTATATCATGCTCGGAATTATTATTTTCTTTACATAAATGAATTTAGGCGGAACGAAGTTCGCCGGGTCAGCTCGTTATCATATAAGCAACCAATTATTGATTTATCATCAACATCGATTTTTTTTTGTGTTGTTACTACGAAAATGATTTTTTTATTTTTTAATATCTTAAAAATAGAAGTCCTACAAACATCTGGTTTTCAGTGTTTGACTAGGAATTGTAAATAATACTTAACTACGTAAAATTAAAAAAAAAAAAATAGTTTCACTATATTTTTTGTTTATTTTTTTTTTTTCAAAATTTTCAGTTTGATAATTATTTTTTTAAAAACTGTCGCATTTTATTTAAACTGGACTTAAAATCCCGATTACTACATTCATCAAATTATTTCTGGCAACCCTAGCTCGGACACAAATTTTGAAATCTCATTTTATAAATCATGCATGATTGCAAAAAACCTACTCCAGATTTCGTTATAAGAAATCTTTGTTTTTTTTTTTTGAACAATGTTTTTTTCTTTGAACAATTTTCTCAGAAAGTAAGTGAATAGTTGCGAAAAGTTCCATCAAACAGACCTAAAAATGCAATATACTTACGTATAGGTTTTAAGTGTGGTTCAGCCCAAAGTGCATTTTGATGTAAGTTAATAGTTTTTTTTTTGTACAGTGTTTTAATGAAGATGATGTTAAGGGACGCCATCAAACTCAAAACCCATCAAGACGTAATAATTATCTTCATAAAATTCAAAGATGCCAGCTATCATAAGATATCTTTCATGCAAATAAGCATCAAATTTGCTAAAAGTTCTACATACCTACCTACGTATTTTCTTTTTTCTTATTAAATTATTTTGTTTGATAAACTATTCAAATATTTAAATATTGGAATTCCTCAACTAATTTCCTTGAACCAAATTCGACAAAAGTAAATCGTATTTATTTGCTGTGTTAATTTTTGTTCTTTCCCATATAAGTATAACAATGCGCTTCAATTAATGCGATGTTCTTATGTTTTCGCCTTCTTCGTCTACGAAGAGAATCCAAGTGCCCAACAATTGCCAGCTCAAACTTCAAACTATATCAGGGCATTTGCAAAGAAAAAAAGTTTTGATTTTTATCTTGCATTAAGGACCTATGTAGGTACACTGTATTTTCTGTCTTGGTGGTGCGTCTATATAGTACGTGAAAATGAGGATGATGGTGATGGTTGACATGAAATTGAATTTACTCTTAATTTGAAATGACAAAAGAACAGAATGTGGTTGCCGTCAAAATTCACTTTTCTGCACTGTTTGTTCACAAACGAATTCCGCACAGAGTTTATGATGAAGTTGACAGGGAGTCCAAAATAATTAAGTTATATCAGCGGTGATGGCGGGCGGTGGCGCTCGGCAACAGTGAATGTGCAATAAAGAAATAAACCGCAAAAAAATAAAGATGGAAATTCTATCTCGGTATTTATGTTTTTTCTCTAGGGATCGGGCTTTATTTTACCCCAAGTGCATTAAATTATCTTTACTTTGGAAAACATAAAAGATCCTACTTTTAGCTATCCAATGAATTTGCTCTTGTGGTTCAAGGCTAAAAAGATGTGATAACAAGTATTGGAGATATGTATATAATATTTGTTTATGCATCAATCACATTTGTGACGAAAAAATGTGAGCAAAGAAATATTCACTTTAAACCTAAAATTTGTTTTTTATTTTTTTTTTTTTTTTAAGAAAAGTTGTTCATACGAAACTTTTAAATTATGTTAATGTCATTTTAAAAAGGAGGGTGCCATAAGTATTCCGCTATCTTGAGAACAGTTGATCTCACAAAAAAAAACGTAATTTCGTTATAACCTATCAGAATTTGGTAACTTTTCCATACCGAATCATAGCGGTTATCGAGTAACGGCTGTTTTTTGAAATATGAAAAAATCTTACTTTGAACCAGTTTTTTTCTCAGCCTGTCCATAGTTGATTTTTTTTTTTGTACAATTTTTACATTAGAACATTAGTTAATAGTTTTACTAATTTTACTGTGCAAAATATTTTCCATTGGCATCACCATTTGCCTTCAATTCATTAGTTTATTTTGAACTTTGCCAAACTTAATTTTTGACCTCAATGTTCAGAAGATCTCCCTGAACAAAATTCGTTGCTCAATACAGATTTTATATTTCAAAAATTGTCTATTTTTCTGTTATTTTAAAAAAGTTATTAAACTTGCCAAAGCTATGTTTAAATAGACAGGTATAACCGGTTGAACGCAATCAAACAGGTTCAAAATCAAACAAAAATAAAACATTTTTGTTTAAATATTTCGATAAAATTAGAATTTTACTTCAAATATAACTCCGAAAGGGCTGAATTTTGGTGGAGAGCTTCATTTCGATGTCTTACGTATTTCTTAAATAAATAACTTAATTTTCCTTGTCCTTGTACTTTCGATTTTCTGCTCTGAAAAGGTTAAACCAGGATTACATTGTCTGCCTGCCCATACCCTTGACGAAGTGGTGGGGGTGGGGCGTTAAAAAAGTAAATTTTCTAAAAAAATTTACAGATGTATTATCAATTCAATGAATTTTTTGACAATATATCATGATGCTGTCATTTTCCTTACTTCTAAACAACTTGATTTTGACGATCCGACTAGTAGAACTCAAGATATAAGCTTTTTAAGCGAAGCTTATATTTGTTTTCTTGGAGATTTTTAAAACGCAACAAATCAAAAAAACAAAGTCTGCAAAAAAAGTAGATTATGGATCGTTTAAAAAGCTTGGACCATCAAAATCAAGGTGTTTAGAAGTAAGGAAAATGACAGAGGATCATGATATATTTTCAAAAAATTAATTGAAGTGATAATACCCTGGATAGACCTCCCAGTGGATCATCGCTTACGCATCGTGTTGTTGTTCGGAAGTGGCACTCCAGTGGGGATTAGTTCGCCCTCTTAATATGTCAAGTGGTTTGGGATATCTTAGTTAGATTGATTTCGATAGGTGTGGATTTTATTCCTGACTGGTTTTGGAGTGAAAACCGATAAAAATGTGTGATCGTCCGGCTTTATGACGTCAGAATAGATAATTGGGTAACGCCTTACATCGTTTTGGAAAAAGAAGAATTGTTGCACTCGATATTTCTTAAGCATTTGATAGAGTCTGGCATCAAGCTCTCTTATCGAAAATGCTTGTTTCTCAATCAATTCTTCAGTGGATTATTAATTACCTTTCTGACCGTTCATCCAAGTCATTTTAGATAGTTTAAAGTCTGAAGTCCCTTTTATAAATACTGGTGTACCCCAAGGCTCCATCTGTGGTTATTATCTTCATAAATTATCAAGTTTCTTAAACATCAAATCTACTTAACTGTTTCGCTGATGCCAGACCAGCACCCTCAGAATTTCAAACTCATTTCCAGATTCACTTCCCTGTTCTTTGAATGTTGAATTGCAACGGCAAAATATGATAACTCTGGTCTCAACAGTATCGTAACAGAGTGGAAATTGATGCTTTCAAAATTCAAAGCTTTTTACATTTGTTAAAGCGCAACATACCTCATCTGCCATTATACAATATACATGTATGGTTCTTGCATTGAGCAAACTGAAATGCTATCAATTCTAGGAATGTGCGTTCCTGACCCCACCTTTTGTGGATCGATCACGTACACAGGAAAAAAACCACGTAAAATCAAAGCAAAACACTTTGATTCTAATATTTTTCGGAACAATTTGGCGCCAACGCCGAAAATTCTTAAATCAAAGTGGAGCCACTTTATTTCAAAGGGATTCCTTACTTAAAAGCGAACTAGATTTTACTACGTTTATATGTTGATTTAAAGTGGAATCATAGGTAAATCAAACTCATCCATCTTTTAAAACAACATTTATCTACTTCGAATCAACGTAGATTGAACCTTACTTGGTTAGGTATTGATTCAAAATGGCTACCCACGTCACGCTTCTTTGTTTAAATTTATGTAAGACAAAGACAAATGTATACTGATGCTCGGCGCATTTCATGGTGAATCATTTATTTGCGACGACTTTTAATAACAATAAATAATTCAATCGGGTGGCACAACGGCTCATGAAGAACCAGGGCCTAGTGACTAATAACTCGCAACCATTCCTCTAAGCGCCTGTCGACAGGAACGAAAGGGACCTACAATTTTATGCCAAATCCGAACGGCTAGACGAGAAGCACTTATTCGTGGCAAGTGATACTCTTGGAGGATTTGTCCATTCCTCGCAAGAGGCAGTAGCCCTGAAAAAAAAACTTTTTTAGTTTTTAGGTGACCAAGGCTGGGAAGCGAACCCAGACCTCCAGCGTGAGAGTCGAACGCACTAACCATTACGCTACGGGCTAATACACGCCTTTTTATGCTATGAGTATTTCATAGTACCTAGAAGGTACATATAGGAAAAGTAATTAAGTATTGTTTTTCGATTATGAAAGTGAATTTTGAGTGCGCGTTTAATTTCTTCACAAATGTAAAGAGAAAACAACAACGCGCTCTGTAAATTCTTTATTTTAAGCTTACAAATACAAACAAATTGAGGTTTACTTGACTATGCAACACTTTGAAACTACGTCGATGGCACTTTAATGCCATTAAATGCCAATGTAAAATGTGGATTTCAATGTAAAAATGAATACGTTTCACTTTGAAACAAGTTTTAGCGCACTTTTAATGTGGATCTCAATGTTAAAATGATAACGTTTCACTTTAAGACAACGTTGTACGGAATGTAAATGTACAAAAAATGATTTCAATGTATAAATTAACACGTTTTACTTTGAAACTAGGTTGAATCTCTCTTTAAATTACGTCGCATATTCAAATTAACATTGTTTCAACATTAAAATGAAAATGCTCCACTTCATTTAAAATACTTTAGATCAAATACGGTCGGTCGTATTTAATTTTAGATCGCATTTTTTCCTCAGTGTATTAGATATTGCAAAAAATGCAGCAAAATGCTTTGACTTTTTCCCCTTCTGATCCGACAATTTATGAGGCGTACATACGCTCTAAGATAAAACATAACTTCCATATCTGGTCGGGTGCATGTAAAACATCACCGCCCCAACTGAGTATACATAATAGAGCTTTAAGGCTGAAAGGTGTAAGAAAAAGTTTCGAAATCATTTGTTTCGCTGCAACATCGGCGAATTGTCGCTTGCCTATCACTTTTGTATCGTTACTTTTTCAAACAATTCTCTAAAGAAATTGCAAGCTACATTCCTCCCCTTAAACATTGTAACCCGCTCCGGTAGGAATGGTCATCAGTTTAACCCTTGAGCCAAACTTCAGGCATAGCGTCAAATACAGAGATTTTTTTTTTTTGTGGTACTACACGAATGTGGAATCCCTTACACAGTTCTGTTTTTCCTTCCCATTTCAATATGCAAACGTTCAAATCAAACGTACATCGATATCTCTTCTCAATCGCTCCCCTGCTTCCTAAGGCTCGCTCTGTGTTAAATTTTAGCATAAGATAACCCCTTATGTGCGTGTCAATTGTTAAAAAAAACTTGATGCACGCGGTTGAGTTAAGTTGATTAAATAAGCTGGTTTTTCAGTTGAACAAGTTAAGAGGGTGCGACTGTTGCGTCGCTTGGCTCTTGTCTTAAATGCAAAAATTGATGATTTCAGGGGCGTTCATGTTCATGTTCAAGGGCAGCTGCTTTCGAATCAGTCATTAACTAGAAGGTTGCCCATATAATATCTACAAGTTTCACTAGGTCTACTTGATGATTGATTTCGAAGTGGTTTTTGTATTTTTATTTAATTCTGCCCATCAAATTTCATAATATGCACTTGAACTTCGAACCGTAGCAACACTTATTGCCTAGTTACCTTTACATCTTCTCAATCTTTGAGTGATTGGTCTGCAATACTATGAGCATGAGGTAATATTTTTGATATTAAATGACCTTGGTAATATGACGCTTTGGTTTGAGCTAACAAGTGTTTGTTATTTTGTTAACAGACAACAGTAAATTCGATACATTTTAATCCTCTATGCTTTTTCTTACCTCCTATTACATTTGCATAAAATGTAGGTATTCCTTTGAAAATCCGAACCCTGTTCTTTAACAACTCACGGGAAAGCAAAAAAGATAAAGATAAAAATAAAAGCGTGAAATATTTAGATTTTAGAACAACACGACACACACAACAAGTGACTTTGAATTCAAACCAGCGACTAGGATTTATCTATGTATGTACATTTTCTAGAATGTTGTTTCCGGTCTTTGCTGCTGGTAGAGCGCTAGCGTTCACACATCTCATGTAAATCTTATTAAGAGATGAAATTCCAGGAGAATTTTGACAAGTTCTATACATTTAAAATTTGCTAGACAAGACACGATGTAATAGGTTTTTTCGTACAAGAAGATAGCTGTCGGATTGCATGTTCAGCTGCTTGCTCCCCAATCATTTAGAGCTTCTGGTAGCAATATATATTTCATACACGCGACATTGCAAAAATATATTTTCCCTAGCTCATGTTATGGCAAGGTAATAAATGTAGTACACCATATATGTAGTCTCTGAGCTTTCATGCTGCCGATGATTAACTGGAAGGAGCAAAACGAGAAGAAAGGATATCTACTATGTTTGGAATTTTAATGTTGGCAATAAATCAAGGTGCAAGTGGCACCGCATCAAAGAGTTTCTCGAAAAACCTCCTGCAACCATAGCTCTCGTTTTACCTTTACTTGTCTTCCACTTTCTACCACCACAACTCCACCAGTGTGCATCAGCTATAGTGGGAATTCTGTGGGAGTTTTTTGTTGGTGATGCACACAGAAACCTGACCATGGTCCTGGACAAAGTGCGAAGTCGGCAAATGAGTAATTGTGTGTGCCAGAAGTACTCTCACTAGTAAGATGATACTTTCACGATATGATACACTTTCGTGAATAACATATAAAGTTGGTGAATGAATCCTAAACTGACTGGTTGTGTTTGGGGTCGGCTATTAATGGATAGAGTGGCGAAGGGGGACTGTGATAGTGGTTACGTGTTCTTGGGATTTAATCAGCAATCTAGATGCTATGGCTGGTGGAAAAATATGAATCTCATGGGATATCAGTCTTGAACCTTTATTTATTTCCCGCCGCGCATAAAGAAGACTGATTTATAAGAAGAGTTTTTATGGCTTTATATAACGAAGAAAGTTAAATTCATATGAGGTTTTGTTTTTGTTTCCTCGCATGATATAATGTCCAAAGTTTATTATGGTTAAATATGATGAGATGGAAGCATTAAGAAGCTTCTGTTATTTGATGAGATAAGTCTATAAACATTTAAGTTTTAAGAATCTTTTGTCTCTGTTTTGTCAGTTTCGATAAGGCAAACAAAAATATTAAAAATCATAATCAGTATTCCCAGGAAATGAAAACTCCCTTGGGTCTGTTTTTGTCTATTAATATCTTTGCTGTCGTAATTGGATGTATGGTAAAGTATCGTCGAAAGAAAATAATGTATATCATGATTATAATTCAAGGAAAGCAATATTTAGGTAGCAAGAAACTTTGTTTCATTATTTTTTTTCAAATTGGTAACCTTAACAATATATGTTGGCATTGCCTCCAGTAATCTGTTCGACAAGTTTATTTTTTTAAATTAAATTACGGTACATAAGACGCTAGTAACTATAAAGAAAGTTTAAGAAGAAATTACGGGCATTTGAATTCATGTTACCATTTGCTCTAAATTTTGTAACTGACTTACCTCGAAAACGGTTTCATTTATGAAAAAAAAAACTTCAAATATTTTTTGTAGAAAATTTTCACAGCTCTAAAATTAGACTTCTTCTTCTTCATTCAACTGGCGATTGTCATGATCTCGAGGGGGACCACAACGCTCCTCCTCACCTAAGGTTCCACTTGTGGGGTTCGCCGGGTTGACCTCAGAAAACGTTGACAGGCCTCCCGGTTTTGGATTGTTCCATGTCAGAGGCAACTAACTGAAGGTGTCGTTGCATTTGTTTCATCCAGGAGTTTTTACGCCTGCCTTTCTTCCGCGATAGTGTTGGAACGTCTTGTGCTATTGTTTTTTTGAACTGGGTTCTCATGGCATCTCTTTGTACATGACAGTAACAGCTAAGTTGGTCATGCTCTATTTTGTCCAAGATTGTAAGCTCTAAAGCAAGTCTTAACTATTTATTTGTGAAGAAGCCACCGGTTTGGCTTCGGTCACTCACTGAGCGTCAAGTGACGAGCAAAAGAGCGACAAGTTCAAGCAAAACAATAACAATCATTGCGGAGAGATGTCGTTGTAGCTCTGCTTTCAATTCTGTTCTATTTATTTATTTATTTATTTAATTTGAATCCTGAGCGTGAAGAGAATGAACTCAATTTTCTCAAAAGTAAACAAAGTTTGATAAAGTGACTTGGAAGGGCAATTTTTTGTTATTGTTTTGCTTGAACGTGTCGCCCTGTCGCTCGTCACTTGTCGCTCAGTGCGTGACCGAAGCCTTGTGGAATTGTTGAGCTATGTTGCAATTCCTAGAAAACTGAAACGAGGTCTTAACCATATACCTGCAGCTTAAACTTACTAATTTAAGGTGGCGCTGTAGTCCGGTGTGTACAAGACCTCAACAAAGAAGCCTTTTCCAGCGAGCTCTTCCTTAGCTAGCTGTCCAGTTTATTACGCCACGTTGGTTGAGGAGCTCTTCAACTTGCCTGCGTTGCGTATTCACCGGTTTCTTTACTGCGCCGCGCCGCCGCCGTCCCTTGGGTTTCAATGATTTTTCGAGACGGAGCATTGGCGTCCATCTGCTCTACGTCACTCAGCCACCGCCACTTCAGTCTTCTTTTGTGACTAGGTCGATGTCGCTGTACAGTTCGTTATTGTATCTTCTCCTCCATTCCCCGTCAATGCATACTGGACCGAAGATCACCTGAAGTATTGTTCTTGTCAAAGACGCCTAAAGCGTCTGCAGCATACAGCAAGGCTGTCGTCGGCTCCAGTAGCTTTTGTTGGCCTTGACCTTAGATATTGATATTATCACTTAGTCGAGGTCTTGTAGGTGGAACTGTTGGCCTGCAATGAATGGTGCAATCTGCCTGCCAACGGAGATTCGTCGTCGCCGTTATACACTCCTCAGAAGTGATCCTCGACTGCGTCCCCTAAGATGTTCCCTTGCTCGTCCTTGCAGGCTTCGGTTTGGGCCCTGTAGCTCTGGGAGTTTCCTTTTACCTTTTGAAAAACCTTTGAACCTCATTTATGTTATGACACTCCTCAATCTCCTCGATCGCGCGCTTCACATGCTCCTTCTTTTTTATTCTGAAAAGCAGATGTTCCTCTCCTCCAATCGTAGAGCTCCCAAACAGCTCTGCTCCTTCTGTGAAGCGACGCTTTGTATGCCTCCTGCTTCACTGCATGTGCTTGCCGGCAATCGTCGTCATACCAAGGGTTTCGTTGTGGTGGTCGAGTGAAAGCGGCATCTCTACGTCTAGGGCCTCCACTAATTGTTCGGCTGCACGAAGCCTATTTATAGGGACAATACGTTCTACATTAATATCCGAAATTCGTTGTCCTTATTTCATTTGCTTGGATCGTCATCAGTAAATCCGTCCGTATCCGAGGACAACTAATCAGCTTTACTTGCACGGGAAGTGGCCCCAATGACATGACCCCCTACCTGGAGCACCAAATCCTTCACATAACTTCAGGGACGGATTACCGGATTTACCGCTTCTTATAGCCTAAGCTCTTAATATGTCGAAGTAACCCGTATAAGGTGTTCACTAAGTGGTTAGAACTGTTGGGAAAACTCCGCTTCCTCCTCTCTCGATTGCTATCTCCAACAATCTTCTACAGCGAATAAAAACCCATCTCCACCTGAGGTACTAACCACCCGATGCTCACCAAGGGGAGTTGACAGGGAGTTGGCAAACAGAGTTGGGTTTTGAGTCTACATAACTACCCTTTGAATATCTGCTGCTAGAAGAAGAAAAATACTCACAAGTAAAATTTTTGACAAAAATCCTTTAACTAAGAAGTCAACTATAAAAAGGTTTTATATAAGCATGGTACGAAAGTCGGACAGAATCTCAAAAGTCCCAAATCTCCAAAAAAAAAAAATTGAAAATCTCGAAAACCAAAATCCCGTATATCCACTATCCCGAAATTTAAAAATTCTGGTAGACCATAATCCAAAAAACCTGAGAACACAAAAAGAAAAACAAAATTACAGTACATAACTCGGAAAAGACAAAAGTCTGTTGTCTGTATAATACAAAATCGCCGAATAACCAACAAATAAACTGTACATTTTATAACAGAACTTGAAGAGTAAAATGATCTCTACTTTAATTTCCACGGAACTTTTATTAAAATAAAAACAAAACAATTAATCTTCTGAATTTTACGTTTTCGGTTTTACGTGTTTGGTTATCCTTATCGGGATTTTGTGTTTTCGGATTTTGTAACTATAAGTTTTCCAATATTTGGGCCTTGGGTAGATAATTAAATTCTTTATTTCATCAAAAATTATAACAAAAGTGTTTTCTTAAGAATAAGGACATGGCGATCCTGCCGTCTGCCTGGCTTTAGGTATGTTAGGTTTATTTTGAATTTCAGGTTTTAAAGATTTCCAATTTCCTGAATATTGCATTTTCGAGATGTTTTTTATGTATTTTCGGTCATTTTCGAAAATCTCGAAAACTTTGAATACTGTTTTTATGGATTTTGGTTTTTTAAGGTTTTTAGTTTTCAATGGTTTGAGATTTCTACATTGAAGGTCCTTGGGATTTTCAGTTTTCAAATTGTTAGGTTTTCGTTTTTAGTCTTTGGGGTTTTCTGAATTTTATTAGATCCCACGATTCTGCGGTCTATCTGATTTTGATTCTCTTGAATTATGGGTTTTCTTTCTTCGATGGGTTTTCGGGATTTTGGGTATTATCTTTCTGGATTGTGGGGACCTGACCTTTGACCATTTTGACATTTTTTTTAAAACTTAATAACTAAAGCCTAGTACTCAACTCTATGTGAACTGAAAAATAAATTCGGTTCAAATTCACGTGAATATTCATTATGAAACCATAATTGATTCTCCACGTGAATTTTCAGTCCTCAGTTTTCTAATATTTGATACTCATTTTGAATGAAAAAAAATATTTATTTTTATGGCTGTCAAATTGAAAGAATTGTTAATAAAAAGATAACGAAAACTGTATTAACTACAAATTTTGTTGATTTTGGCCTGTCGGTAGCACTAGCGATTCAAAAATAAGTTATTGTCAGTTCCAAAATAATTCTTTCGGCTCTTTATTCATTTATTTTAAATTTTATTATCAGAAAAATAATTTAATAGACAAATGTCACACTTTTCTACAACTTCATTTGTTTTTCCTCGTTGTCGTACATTGGGAAATGAAAATTTTGAAATGAAATTGATTTTAAACCGTATATATTATTCATATACATACATTTAAAATTATTGTTTTTATTTTAATAAACATTTTGATTTAAAAACTGTACTCGTACGTACGACAAAAAACTTTTTATTATGATTCGTTTATCAAAAAAAATCTCAATTGCAGAAAATTCATAATAAATTGAGCTAGCTATTGCGCTAGCAGCATATTTAAATAGCAAAATCATTATTAAAAATCCTTTAATGACAGTTTTTGTTTTGTTTATTTCTCAAAAAATATCCGTATTATTTATACCTTGATTATTTTTATACAATTTCAATATAAAAGTACGTATAGGTAGCCTACCTGTGTGCACAAAAAAGTTCACAATACGCTTTAAAATTCAATTTTGTATACGTACTTTACGTACGTAAGCCATAACACTAAATACTGCAGTGCATATAGTTTATATGTGGCGGCCATACCAAATACAAAACAACAACAACAAAAAAAAAAGAAATAAATTCTATAAATTCACTTCGGATATTTATCAAACAATGTGGTTTGAGTTTATACCCATGGTTGAATAGGGATGGAAAACATCCGCAGCGTAAAAAAATAAAATCAAAACAAATAAATTGTTGTGGTGGGGCATTTCCACTACATATAAAAATTTACATTTGAAGTGCATGTACATATTGGGTGATTGTTTTGTTGTGTATTTTTATTTTTTTTTTTTGTTTAAATTTGTATTTAAGACTTCAAGGAACTGGAATTTTTCGAATAACTATATTTGATCATATCGTACATAAAATACAATTTCCCTCTTGCTTTCTCGTACAAGAATGTACTTTTAATGTATTTAGGTATTTCTTTCAAGTTTTAAATATTTTATTTAAGCTTTTTTGTCAAATTTCATTTAAGTACCGAACTCTTGGAGTTTATTAGTTTCATTTGAGTCGTGAACTTAATTTACCTTCCAAAACATTCGGAGCGATAAGGAAACTTTCGCTGTTGAAAGGTTCCAATAGTTGAAAATGGCAACGACGACGCGACGCATTTCAGTCGTGTTTTTCGTTATTATCGCATTGCAAATCAATTTTTATATACGAATACTACGTTTTCACTGGGCCAAATGAGGTAATTTCATTGCAAATTTCCAAATCAGATCCGAAATTACCTCATTTCCCATACAAATTCTCGTTCTCAAATGAGCTAATTTCAACCAAATTTGCACGAAACGAGGTTCGAAATTAGGTAAATCCACCCATCAGCAGTCGTTTCGTGAAAATGTCAAAACACTGAGGGAAAACAACAAAAAACAAACGTTTAACTGCCATTCCAAATTCAAAATGAAATGAGATATCCAACGAAATAAGCAAATTTGATAATGAAAACACTTTTTTGCCAAATTCCGAAGTTACCTCATTTCGGCTCAAATGAAAACGTAGTAGAAAGTTTCGTTTTCGTTGCGAATGTTTCGCGTTGATTTGGGAACGTCTTAAATTAAATTTAACTGACTGATCCTCGATTTCATAGAGCCCTTTTAAAAAAATTAACAGGCTTTTAAGTCATAATATGCCGTTTATTCCATACAAAATAATGTTTATGAAATTCGCCATGACTCATTCACTCACTGACAGTTCATCAACAATTTGAAGAACTTCCCGACAATGTAGAATATTGTTATTTTGCACAACGGCTTTCCATTTAGGGGGCGGGGTCTCCGCCTGTTTTCTTTTTAGAATTGTTATCAATTATTTTAGAGCACTTCCCAATTTCTTTGAATGATGAAATTTTGTAGGGCAGTAGAACTTGAAGTGCAACTTGAGGCGATAGTTGAAAACATGAAACTTTTCATTCCAAAGGGCGTGGCATTTACCTACCAAACCAAGCTCTTCTAAATACAAAAACATGTGTGTAACAAGGCAGCCCTGGAAAGTATGGAGACTTAAAAGTACGCCCTACTTGATTTCACAATTGAATACTATTGAAATTATGTCAAACTGTGAAAATTATTCTCTTTCAATATTTCAAAAGTCGAAGGCTGTAAATGGTCAAACTTCGAAAATATGAGTTTTATTATAAAATCTTATATTCGAAGTTCATTGCAATGTCGTGCAACTGACATCTTATACGTAAAAAAGTGTTGTACTTAATATCTCTTCTAGAGAATATTAAAATCCACAAAATAAGTTTAAAATATTGTTCGTGAAACTCGTAATTTAAGAGTTAAGAGGTAAAAACCGGTATTTTCAACTGTTGGTGATTTTTTGAAATGATGGTATAATAAAAATTATGGCTGCTAGAAAGAAATCTTTAATTCGATAACATACGGTTACATTATGTTTACATTTTGTTAATATAATTTTTCAATAAAACTTGCCGTTAAAGAGATGTGTGCAAAAAATCTGTATTTTTGACATTTGACACTATTGAACGTTCATGCACATCTTGCACTTGAGTCCAACTTCGGACGTATGTAGGTACTGTTAAGTATAGAGATTCTTTCCTTAGTCACGCTGCACGAATGTGGAATGCTGTACCCGACACTATTTTTCGCTGCCATTTTGATATTCAGAGGTTCAAAACCAATGTGCATGGGTATCTGTTCTTAAATCGTCTTTATTATCTGAATAACAATATCTTGTGACTTCTAACTTGTATGGAAATAAAAGTAATTATCCTTTTGTTTGCCTCTTTATTTGGTCTACAAAATTGAAAAAAAAAATTAGAATTTTTGTCAAATTTAAAATAATAATATCTTTAAAATGGTTATTTTTAAGAAAAAATTAATACTTATTTCCTATAACGGGTCACATAATGTACCAAGATTACATTCAAATGTTTTCGAAAATATGAACCGTTTAGGAGTTAAACCTACGTGGAAAACGAGCATTTTCAAGATTTACGTTTTTTTTTTGAAAATGTCGATATCACCGATAACGGTGAGTCGCAGGAAAAAATTGTCCCAACTTTTTTTTCTTAAAGATGACAAGATCTACAAGATTCGTATGAAATACGCTTCGATAGCATTTACCGTATCGGATTTATATGCGAAAAACTGATATTTTTGACATTCAACCTTGATTAACTATTGACGCGCACATGATTTGGTAATGGACTTTCGCGACAATATAACTAATAGGAGAAAGTAAGATTATTGCACTTGATATTTCAAAAGCGTTTGATAGAGTTTGGCACCAAGCTCTCTTATCGAAAATGCGCGCATTTTGTTTCGATGAACCTCTTCTTCGTTGGATTAGAAATTACCTTTCGGACCGTTCAATACAAGTCGTATTGGACGGTTTCAAGTCTGAAATCCACAAAATAAATGCTGGTGTGCCCCAGGGCTCCGTTTTGTCTCCGACTCTCTTCCTTATATTCATAAATGATCTTCTGTCTGAAACGTCTAATCCAATAAACTGTTTCGCTGACGACAGCACCCTCAGCTTCTCATATTTGTTTTCAGATTCACATCCATGTCCTTCGGATGTGGATCTTAAACGGCAGCGTATGATAAGCTCATTGTCCAATGGGGAATTAAAAACCGCGTGGAATTTAATGCTTCAAAACTCAATGCTGTCTACTGTCGTCTAAACGAAACCCCACCCCCCATGCCACTATCCATGAGTGGCACTTGCATTGAAGAAAGCGAAAAGCTTTCAGTCCTCGGTATGTGCATCACAAACCACCTTTTGTGGAATGATCACATATTCGACGTCGCCAAAAATGCTGCTAAGTGCTTAGGTTTTCTTCGGCGATGCAAGAAATTTGTCTCCCCTTCTGATCTGGCTGTAATCTATAAAGCTTTTATTCGTCCAAAACTCGAGTACAACTCTCATGTTTGGGCAGGTGCTCCAATAACCCATTTAAGTCTATTGGATAGAATTCAAAGAAGAGCTATGAAAATGATAGGCGATAGAAATATAACCGATACATTTGCTGCTCTAGAACACCGACGCAATGTTTCTTGTATTTCATTATTTTATCGTTATTTTCATAAACAATGCTCTAGTGAAATAGCCAGTTGCATTCCTCCCCTCAAACAATTCAACCGTAATACTCGTGCTTCTAGGAATGCTCATCAGTTTACCCTTGAGCCCAACTTCGGACGTACTGTCAAGTTCAGGGATTCTTTCATTTCCCGCACCACGCGAATGTGGAATGCTTTACCCGACTCTATCTTCCCTCCTATTTTAATATTCAGAACTTTAAAATCAATGTGCATTGGTTCCTCCTCTTAAATCCTTCCCTAATTTCCTAAAGCTCGTACTGTGTTCAATCATATTAAGGGTAATCACAGCTCCTTTAGTGCGCGCATTTATAAAAAAAATACCATTGAGTGTATACATACACATAGAGGAACCACCTCAGTGTTAAGTTATCACCAATGCAGGTGACGTCCTTATTTGCATCTAAAACAGGATCCAATTATAATCAATACAAGAACCATTTTCTCCTTTATATAGACTTTTTCCCCACTATTTTCACAAATAGTCTACCTAAATGTGGAAATAGTTTACCTTAAGGAGCAAATGGTTCTTGTACTGATTATCACTGGTTCTTGTTCTAGATGCATAATAAGGGCGCTACCTAGATTGATGATAACTAAACTCTGATATGGTTCCTCTTTGGGCCTTACCAATAATCAAATTTAGTGACGACTTAAAAATTTCTGTAAAATGAACCATAATGGTATTGAATCTAACTAATTGACTGTACATGGTACGACCTTAATATTAATGTTAACTCTAAAAATTGAATCAAATATGGGATTGACTTCAAAAAATTAAACATTCCATAAATAGTACATTATTTGTGATCAATACAAATAGTGTTAATTTACTGGAGTATTTAAGTCCTTACTAAATACGATTATTGGTAAGGCCCTTTGTGTATAAACTCAATGCTACTTAAGTAAAGATAATTGCATTTGAAAATCTCCACTTAGAATTTTTGGGCTTCTTTGTAAATTTTTCGTGGGCCAAATAAGAAACAAAAACCGTTGCTATACCTAAAATATACCAACAATCTAATATTCTATCACCAAAACCATCAATTGCAAATCAAATTATCTTTATGTATATAAATAAACAAACAAGAAAAAAAGTAGATAATGACACGCGAATATTTAAAATGGAAAAATCCCCCAAACAAAATAATCTCCTTTGTGAAGTCTTCTGGACAATACATTAAAATTCAATTTCAGTTATAAAATAACTTTCAGTTTTGAAGAATACGCAAAATTTATAGGGTGTTCTTTATTGAACTGTATTCATAACTTCCATAGGGCTAATAAAACAAATAGGGTAAAATCTTGTATAATAGTATTTGATTGGGCTTTTATGATCATTCGAGATTAATGCGAAAACTTTGAATGCAGTTTTGTAGAGGGGTTGCTTTTTAACATAAATCTAGATTTGCGTGATTTTTGGTCTTGTGGGTTCACCATCTTGGAATTAAGAAAATAAAATTAAGTTTTTTTTTTAAATTTCGAGTTTGAAAATTATTTTCTCAAAAACTGTTTGCTCAAACAACTTTATTTAAAAAGTTAATTTAAGAATAGGTTTTTGGCTTTCAAAAAAGCTATAACATGGTATTTTGAGTGTTGCCGTTGATTTTTAATAATTTTTTTTATATTTTAAATCATTTTTTTTTTAGAAAATGGCCCCTTCTGCCTCAACGGGGGGAAATAGACCCCCCTCCACATACGATTTTTTTCTTATCTTAAATCAACTTACACGCCCTAGCATTTTGTTACACCTTATGCAAATCACACTGCATTATCTTCAAAAAAGTCTTTAAGACGGCCTAATTTTGTACTCGTTTTTCATTAATAACTTTTGAGTTATCTACACCAGAAAAATAAGTTATATACCGATTTGTAGGAAATATAAATTAAAACACAAAAGTGTATGCATTTTTTTTTCATAAAAAAGCACAGGAAGTGAGAAAAACGCAAATTATCAAAAGAAGTCGTTTTTCCAAGATGGCATTTATGTTAAAAAGCAACCCCTATTCAAAACTGCATTAAAACTTTTCAGACGTCAAAACTTTTTTCAGATATTTCCCCACTGCCTGTACTATGTCGTGAAAGAACAAAAAAATTCTGGCGTTTGTTAAAAAAAGGGGTGTATTTTTAACGACAAATTAACGACAAATTAACACCAATAACACACAAATTCCTCTTACTATCTTGAAGTCTATTGTACATTATTTTATAAGTTGTTGGATTGTGCTAACTTGACTATGAGTAAAGCATTATCAGTAGTTAAGTACGAACAAAAGCACGACTTTTTGGTTTTGACCATTTTACAAATTTACGACATTTATTCACACATCTACTTTTCTCTTTGGAGCTAATTTACCGCATTTTATTAGTTGACTATCAATTTAATATTACCGGGGCTGTACCAAAAACACTTGTCAATTAGTTTATTTTAACGACAATTTTACTACAAATTTACAACTTGTCTCATACGATTTCTTTTTGCAGTTAATTTTACCGCTTTAATGGTGCGATAGTGTAATAGCTTTACTGTATACCTAGTTAGCTTTACCAGAGGTTTAAATCAAAAAATAATCATAACAAACGTTTTTTAATAAACTATCATTTTACGACATATTATTCTTGGGTAAACTGTATCTTATTTTTGGAATTTAAATTGCTTAACTGTGAAGTTAACATAATCCGATATTTTCTTACGTTAAATTTTCCAGGGGTTATTAAGAAAAACAATAACGCTTTAAATATTTTTCTTTCACGGAATTTAAGACATTTATTCATAAATTCGTGTTTTATTTTTTGAGTGAATTATGTCCTATTTTGCTGGATGATAGTGAGTTGTGCTGTAGTAGCTTGGCTGTTACGTACGCTTTCCCAGTGCTTGTTTAAACAAAAAATAAACGCCACAAATATTGTTTTTTTTTTGTTCACGATAATTTTACAACAAATTTACGACATTTTATTTTTGGAGTTAATGTGTACCATGTATATGAGGAATTGCTATTGCTAACTTAACTGCCATTTTAATCTGTCTACTAAAGATTATTTTTAAAACGTAGAAATTGTTTATCTTTGGCAAACAATTTACGACAGTTGAGATAATTAATACAAATGCTTACTTGCTGGACATTGTGTTAGCTTATCATGTTGAATAAGGTTTTTGTATTCAAATTATTTAAAAAAAAAAACAATTTTGTTTTTAGGATTTTGGTAAAAAAAATATGGGCTTTGCGATTTTGTATAAAATAATGTTATTTTTGGTTATCCCCGTATACCTACATATTTTGTTAATGGTTCGACTAATTTCTTTTTTCTTTTGCCCAGTTTGTAAGGATGAAGATGAAGAGCAACATGAGATTTAACGCCTTGGTAATGGTAGCTTTAAGTAGGTACCCATGCACAGTAGCGGATCTAGGATTTGGCTGTGGGGGGGGGGGGGCTTGGAGTTTAGAGATCTAGTTTGTACATATGAAGTTATATAACAGAACACGAATTTTGACATTATCACTGTCCTTCTTCAATAATAGCCGTGTTTTTGTGCCTTTTTATCCGCTCCTATAAATATCCGTGCCTTAAAATATTTTTATTATAAAGAAGAATAACAAGTTTTTGGAATCGATATGTGTTAAACATGGGAATTATTTTTAAGCAGAGATAGAAGCCAATATAAACCTCAGTAAAACATGGCAGTATAACCAATTTTATAACTTACATTTTTAGACAAATTCGTTTATTTATATTGCTTAGTAATAATTGACTAGGTAGTAGGTAGCTACCTCCATTATGAAAGTGTTTGTTTAAATTAGCTGAAGGTTGCTTTAAACTTCACATTTTTGATTAAATTTCAAAACTTTTTGTAATTGGGTAGTTCAGAAAAATTATATTACAGTGGTCTTACTGGCAAAAGCTCATACAGTGCCACTTCTCTGAGATCTTATTTTCCTGTACTATAGCCAAACAACGAGTAGAGTACCTACTTGTTTTGTTCAAACTGCCAATGGAAAGCAGAGAAAATAATATTTTGGGGATCGAAAAATTAATATTAAAACTTCAAGTCTTTTATTCTGGCGTAAGAAACAGCTGCTCTAAAAAATAACCTTCACGGTCCAATTCTGCAAGTGTGAATGAATTTTTGTGTACGCTGCATACCAATAGTTTTTATTCCTGCTCAATAAATGTGTAGATAAATTTGCACGTCACTAGAGTCTATAGGGATGGTAAATATTCGTGTCCATTGTCCACCTGCAAGATTTTTCTGAGTTCACAGAGTTTCTCACGCTTTTTGAAATAGGCTCCTTGACTACAGAAGTGCTTAGTCCAAAAAAATTTTGTATGTACAATTGCCTTGGACCTTTGAAATTTTGAAAACTAAGTCCCAAGATTATCTAACCCCAGCCAAAGCCGTAAGAAGCAATTTCTGTTGTATTAAACATTTACACTAAGGTCTACACCACGTTGCTCTCCAATTGTTTTAGCCTCAATTGCGTTTCTTTGGTCAACTTAGCTAAGTTTTAAGTGTAAAAAGTTGTTGAATTTGACATGTTAATGTAAACCCCCGACCTAGTTTTTTTTTTTAAATTATATCTTCAAGCTTTAGTCCCAACTTCGGACTGACAGTCCCTAGACTTAAGCCCTCTGGAATAAGGTTAGTTTTTAGGGAGTTATTTGTTTAACCCTGACCACGTTTTTTGTCCAATATTCTCAAACCATATTAACCACAAGCTGTCATTGCATGAAACATGTCCATTATTCATAGCCCCCCACTTTCTTTTTGTCGAATTCGCTTCAGGCTTTTGCTTATGGCTTAAGGCTTAGGAAAAAATTACAACATGTAAATTGTTCAGCCCCAACCACGTTATATTGTCCATCAAATTTCACACCTAAACAATATTTTAGACGAAAATAAAACTCCACACGTTGTAAAACTTTGCTTTCTTTATTTCAAATTATTTTAGTAATCGGCTGTTGGGGGGGGCTTTAGCCCCTATAGCCACCCCCTGGATCCGCCACTGCCCATGCAGAAATAATATCTATGACGACCTTAAGAAGGAAAACAAATTTTAAAGTGTTTTAAATTGTTTATATTTCAGTGAATGATACAAAAAAGTAAAGATAATTGTGCGTGTGTTTTAAGGCAACAAGAAACCGATTAAAAAATATAAATATACAAAATAAAATAGAAAAACACGTCCCCTAGTGAAATGTTCATAATAGATCCTCGCCGATGTGCCTGCTTGGATTTTGGGATGTACTTTTTTACTTAAATAAGCGCACAATTGTTTTTTTTTTTGTTTACAATTTTTATACGAAATATATTTATTTTTAAATTAGATAAACAACGCAAACAATTTAATACACTTTAATATATTTGTTGTGCGAGTAATAATTGTTTTACTTTTTGTGGCAACAAAATTGCTGTCAAATAGCACACACACACACACACAATTTTTTTCATTTCATGACATTGGGCGCATACAATCCAAAAATTTGATAACTGCTGATAATAAAGTACTTTTGTCGATTTCGATTCAACAATTTTAGATTTGGTGGTCAAACTTTAGATCAATCGAGGTAAAAACAACTCAAAACGTGATTTGATCTTTACTTGCAATTGTTTGAGTGCCATTTTCTATTGATTTGGATAAAAATGTCACTTTAAAATTTGGTGTGTGTGCAAGTGCGTGTGAAAATCTGTGTAGATCTTTGCCTGAAATCTAGATTTACAAAATTGATCTAAATCAAATCAGACCACCAGAAAATTCGATTTTTACTTGCGATATACGTAGTATAGGGCTAATTTAGGATTCGTGCAAAAAAAAAATTCGAGATAATAATTTTCCCTAACATTACGATGATAGAGAACGCGAAAAAAGTGGTTCTCGCAATCCTGTCTGTCTGTCTGTCTGTCCGTCTGTCCGTCTGTCCGTCTGTCCGTCTGTCCGTCTGTCGGTCTGTCTGTCTGTACCTCAACCTGCAGCCTAAACGGCTGAAGCGATTTTCTTCAAACTTTGGACTTAAGGTTCTTATGTGATTCCCTAGAGGGAAATTGTAATTTTTTTTTAGCTCAAAAAATAACGGTACCTGTCATACAACCAATATACAAAAATTGATTTATTTTAAAAACGGCTCTAACGATTTTCAAAAACAAATTACGAGGTAATAAAATAACTAAAATAAATATTTTGTTAGAAAAAAAAAAATTATAACGGTTATTAACGGTACCTGTCATACAACCGATTTTTTGGTTTTTGAATTTCTCGTTAACTACTACACCGTTGTCAACCAAAATTTTTATACAAAAGGTCGCTTATAATTTTAACAATTTTGCATATAAAAATTTTCGAAAAAATTATTTTTGGATTTTTAAAAAAATATTGAATTTTTTTTTTTTTGAAAATTCAATATCTTGAAAACGGGCTAATGAATTTTTTTTTAATTTTGTGAAAAATTGTATTTTATTAAATACTAAAAGATGGCATACCAAATTTTATTTTTAAAAATGTCCAGGATTTTTTATATACATATAAAAAATTAATTAAAAAAAAACCGCTCTAACGATTTTTGAATTTTTTTTTTCATAAATTTATATTTATTAAGCAAATCAGATGGCATACTTTTTTTTTAGCTCTATCTGTTTTAGCTATTAAAATAACTAATTTATAATAATTCATAGTACATAATTATTTATATTTTAAATTCTTTTTAAAACTTTTTTTTTTCATGAATGGAACCAATAAGTGTTATGGAACCAATAAATATGTACATTGTCTATTTTAAGCTACGTTAAAGTTGTTAGCTACGAGAGCAAGTTTTGTGCGATCCAGTCGTGCCCATTTGTTTTTGTAGTAAAGAACGTGAAATGTGAAAAAGATCAAAAAAATCGAATTATTTTTGTTGAATCGAAATCGACATTAATTTTTTAACACAAAATTATATGAAATGTCAGTTTTGTATGGAGACCCTTTTTTTGTATAGAAAAGCTGTCAGCTGAATTTTCAGTTGTGAATTTCTTGTTGAAAATTCAGATGAAACGTAACTAAACGTCCCTAAACTTAACTGAATGTCAGCTTACTTTTTATGACAGCTGGCCAATTAGAAGCTCCATCTGAAAATTAAGTACTGAACATTTTGATGCATTGAATGCGCCCATTTTGTATTTATGAAAAATGTTGTTTTACATTTTTTTCATATACTTCATATGTAAGAGAAGGAGAACCTATCTTTTGTACACAGGGATGTGAGCAAACTCAATTCTAACTAAAATATCCCGAAAATTTCCCTTTTCTACATTGGTGAAACTGAAAAAAAATTATTAGCCTGTTATGATTTTAGATAAAAGCGATTTTAGTGAATGCTTATCAAATTGGCCATCATTTGTATATTTTATTTTATGTCTTTTAACAATAATTACTTTGATTCGTACGTCATTTATAAAAGAGTTAAAAAAAGGAAATATCAAATGAAGAGAATCATTTTAAAATGCCTGAAGTCATTAGGTACCCTTGTTGACATTTGGGTTTAAAGTTTCCATATAACTTGAAGAACATCTTACACAAGTGTCAAGAGCATTTCTTGAAAATGTTTTTGACTTTAGTCTATTTCATTCTACTTAGAAATTTCTTAGATTAAACTGGAATCACCCTATAGATGTACTATAATTAATTTATTTTACATGTTTTATTTTTATAGAACAAGGATTTTAGTAGATATGCAATTTGTTTTCAAAAAATGCGTTCATTTGTGTGTATTTTATTTTTGTATAAAGAATGAACGAATTTGTGAGAGAGAAACACGGAAAATTTTTCATTAAACTTTTCAATTTAATGCTAGGTATGTACTTGTACATACATAGTTCTACAGCTGATGTCAACTTTTGAAGGATATGCAAACTCCGCGTGCACAACGACGATGATGTTTTTACAAAAAACATTGGAGCTTTGTGGGGCGTAAAATACTTTCTGATGAAAAACTCTAAGAAGGATTCAAAGTTCAAATTAAATGGATTTTACTGCAAAATTGTCAAGAATAATAGAAGAAAATGCTAAACCATGTTATATCTCGTTTCACGCAACATTAGTCGCGAAACAATATACAGATTTAAAGTGACACAAAAACAATTTAAATATCTTTTCGAAGAAAAATGTTGGTAAATAAAGTGGAGAGAAAGAAGTTGGACAGACGCCTTTAAAATAAGTAATTTATTTTTTAAAACGTTATATTTTTGCATTAAATTAAATACGGTTGACGATATAACAGATAACATATAATATAAGCAGATAACAGAAAAACAAATAAATTCAGTTTTAGAATAAGTTAATGGATATCATTGTTTATAAGAAGAAGGAGGAAGTTAAAATCTTTTCAAAACTTTAACGAACATGTCTTAGCTCAAAAACAATGCAATTAATCTCTCGTACATAAACTTTCATTGCTTAGGTTAGGTTAGGTTAGAAGGGGTGATGAAGCGGCAAGCCGAATCATCTCACTCGGATCTGAGTGGATCCATTGTGCTCCCCGGGAGCTGACTTGGGTAGGAGAAAGGATGGCTGAGGAGAGGACATTGTGGGTATCAGGTAGGGGTTATGGTAGAAGGAGCCTCCCTGAACCATCCTGAAATCTGAATGAATTAATGATGTTTGCAGGTGGACAAATAGAGACGCTATCTAATTCGTCGAAGAAGTATTCTCCGAGAGTTGCTCTTCTATTTCTAGCTAGGCTGGGACATTCGCAAAGGAAGTGGTATGAGCTCTCCACTGCCTCCTCGTCTTGACACCCTCTACATAGATCAGATGAGCTGATGCCCATTCTGCTCAAGTGGGTTCCCATGGAGCTGTGACCCGTGAGTACACCAACTAAAAAGGAAAATTTGGGCCTGCTAAGCTTAAGTAAATAGTCTGTTTTGTTCTAAGAGACTAACGGTCATTAAGTCCCGACAGTTATCAAGTGTTGACCACCGGTCGTTTGTGGCTTTTAAGAAACTGTGGTGAATTCTATATTTTTTTGTTCTATACGCCTAAGTACCCAGGATGTGACTTGGCTCGGTTAAAGTGTTGCCCCGTTTTTGGCCAGTTCGTCTGCCCTTTCATTACCAAAAATGTCACGATGTCCTGCCACCCAACGAAGGGTAACTGTGTTTGTTGTACCCAACGGTGTTAGTTCGCCGCGACAGCAATCAATCAGTTTGGATTTTGTGACAATTGATGATATGGCTTTGATTGCAGCCTGACTATCTATAAAGAAATCAATGTTCTTACCCGTCAATTCAAGCGTGAAGATATGCTTTGCAGCTTCACATACTGCAAAGACCTCTGCTTGAAAAACGCTACAGAAGTTCGGAAGTTTTATCGACTTGTTTATGGGTGGGTTTTCTGAAAAGATGCCAGACCCCCTACCCCCTCGTCTTATTTGGACCGAGACATGATCTATGTTTGTGACCCGGTTTTCCTTCCAGAGTTCTCTTGATGGAAAGTCTGTAAGGGCAACTGGGTTGCGATCAATGTGCGGTTAGATGTAGTCAGTTTGTATATTGACGTCGGTAAAGTTAATTATCGTCTTGTGACCATAGTAGCCCTTTTTCCAATGTTTGCACTCTTTTAACCGAAGAGCACTATTGGCCGCCAGCTCTTTTGTAAACAGATCAAGTGTTTCTAGGGATGCGGTTGGTGTAGTTCTCATGGCACTTGTTATTGGCAGTATACATCCAATGGATGGTCTTAGGGCTGGGCCCCCATCTCCTACCAAAAATTCTATTGCAAGTATAGAATGCTATCGACGCTTTTTTCTCACGTTCTTTAATGTTTTCTCTCCCGTTTAGTTTACGATCAATTATCAGTCCAAGATGTTTTGCCGTGCCCGTGATATGGAGCGGTGTCCCATTTATAGTAAACAAAACCAGTTCAGTTTTAAGTGGGTCCACAGCTGTTGCCCCAAATACTGAGCTTGTCAAGGGCGGTTTGCAGGAGATCATGAAGTGTGGAAACAAATTTTCCAGAGGTCATTCACCCTTATTATAGCAGGCGTTTCATTTAAACGACAATTGTCACTTAGTGAAATTGGTATTACGAAAGTCGCTTTGGTGTCGTTTAACTTAGTGTTACGCCTCTTGACGTCTGGCGTTTAGTGGAATGTAAATTTTGTTCGACAAAAATGGTATTATAGCTGTCCTTTAAGTTCACTAATACGGCTATCAAAACGACACTTTTTGGCGTCTACAAATTTGTAAACGCCTTGTGTAAAGTTGAATAAAAAATTAAAGTTTTTCAATTGTTTCAATGTTTAAAACGTGAAGATAAAGAACAAACGAAACAACCCATAGAATTGATGGAATGAAAACTTCACTGGAAAAAAGCTTTTGGAGGGCATCTCAAAAACGATTGATAAAAACAAATTAATTTTCTGGCCCGCGCCAGTTAAAACGGGAAAAGAGTGGCTTTTGTTTCATCTGTTGTGCCATGTCTTTTGGGAACTATGTCTGGCAGCTAAATAAAATAATCCTTACTTAACCTAAAGTAGTAGCCCGTAGCGTAATGGTTAGTGCGTTCGACTGTAACGCTGGAGGTCTGGGATCGCTTCCCAGCCTCGTCCACTTAAAAACAAAAAAGTTTTTTTTCAGGGCTACTGCCTCTTGCGAGGAATTGACAAATCCTCCAAGAGTATCACTTGTCACGAATAAGTGCTTCTCGTCTAGCCGTTCGGATTCGGCATAAAATTGTAGGTCCCTTCCATTCTTGTCGAAAGGCGCACACATGAATGGTTGCTAGTTGTTAGTCACTAGGCCCTGGTTCTTCATGAGCCGTTGTGCCACCCGATTTATTTATTTATTTATTTTAACCTAAAGTAGGTTAACAAATCTGGAAGTGAAAAAAAAAAAAAAATAGAATGATTCGTTGGATTTTTTTTTTTGCAAATACGTGCATGTTCTGGCGAATCTGTTGGCTTAAATTTCGATGTTATTCTTCTCGTCCATTATACTTCATGTTATCCACTATTTTTTGGTAAAATATACAATGAAACACTTTTTCTGTTTGTCCTTTTAAGCAATCAAGAATTTAAAAGAAATTATTTTCAGTTTGAAAGAAATAATTTCTTAAAAATGTCAAACTGTCACTATGTGGGACGCGTGTGGATGGCGTTTAAGGAACGTAATACTGACTCTTAAACGCCAAAGTGACTCGACACAAAAAGTGACAACTGTCGTTTAAGAAAAACGCCTATTATAATAAGGGTGATTATTACGATGTCGTCTGCGTATGCCACGACTTTGGGACCACTTTGGTTTAGATCCAGCAAAACCTGATTAACAACGAGGAGCCAAAGTAGTGGTGACAGTACCCCTCCCTGTGGTCTACCCCTACATGTCCTGACTTTTAGCAATGGGCCAATGCCCCTAGAGTCTAGGGCTTGCCGAATTGATTTACTTTCGACATTATTGAAGGCCCCTTCTATATCTAGGAAAGCTCCTAGAGTGAAATCTTTATAATGGATTGATCTTTCACAGAGGATCCAAAAAGGGAGTTCAAATCCGTGAACCCGCGAATCGTGCCAGGCAAGGTACTTTTAACGCTCTCCCAAACCGACGCAAAACATTTTTTGTACGATTGTAATTTTTCTGTCGTTGTTGCTTCTTAAGTTAATTTTGGGGCAATTTTGTATTTTGTGTTTGGGCCCATTTTTCATAAGTTTGGGACCATTTATCAATTTTAAAAATGGGGTAATTTTTCATTATGAAAATAGACCTAAATTTGGTGACATTTTTTATTTTTCTTTTGGGGCCATTTTTCATTGGGATCAAATTTCATGTAGCCAAATGTGAAATTTTGAAGAGCTCATTCAACTTTTCAAAAACGGGTACAGCTGTTTTTTTTTTGAAAATTAAAAAAACAGATGTAATTAGCAAACATACTACCTTCACTTTAATTCAAGATAGTGGCAATCCTAAGAGTTTGTTGGTCAAAAATCCGAACTTCTATGCAATATAAAAAAGTTTCTATTTAAAAATATATCAAAGTGTTTCGTGATACAAAATTCTTCTAAGATGATGTACCTATGAGAGCTTCTACGACATCACGAAAAATACCAAAAAGTTAAAATATAAAAATCTCCTCTTGAATCCTTTCCTATTTTCCCGACGCTCGCACTGTGTTTTAACATTTTAAGGGCAGCCAAAATGTAATGTATGTTAAATAGTTTTTTTTTTTGTCATACAATAAACAAAATGGAAAAATCCGAATTTCGAATTATGCGTAAACATAATGGAAAAATCCGAATTTCGAGTGCTGATAAAACACTATTTTTTGCGCAAAAAAACATTACCGAAACATTACGGAAAAAAATATTATGGGGACTCTTCTCCATCTATTGGAACAATGTGCCAGTGGTTTACTCAATTTCGCCACGGCGCGGCGCGGAGGTGGCGGCGCAAAAATGTCGCAGAACGCTTTTGTCGCCCGATTGAAGTCAACACACCGGTCGACAAAATCCACGGTCTAATATTGGAGTTTAGTGATTGTAGTGAGGGAAATATAGTTGAGGCTACTGGTTTATCACACCTCACACGACTCGGTAATTTTAATTTTACACAAATATTTGGATATGAAAAAGCTTTCCGCAACATAGGTGCCACGTTTGCATTCGATCGACAACAAAAGAAATCGTTTGAACATTTCAAAGCAGTGTTTGGCCATCTTCAACCGTAATCCAAGCGAGTTTTCGGACCGATTTTTGACTGTAGATGAAACATGTATTCATCACCATCACCAGAGACCAAAGAGCAGTCTAAACATTGGACTTCTCCAGGTGAAAGTCAAAGAAAGCCGAAGTAGGTTTTTCGTCAAACAAGGCGATGGGCGACAGTTTTTTTGGGATGTACAAGTTAGTGTCATCCATATCGATTACTTTGAGAAAGGTAAGACAATTACCGGAGCTAGCTCAGTGGAAGAAAATTGGTTCGAATGCTGAGGTTATTTAAAAAACAAATGAATATTTTAAGGGTTTTCAAAAAGCTTATTTTTTTTGGAGGGAATTCACAAATTAGAAGAACGGTGGATGAAATGTATCGAGCTAAAAGGGGATTTAACTGTTTTTTTTTTTTTTTTTTTCCTAAAAGAGCGTTCCTTTATTTTAATTTTCAGGGACTTACTAACCCCACCGCGTAGCTTACCCTGAGGTTACACGAGCCAGTACTGGCTTACAAGTTACAATACATTTAAATTTTCTTACTAACACATACAAACCTGAGCAACTTGCTCGTCAACTGGCTTGCCATTTTCGAAGCCAGTTGAGAAGACAGTGGCCTCGTTCAGACTTGTATGTAAAGCTATATGGATAGCTTTTCGTTGGAAATTTAATGCAAAATTAAATATTCTTTCTACCACAACTTCTAGTGTGAGGAGGGACCAAGAATTTTTAACATTTCCAAAATAGGCAACTGTCAAATATGATTGAAGGATGGCTATGATGAAATATACAAAATCTCTTAAAAATCCTAATTTTTTGAAAGTATATTTTTTTCTCGGGAAAAATGAGAGTTTTGGGGATTTCGGTGACATTTGGAACATTCTGTTACCGATTTGTCAAGCCATAGGCTGTCAAATTAAATTGAAAGATTGCTACGGAGATGATGCATTGAAAAACTTAAAGATATCTTATTTTTTTGAGATAAATTTTTTGCGCGGGAAAAGGCGATTTTAGGGCCTTTGTGTGACATTTTGGAACGAAATATTCCTCGTACGACGTAATTTAATTTCTTACCTATCTGTCAACGCATGAACTGTTAACTTCCATGAAAGGATGGCTTCGATGATGATGGATTAAAAAACCTCAAAAAAATCAAACTTGTTTTAAAAATTATTTAAAAAAAATGGAAATTTTTGAATTATGAAAATCAATGAATGTTAATTTGACGCGACAGAAAAGTCTGTCAATGCATCCTTCAACGCACTGACAGTATTATGCGTTGATCATCGCAAGACTTGATGCAGAATTCGACGTCATTTTTTGTTTAAGAAAAAATCGAAGTCCGATGCCAAAGCAAATTCAATAAAATTTTGTATTTAGAATCCTAGATAGGCTGTCCTAGTAAAAGCTGAACGTGACCGCAGATACTTGAAAGCTACTTGCTTACCAAGTTGCCTGCCGCCGACGTCACAGCATGTTCACGTATACGAACTTGACAGTCAATCTATGTAGCCAACTGGCTTGCCAGTACTGGCTCGTGTAGCCTCAGGGTTATTTAATACTGCGATGCGGAAATATAATTTTTATATGTAGATTAAATATTACATATAAATGGATTTTTTATAATACAAATTCTATATACTACTAAAATACATCAGCCAAGTAGAAGACTTAGCATTATTTAATTGGACTTGTTGAATTATTGATTCAAAATAGCTTTTAACGGCCTTTAGTTCTTAAAAATTGGCGTTTGATGCAAGCTGGACTGAACTTAATAAAAATTGCGTCTTGACAAGGCCCTCACTGTCAACTGAAGAGTCCAAGTGAGAACGCCGGGACGAAACGCCAATTTTTAAGGACTAAAGGCCGTTAAAAGCTATTTTGAAGCGATTAAATATTACTGCATTACGTATAACTTCAGTTTTGCCATTTTCCCGCTAAAAACGAACACTTTCGGAGGCATTCATCAATTCGTTTTATTTTTATTTAGCAAAATGGCAGATTTTGTAGTTTCATCATGGCGGGCGGAAGCAAAAAAGTACAGCTTATCTTATATTCCTCTTTCAGATATAAACAAATCAACAATAAAAATTCCCATCATCTATTTTCTTCTGCTAAATGCTTTTCTTTCCTCATGCTTAAGTTGTGGAATTTGTGAATTTTGCTTGCTGTTTACCCAAGAACTAATTGCAGGTATTTTGCAACATCAACATAACTAACCAACCCCATCACTTGGGCAAATCCAACCAAAGTTAGGGAATCTGTAGAGCAAGTGGGACAAAGTTATTTAATTTGCATTAAAGGCAAGTTTGACCAAAAAAGTCTCAAAACTCATAAAGTTCTACAAAACTTTCATCATTTATTAAAATCTAATTTTCTATTTAATCTCAATTCACAACAGAATACCATATACAAAAATGTATAAGCAAAAATAACTAAATATAAATGTTCACTTAACACATCTCAAATCGCAATGCATTATAACATCAAAAATGCTGCAAACATATCCTTCAGCAAAAGCAAACGAATACAAAATTTAAATTAAAGATGTAAAGTTATCTCAAAAAGCTTTCGACTCAACTTCGATAAGGACATCTTCATCTTGAAGAGATACGGCATCTTCTACTTACATATTTACAATACATATCTATATAAGTTCTGCCCAGATTCTTAGAAACTATATAAATAGAGTATTGATCCTCTTCACTTCAACATCTTGATGCTGCAGATAAGCTCCTCTGCACAGCATTGTCGCATATACTTTTCTACTCGTACAGAAAAATGATTCCAAAAGTGATTGCCTACAACCATCTTTAAATACACAAGGCCCCTTGGTCTTAAGCAATTCTTGAGAAAATAGCAAAAACTTTCAGACAACCCATCATCAGCGAGAAATTTTGTGTAATCGATTTTTCTTCCCAATTCCATCGGTCCACACCACTTCCACCCTCTTCCCTCCGCATCTCTTTCGTCCTCCTTTCCTCTCTCTCTCTCTCTAGAAAAACGACGATATTATAAGAGGAGGTTTATCGAACATAAAACTTATTTTCATGTATTTCAAAGCGCCGAGTCCTTTGGCATTGTATAAAAAAAAAAACCAACCAACTGAAACACTTTCCCGAACACATTTCCATTTGTCCTCCTTCGATTTTATATTGAAGATGAGTATACGAGTACCTTTTTTTTTGCTCTGTGTATAGCAAAGCAGAAAACATCTCATGTTAAAGTTAATGGGAAATTTAAGCTGGGACACAAAAAAAACAAAATAGCAACCTTCTAGTACCTATATCGTTGCAACCTAGCCCTCCTTCAACTTCATGCATAGCATAACACACTCCTCACTCCTACTCCTATAGACACCCACCAACCACCTTTAATGTGCACCTCGCCATGACGTGTATCTTTATGTATAAAAATAGATAAAAACCATGTATGCGCTGGATAAATACCCATCTACCGACATACACACGTGATGCGACTCCTAGATAGCCTCTCTCAAAAGATTTTCCCTATTTTACACATGAATATAGGTACCAAGAGAAAAGGTAGCTAACATATCGCAGCCTGGGAGCGATATCTGATGACGAAGACGACGGCTACGACGACGCTGACGATGGTGGCCGATGTATCTTCTTTTGCTTTTACTTTAAGATACCATATAAACGATTCAACACATTGTTGAAGAAGGCTTTTGGCTTATAAATAGATATGAGACTAGAATTAAATTTTCTTTAATGACTCATCGATTTTGATGTCTATTCTGGTTGATGGCTGTTAGATGTGGTATTGTTCAGGGGCGAATTATCTTTGAAAATCTGTAACTTTTTGGCTTCGGGAAGACTGAGATGTCAGCCATCAGGTCATCGAAGAATGGCAGGGCCAAAACCAGTAAGCAGTAGAAAACTTTAGGTCTCTTTTTCATAAGCCCCACATTTTATTTCTGACATGCAAAGGAAAAAGTATCTGGCGGGCTTTGCCAGATACTCTTCCTTCTTGGAAATTTTAGCCAAGCAAGACGCAGTTTTCTTAATAACACTGTGAGCATTACCGATGCAGATGTTTAACATTCACCCCAAATACCCCAAATTTATGTGGTATTTGGTCGTATTTTGAGTTTGAGGTTTCGTTAATTTAAATACCACCATCGCAATGTCTCTATTCGTAAATTCTCAAAAGCTTTGCACCAAAAAAGATTACATTTTACCATTAAGGATTTCACGAGTCCAACATATGACCAAATACCAAAATACGACCAAATACGTCTTAACAATACGAATTTCGTAATAGGGGTGAGTGTTCCAGGAACAAAACAATTGAAAAAGCAAATTGCTGGCTGCTATTTTGGGAATGTCGTGCCGATGTAGAAGACTAGAAGAATGCCGTGGTGGTCTTATTTAGAGTGTCGTTATTTTTTTGGAATAGGGTAATTTACGACTTCCCTTGCCCGAAGAACATTGATCTTGGCAACAGTTATTCTTCGATTAATTTCTGCACTGATGTTGTTGGTAAATGTAGTAGATGTTAACACAGTCCCTTACTAACGTACTCACTCAAGGTGGTGCTACAGTCCGTTGTGCACCAGAGCCTAAGCTAACAAGCTACTTCCAAGCTGTTCGGTTTCTGATTTCGCTCGACAAGATGGTTGGTTGTTTCGCGGTCTACCTACGACCGTCTCACGAGAGTGGATTAAAACATTTTCTGGATCTGAGGATTATATCCATATATCCATTTTCTTTAAAATGAACCAGCCAGCTGAGTACACAGTGCTTAGTCGGTGACATTTTACCTTTTTATCTTGCTCAGCTCGTACAGTTCGTTACTCTTTGACTTTGCAGACGTTTTTCTTGCATTAAAAGTTTCAGTGAAGTTTTGCTGACCTTTATGGAGCACAAATAGAAAGTCATTTCCAGCTCCTTTTAACACCTCTGTGGGCGGGGTAAACCAAGCGGAGTCAGTTACCTTGCTGGACTTAGTTCGGATGTTAATATCCTTATTCATTTCGTTCAGAAAGGCGGATGTTACTGGTATCATCTTGTATATTGAAATGTTTATTCTTCCTGATGACAAGGAAAAGCTAGCCTTCGTCAGTTAAGAACATTTTGCAGAAATAATTTCTTCATTTTCTCATCACCCGCGCTGTTTAGAAATCACGGCCACGACTCAATTCCAGCTGAACTGCGATGTTTGCTACCATAACTTATTTGGACCTACAGATGGACTTGATATAAGAGATTTGTGGATGCTCCATGCTCGAACACAGTACGCCAAGCTATAAGAAATTTGTTGGCCAGCTCAAGGCCGCATATCATCTGATCGCAGAGGAGATCGTCTAGTAACATATTATGAACTCACACATACTGTGCAAATAGCCCTAGATGCCAAAGAAACGGCCTCATGTGCTTTTTTAGACATTGAAGGTGCCTTTGACAACACCTCGCATGAGGCTGTCAACCAAAGCACTCGTTAGGAAATGCGTACCCATCACAATACCTGATGGATAGGTGAGATGCTAGGCACAAAAACGGCGGAAGCACACGCAGGATAAAATATTCAGAAAATCATCACAACAAGAGGATGTCCGCAGGGAGGGGTACTGTCACCCTTGCTGTGGAGTCTTGTAGAAGTTGTGTCTTCGGAAGTTTTAAGAAACCTTTGTGATATAATCCAAAGAGGACTGACAATTACTAGTAAATGGTGACTTTCGGTAGGACTAAACATAAACCCTACGAAGACAACAATCATACCATTTACTAAAATAAGACTTCTGCCACGCATGAAAACTATCAGGTTAGCTGGTGAAGTAATTGATACCCAGAAGGATGTATAATATCACAAGATAGCAAACTCCTATGGAACAAACATGTCGAAATAACTGTCGGGAAAGCCCTAATGATATGCAAGAGGCTTGTAGGGAAATCATGGGGTTGCAAACCCAACATCATTAGATGGATGTACAAGTACATTGTACACCATGATGGTAAGGCCCATCATTACCTATGGTGCAGTTGCATGGCACAAAAGAACCGAATTAGCAACGACTAGGAAAGCACTAGACAAAATTCAAAAGCTCGCATGCATATGCATTACTGGAGCAATGAGAACTTGTCCCACTGCAGAAATGGATGTTATCCTTCACATAACCCCACTTTATGTGGTGGTAGAAATCGCAGCAAAGGGAGCCATCCTAAGATTCGCAAGGGAAGGTACTGGGAAGGGTAGATGTGTTGGAATGGCACATAGGTGTCCAGGGAAATGAAGAGGCAGACTCTTTGGCAAAAATAGGAGCAACAACGCCCTTAACGGGCCCTGAGCCGTATTGTGGTATAGCAGAAAATGTGATTAAAAATAAAATCAAAACAGAAGAGGAGGCCAAAAGATCCAAATTATGGACAGAACTCCCCCACCTGAAGCAAGCGAAGCTACTCCCTGAGCGCTACAACCAAGAACGCTTTGTATCCTGTATAGGCTTAAGCAGGAATAACCTCAGAATGATAACTGATTTCCTCACTGATTACTACAAACTGAAAAGACACCTAAGTATTCTTGGCCTGGTGAGCAGTGCCACATGCAGATTCTGAAACACTCATTAAGAAACACCTGACCATATATTAGGTAAATGCGATGCACTCGTGCAACACAAACATAGGTATCTGGGTCGACACCAGATAAAAGAAAGCGAACTAACATCTCTGAAAGTCCTCCAAATACTTAAGTCTCTCAAAGGAACAAACTTGGGTAAAGAGCTATAGAATGAGCGATATCATCTAGCTCTAGACGGGGGCACAATAGATCTTAAGGTCGCAGTGTACTTATACCCCTTATATTATTCATTCAACATATTTGGATACAACACTCTATAGTGTCGCTCTCACTCCGCAAGGTATAACGAGAAGACTTCTCCAATAAATGTCAGGAATTACACATAGAACCTGAATAATTAATAATTAGTCTAGCCCAATCATTTAGAGCCGGATGATAGGACACTTATTCGACCCAATAATTTGCTCCTAAATCATATTCACTGTGCCACATTAGGCAACTTATTTATTATTGACTGATACAGAAGTGAAAACTAATTCAGTGATCACCCGGACGCCATAATACTCACAAAGCAAAGCTACCTTGCGGTGTTAAGAATTTCACGCAGAACAATTGGACTGAAGCTCCTAATTTTGCTGTAGAGCCATTTCGTTGCTTTGAGAAAGGATATAAAGTCTGGTCTTTCATTCTGACAAGATCAGATCATTTACAACACAGACAATTAGTGACTGTTCCTTTTTCTAGTTTTCCCAAGCTTCAACAGCTACGACAGTGAGTATTGTGATGAATTCCTAGCTTCGTCTTATGATCTCCTATTGGGCAGTGTCTAATAATAATCCACCAGCGATTGGTTTCGGGAAGAACTGTTGCCCATAATTAAGTCGAGTGGAATGTTGCAAACAGAGAGCTTTTTTTTCCAGCCAGTTCCTGATATCTGTCATATCCCTTTATCACACTGTAGCCCCCCATCCCCCCGGAACTCACCATGATGTTAAATTTCAAACTTTTTAAGCTCAATTCGGGATTACTACGCCAATTTAATGGTTAATGTAGCCGAATTGATTGCGCTTTGACAGCTGCCTGACTGAGTTTATTTTGCTGAGAAATCTGGTTCAGGTAACTTAGATTCCTGAGCCCCTCTGAAATCTCCTTTTCCTAAACACTCCTATTCTATTATAACCCACGGGAAAATTTATAAGCAAAGGGTTTTCCATTAAGGGCGGGTCGATTTTAAAACTGAATACAACAAATGGCCACCGCGGTTTCGCTGAGCGGCGGAAATTCGAAAGGTTCAGTTTTCGATGACTTTGGCACATAAATCAGGCTGAATTTAACCGATGGCATCGATTATGTTATGTTGTCTTTGAGGAGGACCGCGATGGTTTGTGGCTTATTCGCATAGACCTGCGACTTAATAAAGCCCCACAAGAAAAAGTCCAAAGGGTTCAAATCACACGATCTTGGTGGCCAATTCATTGTCGCCTCGGCGTGAGATAACCATGCCATTAAACCGCTCGTACAGAATATCGATTGTGTCATGTGCTGTGTGGCACTTAGGGCCATCCTGTTGAAACCATATGTCTTCGGTGTCCATATCATCCAATTCAGGCCACAAGAAGTTGGTGATCATCGACCTATAGCCATCGCCGTTGACGGCCACCATCATTTTCGAAGAAGTACGGACCAATGACGCCTCCAGCCCAAAATCCACACCAAACAGTACTTTATTTGGTTGCATTGGCACCTCGTGAATATCGCGTGGATTGGTGTCGTCCCAAATCCGGTAATTTTGCTTATTCACGTACCCATTCATCCAAAAATTGGCCTCATCGCTAAAGATGATTTTTCGACCAAGATTGGGATCAACTTTCAACCCATTTGGATAATAAAGTTCTATTATTTGCACGTATTGCGCGAGGCTGTAATTTACCATGATGATTCGTCTTTAGTAACTGATTAAAAGACGATATTTTGACAGAAAGTAAAAGAAACAATATGGCCGCCACGAGCTGTCAAAATGAACCCGTCCCTATTGGAAAACCCTTTTCATAACTCCAATAAATAATTTTAAAGACTCATAACATAATATATGTATTGAGTACATGTGGACTGTACTCATCACATTGTGGTGTTTATTATTTTATGTAGTGAGTATAGCTTCTTGTTATGACTTCATATTTTTTAGAAATCAATGTCTTATCTTCAAGCTGGTTTTCCCTTAATTTTTTTGAACAAAACAAAACAAAATTTGTTAGCCTGCATTTGAACTTTCTGGAACTTGCCGAAAACAAACATATGTATTGTATATTAGATCAATTATCAATATAGAATACGTAGGTACTGGGTGAAGAAATTGCTGATTGATAATATAATTTAGTTCCATTCTGCTGTCACCAAAACAGTTTGTTTATGCGAAACATGTACTCCCCTCCTTATTACATGTTGCCTGTACTCAACACACAACTATCTGTAATTAATGCATTGATGTTCTAATTCTAAGGAAATGTCTTGCAACTCTTATAGTGTAAATAAATGCACTGAACATGTATACTTTCCTTATTCAGTTCATTTTGACTCTAGTTCCAGGAATCATCCTTGCAGATAGGCGCAGCATTTTGTTATTACATCTCTGCACAACATACCGAAATCAGCTATCGTAGGTGTTATATTTTATGAAGATACGATATGAACACTGCCTGACAACATTTTTCTCATTTATATTGCGCATACCAGGAATAACGCGTTTTCATGTGTGGTGTGTGCCTGGCCTGTGCACTGGTTTCGGACAGTTTCATTATTTTTCGTGATGTAATTACTAGAAGATCCCCATAATGTCCTATGCTATATGCTGCGGTTTTTCTAAATGGCTTTGTTAAATCTTTCTGTGTGTGATGTTGATGTGTGTGTACATGTACATGTACAATTGTACATATACATACATGTAGAGTAATTTGAAGGAATGTCCCTCGTACACTGTATCCTATTCTGTAGGTACCTATGATGAAATTAAGAAGTGTTATAAGACTAAAAGAGATCCTTTGTGTAATCACGCACGAGGTCGCGCGGCTTTGCAAAGGATAATAAAATCCGAAAATAAAGAAATATGTTGGAACGTGAATGAACATTTAACAAGTAAATTTTGTAAATATACTTCTACACCCTCATGGGGGTAGCAACAATAAATTATAATTTGGTTTCCTTCAAAAAGGAAGCAACACCATCACTCCCAGAACCATAATAACCACAAAGCTTATGAATTCAAGAAGAGAAGTAAAAGAAGTGAACTTCCTCTTTTGCTTCTTTGCTGCTTATATGCAATTGTAAAAATGTGATGGCGGTGGGCGGCGCGGCGGGCGGCTTCTAGGTTGTTCTAGTAGGACTATTTCCGGTGTGTTGTTGTGAAAGTTTTTATTTTTGCTGACATTTTCTTTTACTAAATGATTTCTTTTTGTTACTCATTCTGAGACTCTGAACTTTGTGACGCTGATGGAGTTATTTAGGACAGAGAATATTCTCAGAGAGTTAACATAATAATGGTTATGGTTGGCTTGTGCGTTGGGTATTGTGTGTGATTGCGATGGCATTTTCCTTAATTGAGACTGAATGTCGAGCTAAATAAGAGCTTTATAGTAGTGACACATTTTCGAGGTTTATTTTATGTTGATTATATATACTGTGGGTTACTTGTGTCATGTCCAAGTGATATTTTTCCTCTCTTGCTCTATAAAAACAAACAAAAAACAAATTGTGAAAAATGCTTAGCAAATTAGAAATGACGACGATGACGATAAAGACAACCAACGACTGACGGACGTCGCCGACGATGCGACGTCAGGAGACAATAGAACGTGATGCTATCTTAAACCAAATTGTATTAGGTTAACGTGACAAGAGTTCGTCATTATTAACTATAGAGTTCTTGCTAAATGGTTCCCGAGAGTGTGTGTGGGGTTGGTGGGTCGGGTCTTCAAAAGACGAGACTTAGATTCATTCAAAGCTGTGTCGGAGTTTTTTTTTATTTTTAAAAATGGTTTTGTAAGCATTCTTGGTATACCTACCTACCTACTCGTATACCTACAATAGAAGCATTCTTTTGAAGAAAATATATCGAGTTTGTTCATGGTTCAATAATAATTGGCTGTCACTCAAAAGATTGTTACAAAATCACATAGAACCTATTGAAAAAGTACTTTTTGAATTTAGAAATGCGTTGAGATTTATTTCAATTTATTTTTTATATTTTTTCTGAAATAAAACTTAAAAATTTAAGTTCAATAAGTGTGAGAATTTATGTGACAGTTTACTCTGGGGAAAAAATAGAACAAAGGCGTTTATGGTGCATTCCATGAAAATACGGAAGTTGTTTTTTATGAGAAACAAAGTTTAAAGTGGATAATGTTAAAGAGGTAGCAGGAATTTCTAAATTCCACTTCATGGCCTCGGAGGGCAAAATTGTGGAATGCAAGGAGAATGTGGATTTTCATGAAAAAATCCGTTACGTTTTGTGTCTGTACGTGACACGGCAACAAACAATTGTAAATAAAAAACCACATGCTTTATTTAATTTTCAATTATGTACATACTTCATGAAGAAGCTTAGGTATAGGCCTACAATCACTCTTCAGACACTATTACGCCAAGTCTGATAAATTCGCTGAAAAATGTTATTTTCGACAAGCGTCTGACTACTTGGTAGATTTTGCTCGTCTATACGTGACGTCTCTTTGTTTTGATTTATGTCATAATCAATAAAGTAAAAAGTTCAATTTTGAATGAGCGTCGAAGACGACTGATTTCTTCAGCAGTTCCAATACATACGAATTACTTTAAATGTGGGAATATAAAAATATCTTCATAATAAGATCAAAATTCGAGTTCGATTTGTTTGTACGTGACCGTGGAATGCACCTAATATTGAACTTAAATATTTAAGTTTCGTATCAGCAATCCGGTTTATTTGCTATCAGCCTGGAATGCGATGCGCTCTTCGTCATTTAATGATGTGATATCCTCGTCCAGAGGACTGATTGGTACAATCTACCGCTACTGAGTATGTGATTAAACCTTCCTACAACAAGATATTGTCGTGCCGGTTAATAGTATCTTGCAGCTTCGGTGAGGTGTCGGAAGACTTTCTGAAGACTTTCCTACTTCATACGTATCGTATTGCAATAAATTGGTGTTTTTTGGTACAAACTTCCTCTCGAAAACGGCCAGTTTGTTAGTGTAGGATTTTGTCTCCGTATAATAGATGTGGAAACACTAGGTAGGACATTGATCAGCCTTATGAGTTGCTTGCAAAGGCGGATCATTGTCTTTTGATTCAATCCTTTCTACTCCCGCATAAGTGGATGAATGCGTTACCTACAAGGCTAAATTGGCTCTTCTTAGGACAGTTTCCACTTGGGGATTGAACCGAAGCTGTTCGTCAAGTGTTTCACTGTATTACTGGCAGATAAAGTCCATTGAAATGTTACAAAATTTTGCCGAAACTTGCATTTTTATAAGGACAAAGTTTTTGTGTAAGGTTTGTGTAGGAGGCTGAAAGCCCCACATTTCGCCGCCGTGCCATCTTGAAAAAGGGGGTGAAATCTTTTTTGTAGCAAGTTAAATTTCCTATAATTTTGTCCCAGAAACTTTTAATCGTTAAATCAAAAAGAAAACGTTATAGTTATATATATTAGCCCCAATTAACTTTTCGAAATCAATGGTACTGCAAAAATGATCAGTCGATCACACAATGGGGTCAGTGGTTAATTGGTCAGATTATCTAGCCCGTAACTTTATTCAATCAATCTTGGTCGATAAAATCGAGCTAGGACAGTTTCTGATTTGGATCAGTCGATTGTTTTCAATGCGATCAAGCAACGAACTATAGATGTGTGAGAACTGTGCCTTAAATTTCAAAATGTTTAAACCCAAAAACTTCTCCACTCTACTCTAACGAAGTTCCTGATTAGCCGGATTCATTCCTGATTTACCGGATTTATATGTGACTTACCAGATTCGTTCGTGATTTGCTGGAGTTAAGTGTAATTTGCTGATTTGATTTGCCGGATTCCTCCGTAATGTGGCGGATTTATCCGTGATCTAGTGAATTTGCCAGATTTGTACGTGATTTCCGGATTCGATTGTAATTCGCCGTATTCGTCCGTAATGTCTGGAATTCGATTTCGTCCGTGATATGCCAGTTTTGTCTGTGATTTGTTGAATTCTACCGTGATTTGCCAGATTTGTCTGTGATTATGCTGATTTTATCCATTCTGGACGATCTTTATCACTATTTAACCGCTTTATTTGCTGTTTCGCAAAAGAACCCGCATAAAATTTCCAATCAAAAAACCTTACATAAATACTCGACTGGAATCAAGAAATCGATCCGGAATAAATAGAAACATACCCGTGCAGAAAAGTAATCTAGTTTTTGAAAAGGCACTAGACAGTTTAATAGGCCAGTTATAGTTATCATTGAAAACCATAATTAAAAAAGTTAGCTGTTGATTTTGAGATCCTTCGAAAGGTTAATCATTGAATATTTTAATGCAGTAATATAGCTTACAACTTCAAAGTTATTTCTCCTTCAAAAAAAAAATTCATTTGACTCATACCTTCCCCATAACGTAACTTTTAATTTTTTCAATGATCTTTGGTAAGGTAGTTCATCATTGAAAAACTAAAAGTCATTTTATGTGAAAAGCTGTGCCAAATTGAATTTTTTTTTACCTAGAAATAATTATTAAGTCAATTAGCTTTTATTTGGCATCAAAATAATCATTTATATTTTCTTCAAAATCACTCAAAATTGACAATTAATATTTTCAATTATGGTTTTCAATGATAGCTATAACTGGCCCCTAACATAGATTCTGGTAATGTGTTACCAAGGGTAAGCAAAGGCTAGACTAGTTGGCGATTATGAACCCTTTTGCCTTGTCAGGCAAAACAAATAAGTTGCGCGATTTGATCGCCCGATCTTCTGCCTGTCAGTCCAATGCGCTACCCGCACTGGGGTTACTCGATAAACAAAAATTCAATGTCGAAAGTCATTTAGTTTCATACTCTTATTTTTCATATGGTTTTCAATGATAGCTATAACTGGCCCCTAACATAGATTCTGGTAATGTGTTACCAAGGGTAAGCAAAGGCTAGACTAGTTGGCGATTATGAACCCTTTTGCCTTGTCAGGCAAAACAAATAAGTTGCGCGATTTGATCGCCCGATCTTCTGCCTGTCAGTCCAATGCGCTACCCGCACTGGGGTTACTCGATAAACAAAAATTCAATGTCGAAAGTCATTTAGTTTCATACTCTTATTTTTCATAACAAATACTTACAGAATACAATAGGATTTTATGTACTTGCTTTTTAGGTATAACAACTTAAAACAGATTTTGTGTTCTAACTTGTCTGATGTTTCTCACAAATCTGTGCTGTTCTGACTTTTTCCTCACCAAACAATCCTATAATATACAGCCGTCTCACACCCATAATAAAAAGTGTGATATGAAAAAGAAGACAACGGAAAGAGAGAAAATAGTGTCGCATGAGGTGAAATGTCATGGTGCTTATAATTTTTTTTTGATTTTGTGTACAAGAGAAATATGTCCAACAAGTTTTTATTAGGGAGGGCCGTACAAAGGTTGGAAAAGTTTCCCTCGTCTAAATGTTTGGTAATGAAATCCAGCAAGGCGTGCTAAGTATCTGACAAGTTCTCCTCGTCTAGATTTTCCCTACTGAAAACTTACTAAGCCCTTGTCCAAACTAGACAGAAACTTGGCATTTTCCAGCTGGGTATCTACACTCCGCTCCACTTGAATAGAAACCAACTTTTTGTTTACTATCTGACCGTGTAGCGCTTCGGTAAATTTATAAATTCACCTTTTTGTTTTATTTCTTATAAGAGGAATCTAATATTGTGTCTTCGTATTGGATTTAACGCTGTTTTTTTCTTCAATTTTAGGCGCTTTAAATGTTGTGACCCAGGAATAATACGTCTTATAGTGTTAATACTCGCTGTAATACCACTCTTCGCCTTGATTTTAGCATCAGAGTCGCTTGAACTTGAAGGCAGTCTAATTATATTTCTTCGGTCTGCTTCTGTTGTGGCTCTTTATTGCCTACCTTACAATTTTCACACTTCTACTTATTTGTTGGCAATTGTGCGTGGGGTAGCTTGCAGGGTTTAATGGTTTTCCGCGGCCAATCTTTTCTTTGATAAAGCAATTATTATTTTCAATCTACACTTCTAATATTAGAACAATATTTTTTCTTCGTACCGTAAAACGCACACTGTTTTTATTCAAGTGACGCAACAAAAAAAAAACAGTGTATTTAATGAAGTAATTAGAAAAGTGGTAAAGAATAACCTAATGGTATTTTCCTGAATTCTTCTGTCCCTGCGGTTTTATTCGCAATAGATCTGTCTTTAAGGAACTAAAACCAAGAGGTGAATTTATAAACTTACCAAAGCGCTATACGCTCTGATGGTAAAAACAAAGTTTGTTTCTATTCAAATGGAGCGAAGTGTATAAAATTTAGAATTTAAATTAAAACTAGATTTTATAAATAAAAAAGACTTGACTCTTGAGAGAGCCCTGAATAAACCGACGATCATTGGCCTCCGATGAAAAGTACCTCACCAGTATCACCAAAAATGTATACTTGCTATACCTTTGTACTGTTCATATGCTTTGTTCCCATAAAAGTTCTTTAGTCTCACCATCATCTTTCTTCCTTGGAGGGAATAATGAGGCTTCGATTTCAGTAGATTTTTGAGAACTTAAATCAGGTACTGAAACTGTAGTTCAGTTCAGTGATCCCATTGCCATCACATTTATCAGAATTCAGAAAGTCTGCATACATTTTTTTTTTTTTTATTCCTATATTCAGAGAATCGTTTTGAGCTTTTTGTTTTATTTCTTACGAAATGGATACTATTATTAAAAAATAAAACTGACTTCTAAAAGTTAAACTTCCTAGAAATAAAAACCAACAATCAATTTAATGACCATGCAATTTTATAAGGTATCTTATTCAAGGTAATAGGAAGAATGATTTCCATGAAGAATAACTACATAATCCATTAATAAAATAAATCTATGCTAGATATTCATAACAAAACTGAAAAAAAGCAACAAAAATTTCACACAAAATTTATTTTATGGTAGTTAACTTTTTGTTTTTAACTTTTGATTACAGAAGCTGAACAACAGTGAAAATTATTCGTCTCTCATAAAAAAAAAATAAAAAGAAAAACTAAACACAAAACACTCAGACTAACAATGCCAATAGCAATGTGCATTCAGAAGCATATTACTTTCAAATTTCATCCATGGTCGAAAAATAACATTATCCTTTCAATTCTTAATAAAAGCCCTTATAGAGATGAAAAAGAACATGGCTTCCCCTAAGGGTTTGGGTTTGCATATGGACTTGGGGTGTTTTTATAAACTAAAATTTAATATTCATGAATAGTGCCAGTTTTATCGCGTCAGTAAATTTATTTACGCGCAGCCATAAACAATGGGATTTCGAATACCTATTTGTTATGTTGGTAAATAAATGTCTACAGAGAGTTATTGAGGTTAGCCATATAAAAATATATTTATATAGGTAGGTATTATAAGGGTTAAGTTTTATGTTGCTAAGCTTTATGCATCTATCTACTATGTGGGATTTGATTTTATTTTATAGAATTTTGGTTTTTATATTGGCCGCACTGTTCCAAGTGACAGTTAATTTGACAGTTGACAGATAGGGTGTGTTTGGTAACTTTTGTAACACGAAATAAAGAAGAAGCCTGATAACATGATTCGTTTTTTGACAGACACGTAGCTAAGCTCAAGATAAGATAGTTCTGGATAATAAATACGAACATACATTTTTCAACCGCTATTTTGACGTTGATGGAATTTGGGTCACTTCTAAGGAAAAAGAAACGTAGTTATAATTAAATATATTTATTTACCTCTTCTTTCTAAAAATACCATATTTATTTATCGAACACAATTTTACACCTGAATAATTTGTGTTTACATCCAATTTTGCTAAAACAAACCAAACTAGCATTGCGGCTGTCAAATCAGAAACGTCAAAGTTCAACCGGAAAAAAATCTTAAAATATGCATTCCTCCTTTCCTTACTTCATTGTCCCCAAAATTCTACACTCCTTATCCAATCTATTAAAGACAAAAGGCCAAACAAAATCGAAAAAAAGAATCATGTTTCGTGTAATCAGGTTCAAGGAGAAAAATCTCTTAGATAGCAGGAGAAAACTTGCCACAAACTTACATTTGTTTCCCTCTGTGTATTAAAACTTCGAACCTGACACATTAATTTTCTTAATGAATTTTGATTTGACGTGTGATTCTTGTAAACATTTCTTCTGGAAATATTTTAACCAACTACTGAAAACATTGGTTTGGCTTTAATTGATGATTCAGATGGAAGAGAAAAGAGGCAATGGGAATCACCCAAAGTAGTAAATGTGTAAAAAAAACTAATAAGAAGAAGTTAGCATTATTTACATACACTGAAGAAGAATTCCAGGTACAATATTTCAAATTTACCAAGGCTTTAAAATTTGAATGAACAACTTTTTATGGGATTCCTTCTCACACTATCTGGAGTATGCGTTAAACCAATAGACTTTACATGGAAGTAAACCAAAATCACAACGAATTTTGGATTGGGTAGGTACGATATGTCGACTTTCAAAACATCGACTCCATAAAATCGACTTTCAAAATCTCTACAGAAAAAATGTCGACTTGTTTAAAGACCGACTGAACAAAAAATCGAAAAAAATGACCGATTTAAAAAAATTTTTGTTAATCGACATTTTAATCGCACTTGTAAACATCCATTCCATAAAATGTCGACATCAATTAATCTCTCACTGGCTGACATTTTTTGTCGAGATTATGAAAGTCGATCATAATAAAAGTCGCTATTTTAAACGTCAGCATTTCGTACAATTTTGTTGATAAAAACTATCGACAAGCCCATATTTTGCCCGACTTTTTTCAACGCAGTCGACATTTTGTCAAGGCGAAATATCATAATGTCGACATTTGTTTAGTCGATAGTCGATAAAAGTCGAAATTTTGACCAGTCGACCTTTTTTTGTCGATCATTCGTACCTAACCGCTTGTCTAAACCCTGGTTAACCCGGGGTTTAGACAAGCGAGTAGAAATAGTAGCATTTGTATCATAGTGTTAGTTTTATGGATGTATGTGTAACTAGTAGCTCTCTGCGCGTTTTGTCAACTAGTATGATTTTTTAAAAATATTGCATACAGAAAAATATACAAATTATGGAAACTATGGGAACAAAACAAATAAATGAAAAAAATACACTACGCTAGTAGGATAACTGGCAGGCTACTCGCAGGCAAAAATATTATACTATTTAGGCTACTAGTTGGCTCTCTCGTGTTCTGATACACTAACAACATAAACGCTACTAGTTCTACTCGCTTGTCTAAACCCCGGGTAACCCCGAAATTTTGTTGCTTCGTGTAATTTTTAGGGAAATTTAAAGAAAATGTCAAAAAAATCTTCAGCACTGAATGCAGATTCCGGTTCTGTGAAAAAAATTAAAGAAAATGTTCACGAATTTCGATTTTGGTTCGGGAAAAATGTGAAACCAAACATCAAAAACTTTCATATGAACCGGTACGTTTCTTCCACACCGTCAGAATTATTTATAGGAATATTTTTGACGTTTGGTTTCACATTATCATTACACGATTAGTTTTTATTCGGTTGTTTCGTTTTTCGTCTATTTCACAGACTGGGTGAGGAGTGAAGAAAGGTAGAGGGAAAAAATTAACGAAAGCAGAAATGAAAATTTCAAGACTTTTTCTGGCTAAAATTTGACGTTTCTGATTTGCCAACCACAATCTTCGGTCTTAGCAAAAAACGATTTTAACGAAAATAATTGAATTGGAATTTTTTTTTAATGATTATACGTAAAATACGAGTATATTTGAGAAAGAAGTGATTTGTATTGATGACTACTGATTATTTTTTCACAAAACCATCCCAAATTCCATAAACGTAGAAATAACGAAAGGAAGTACGTATGAATTTTCGCGAACCGTGAAACAATGAACGTACGTACCTGTCAAAAAGACGAAACAAATGAAAAAACGAACCGTATAATCAGGCCCATTTTGGCAAAACCGGAATCGATATTCTTAAATTCTATTCTGTTCACTTTTTCACACAACCAGAATTTTTCTGGTTCGTTGTATATCTTTTACTCGAAATAACGAACAACAGATAAATGTCAAACAAAACAAAAATTAGTAGCACAGAAAACACAATATACATGTCTGTTCCTTTGCTCTGAATTTCTGTGATTTCCTCTGCATTCTAGTCCCAAGTTCTGTCATTATTGTTTTTTTTTTTTTTTTTGTATATGAACTTGACAGGACTAATTATTTCATTTCATTTATTTTATCTAATAATAAATAGAAACAAAAGGCGCGACGTACCGTCACAATCATCTGATTATGTTCGAAGAGTTTTTTTTTTTTTTATTTTATTTGATTTGATTGTTTTTATAAATTTTTATATTTTTCTTTATCCTTTGAAATAATTCGTTTGAAGGTTTACATATTTATCTCTTATAATTATGGTCTTATATTAAATAGTAAGAAATAATAAAATACGATATTGACGTCACTGCAGAAATATCAAAATGGCGAATTGAGTAATGTGAATACTGATTGTAACTGTCAGTTTTATATTTTGACAGTTCTGTGCTCTCTTGTTGCAGTGTTTTTTTTGAATTAGCAACAGGAATTTGTAGAAAGTAGTGCGACGTTTGAATTTATATACGAAGTTTCAGTTTCCAACCGGAATTTTGTTATTATTATACATATACATATTTGTTCGTTGCACTCAGACGTTAAACCACTATCACTTTAATCCTGATCCGTGGCTTCAGGGAAACACTTCTCGATCGATTTGTTGGATATTTCTCAAGGTTCATAATTGAATTCTGAATGTGCGAATAAAAGTGAAATCAAATGTCAAAATATTTTTTTTTTCAAGTTTTGACGTTTATTTGCACTTTTTGTACGCTCATATAGAATTGAAATAGGTATGTTCGTGTAAGGATTTGTAAAAAAAAATGTACTGCTTCACATATTGGGAATTCATCCCCAGGTGCTCGATAAATCGGTCCAACAAATAATAAGAATTTAACTTTAGTGATTAAATTATCCTTAAAATCTATTCAAAAAATAAGAAGACTGGTAATTTTTAAATTGGCAACACTGTTTCTAGTGACAGTCATAATACATTTGACAATTGGCAAATGATTTTTGTTCAGTGAATTTTACTTATTAAATATATACTTTCCCACTGATTATATACATAACAAATTTGTCCTATATAAGTAAAAATATAAATACACAAAATAAATAGGCGGAATATGTAAATATGATCAAAATTAATACAATAAAAACAAATAACTTACCGGAATTAAAAAAAAAAATCTTTTTCAAACGAATTATTTCTTTTTATTATTTTTAGAACAAACTTGCTCCGTTGATCAATTTAGATGTAAAAATGGTAATTGTATACCAAAAAAATGGAGATGTGATCAGGAAAATGATTGCAGTGATGGATCTGATGAGGATTTGGATTTTTGCAGTAAGTTTGTTTTTAATTTTAATTTTTTATTATTGATTTTTTTTTTGTTTTTAATAATGAAATTATCTACTTATTATATATTTATTATAAAATTTTAATTTTTAATTTAAAGATATAACTTGTATAGAACATGAAGAATTTTTATGTAAAAAAGATCATCATTGCATTCCTAAGCATTGGTTATGCGATCGTGAGCCTGATTGTTCGGATGGTAGCGATGAGGGTAATTGTGGTAAGAAAAAGAAGATTTACATAAATAAAAGACTAACAAAAGTTTGGTATCATTGTTAAACGTCATTTGAGTTTTTTTTTGTACTAACTAACCATCAGATCAATTCAATTATTGTTGACCATTTCATTAACAACATTCCTTAAAATTCATGAGAAAAATATTAAATAGCCCTACATGTTTGTACTTACATATATGTACAAGTAAAGGGTGGTTTAATTTTAAGGGCCGATGTTGATTTTTAATAAAACACAAATTATTTGGGAAATTATTGTCATTCCTTTTAATTATGATAATATTGGTATGGATCAATTATGTATGGAACAAAATATCGGACAAATGGCCGCCGCGAACCCGGCGGCACATCTCCATCCGATGGTCCAAATTTTCGATGACGCTGAGGCATAATTGAAGTTCTATGCCGTTAATGTGCCGAATTATCTCATTCTTTAGCTCTTGAATTGTTGCTGGTTTATCGACGTATACCTTTTCTTTCAAATAACCCCAAAGAAAGAAGTCCAACGGTGTCAAATCACATGATCTTGGCGGCCAATTGACATCGCCACCACGTGAGATAACACGGCCGTTGAATTTGTCGCGCAAAAGAGCCATTGATTCGTGAGCTGTGTGGTAAGTGGCAACGTCCTGTTGAAACCACATATCGTCCACATCCATATCTTCCAATTCGGGCCATAAAAAGTTCGTTATCATCTTACGATAGCGAACACCATTTACAGTAACTGCCTGACCGGCCTCATTTTGGAAAAAAATACGGCCCGATGATGCCATCAGCCCATAAACCTCACCAAACAGTCACTCTTTTAGGGTGCATTGGTTTTTCGACAATCACTCTTGGATTATCAATTGGCCAAATGCGGCAATTCTGCTTATTGACGAATCCACTGGGGTGAGGTCAATAGGCTTTAGTTCCTGAGTCAATTGCACCTTGTAAGCGTGTAAAAGCAAGTCTTTATGCATAATGTTCATCAACGACGAGCGTGAGAGGTGCCATTGTTGGGCACGACGACGAGTTGAGGAGGGCTCTTCAGCAACACTATCGCGAACAGCAGCAATTTTTTCTGCAGTTTAGCTGTACGAGCATGCAATGGTGTTTTCACATCTCCTACAGACCCGGTTTGCTCGAATTTTTGCACGATTTTACCGATTGTACGCACATTTGGACGATTAAATTGACCGAAAAAATCACGAAGTGCACAATATGCATTTTGATTTGAACGCCCATTTTCATAATAAGCCTGAATAACTAACGCGTTGCTTGATTGTGTATCTTTCCATGGTTCAAATTGAGTTAGTCTGAAATTGAGAAATGTCAAATGTAATGCAGAAAAAAACTTGACGTTTAGGTGTTTATGTTTAAGTTTAACAATGATCTCTTAGACCGCTTTCACACAAGGAAACTGAGTTGCCAGAAACTAGCTAGTTTGTAGGCGAGAAGGGTGTGAGGAGATATTAGTTTCCTTCCCCTTAGGCTCTTCTCTTCTACAAACTAAAAATAGCTGGCAACTGAGTTTCCTTTTGTGAAAAGGGACTTAATTGTTCAATGGTTGGTAGGCACATGTAATAATAATATATAATAATAATAATTTTAACTATATGCCTGTAAGACCTCAGGTCTTAAACGCAATGCACGGCACTAGTTAGAAGGAATAGAAGGGAAGGAAAGATTTTTGTCAAATCAAAAGTCCAAAAAAGAATCATGTTTGTCATACCGTCATATTTTTTCTACGCTCTGTATATCCCAGGTTATAATATTAAACTATTTATCGCAAACCTAGCTATTTTTAAATAAATTTGCGACAAGAATTTGAAGATTTAATCGAGTAATTCATTTTAAATAATTTTTCATTCTGAATTTTGTACATCAACATGATAGTGTGTGTGTACGACTGTTGGTGTTTAAGTGTAAACTGTCATGTGTTGTGACATATGTAATTTGTCTACCAATCAATAGGGGGGTTCACACTCATCGACAAGTCGATCAACCTGAGTCGTGTTGCTAGCGTTCACATTCAACGAGCGCCTCATCAACTTCATTTGTAAATTAATTTTCAAAAAGCAAACATGGCGTAGATTTAATTTTATGCACAAGTTCAGAGAAGGAAATTCAAATTTTCTCCTTTCTTTTTGTGGGTTTACTTCTATTTCAACCCATTCTCTATGAATCTCACTTAAAAAATTAAAAAGAAACACTAAAATCCAAATTTTCAGACATTTCAGTTGTTCAACTAGTGTTCACATTAGCTACAGAAGTCGTTCGACCGAGCAAAATATCAAAAAAATTGAAAAACTTCCGGCAGTCGTTCAACTTGTGTTCACATTACAAATTATGTGACGTTTCGACACGAGTTGATGAACTTGTCGATGAGTGTGAACCCCCCTAATGGAGGCACAAAAACACATGTCCGTGCAATGTCTTTACAATTCAAATTGTTTTGTTGCTGTACCTTATGTTTGGCATCTGTCAAGCTCAATAAGTACGTTAATGGAATTACTGATTTACGTACTCAATTTTACATGTCCGTTTCATTTAAAATAACAATCAAAATAAGACAACAAACGAAAACAAAACATTATCTTATTACACAAATCAAAAAAACGAAACAAAATATCTGCATTGGCTGCAGACAGCGACATCGCATGCGCAATACAAATGACAGCTGTGTTTATCAACACTATCAACACTCAACATTGTTGATCAACACTGTGAGATATACACTAATCAACATAATGTGGACGCAGCTTTACATACCTTCCTACCGTCATTTTAAGCTCATTATAAAAGGATCTCAACACCACCCCACTTTGTATTAATTTATGTCAAAAAAGTGGGAACAAAATCATGTAAAAAAGGCCTTCTGCACACGAAGTGTCTCGAAATAGATACGCACTAGGCTTATGTGCATCTTGTTTGTAGCGTAGGTTAGTTTGAATTTATTATAATTTAGTTTAATTTTTATAAGACCAATGTTCACTATGAAACTCAGCATAAGCTTCCCATATTCGCCACTTAAGTGGGACTTACTCCTACTGTGGAACTTTGTCTTAACCATTATAAGGATAGGGATTCTATAGTTTCGAACCGGTTTCGCACGGATTTAGTGTCAGTTTCGGGCGAGATAATTTGTGACCCAATTTATTGACGAAAATAGTTTTCGGGACGGTTTTGCATAACTTTCGGGTTGGCCGGAAACTTTTTAAAAAGCTCCCAACAGTTCTGGGTCAGATCACTGAATTTTCATTTTAGCTCATTTAGAACAGGTTACTCCCACACAAACATTGTTTGATTTATTTAAATTTTCTCCAAAACGGCTTTAACGATTTTGATTAAACTTGATTAGAGGAAAATTGCATTTCAAATAACTGAATGGAAGCGAACCTTAAGCCATTGTTTTGGAGACTTTGTTATAATTCTCCAAGAAAAAGACGATAACGTCCTCTTAAAAATCTTATATCTTGAGTTCTATTGGTCGGATTGACAAGATTATGACGTTTTGAAGTGGTATTATACCTCTGACAAAATAAATTGGAAAATAAATGTTTTTAAACCACCACCCCCACAAAAGGCTAAAAAAGAAACCTGCCAGACGATTGTTTTCGATACCACGATATATGCACCTACAAACCCTCATAGTCATATTTTGGTTAGCAATCCACTCCCAAAATTTGCTTAGGGCTCTTGGACTATCCCTAATGGCTCGATACAATTTTTCATCATCATCATAGAAGGGCCCCTAGCACGAAACTCTTGGTTTATTTTTGTTTTCTTTTACTCCTAGACCCAGTTTTTCAGTGACGAGCTTAAAGTTAAACTCGAGTTAAGTCACCAAATTCTCCGAAACTAGGATGATCTCGCACTTAAATACTGGGCCTTAATGTTTTTGTTTGGGGTTTTACAGTTTTATGCAAATGTAAGGTTTGCTAACAAATTTTTTTGACGTAACATGAAAAAAAAGTGTATGACATACGATTTTAAAATATTAATTGGTTATGTCTTGTCTTAAAACCATAAGATTATAGTCGAACACAATTGCACCAAAATAAAATTTCAATTTTAAAAATGTAGGTACCCTTCCCGTGAGAAAAACCCTATCGCCTTAGATATTTTTATTAAATCAAAACTACTCCACAATTTGCTTTGTAAAAACACCTAATTTCCGTATAAAAGAGCAAGTTTGTTTGATCTCGTAGTGCATATTTTATTGAAAATCATTGGTAGAAGTTTAATGAGCTAAAATGAAATGAAAACAGTAAGACAAAACAACGTTTGATAAAACACGACTTCTGTTTCCAAATGGTTTTAATATGCTGAATCATTAAATTTATTTACTATGCATCATTAGATCGAAAACACTTTTTGCAGCACACTGACTTCTATTTTATGTATGTGTGTTTTAACCCTCAAATTGCTATGTCTACATTTGACACAGGTTGTTGTTTAACATGAATAATAATAATAATCGTTTAAAAGCTTGTACAATTTTCCTTTGAGGATATGTTTGTATATTTATATTAAATTGTATTAAGGTACCTTCAATACCTAATGGAAATTTTCACCCTTATAGTATTGATGGTATGGTGGTGAACTAACTGATGTGATGAAACTTTCACTTTCAACTCCAATCAAAACCACAATGTTTCGTCGCGTCGATGTAAGGCCATGTTAGGATAAATTGCAGGGCTGGACTTAGATAAAAGTGGACCTTAATTTTAAAAAGAATAATTGTTTTGGAACAAAATTTTGTTTCGAAAAAACTATGCCTTTTCAATGCATACAATATTATTTAAAATGCAATGTTTATTTGAAAAGTTCTGATTCTTTAAGAGTGTAGACATAGAGGAAATGAGCCTGATTACACTTTTCCTATTTTTCGTTGTTTCGTCTATCGTCTTTTTTAGACAGATAGGGTAAAGGTGGAGAAGTGTACAGGGAACGAAGTATTTAAAGGAATCAACATTTTTCGGTTGAACTGATGTGTCTGATTTGACAACCGCAATAATACTCCTTGAAAATACTTTATTTGAAAATAACGTGATTTATATAAACTTATGTTTATTTTCCCACAGAACAGCCCAAAATTCCATGAACGTCAAAATAACGAATGTAAGTTACGTATGCATTTTGCCTGTCAAAAAGACGAATAACGAAACGAACGAAGAAAGGAATCGTGTAATCAGGTTCAATGTATGAAACAAAATAGAATAGACCTGCTCTAGTCGTGACTGATATCACTTGTTGGTACTTTTGAAGAAATTTCCGAGGTATAATAGTCAATGGTGAGTTTTCAATGCCTTGCAATGTCTTTTGAGGTACAGGTGACTGAGCTACAGGATCACGAACATATATCTCTTCTTGGTTTGAACTTAACTACTCATATCAATTTTCTTGATTAATTCCCCCACTTTTCGGTGAGAAAGTTCATTATGGTGACTGGAAAGTCCTAATGATGTTCGCACAATTCCGACTTCGCAAAAATCTCAATAATTTGGTTGTGGATTTTCACATTGTGCGTCCATTTAATTCGGGCGATATGACTAATAATCTGAATGCTCAAATACGATTTTTGCAAACAGCAACACTGTTCGATAAAATAAGGGGGGATTAGGACATAATCTCGTGTGCTCAAAATCCCGAATGTCAAAATTTCGCATTCTAAAATCATCATCGTTCAAATTATCGTCGGGGAAAGTCCAATTTTCAACGACTGCCGCACAGAGCCGGCTGTATTTGAGCGATAATGAGTAAATTCTGACTTTGAGGGAATCGGTCGATTGTGATTTCTGCGACTTCAAAAGACACACAAAGAAAGAAGTTTAACGGGGTTAAATATGATCTTGATAGTCAATTCAGGTCTTTTTCAAACAGAATATCCATGGCGGTCGCTGTGTGGCTCGTAGCTGGAGCCGCGTCGCCGCCGCCGCGCCGTGCCGTCCTCCTGGAACCACACTCCCACGTCCATATTCTTCAAATCGAACCAAAAACAAATTGTTGATCTTTGCTCTGTGGAGCTTGCCGTTAACATTTCCAACAATCACCAACGTCATTTTTGAAGCAGTACGGTACCTGCTGTGATGCCGCACTCGCCCAAAATCTATACCAAGCTGTCACTTTTTGTAGATGCATTGACATGGCAACCAGGTGTAGCTTGTGTAGATTGGCGTGCGTTGTCCAATGTGCGACAATTTTGCTTGTTAACATATCACTTATATATTTTTGTATTGTATATAGAAACTCTCACTATTGGACAATCCTTTACATTTATAACTTTTGATATGTTGACTTTTGTACCCCCCCCGCAACTCCCTTACTATTGACCCTAGTTAAAATATGAACAGAATTTGTTTTTTGAATGTTTAATTTTCTTTCATTTTGCGCAAATATTTACGAAATGCTAAAAAAGGGGACCTTTGACGCCCCTCCTGGGTTAAGACCGTGGCCCTGGGCTGGGGAGTTTGGGTATCTTATATATATTGGTACCTATGAGAGTAACCCCTACCCCACATTGACATTAAATACGAATTTCTTCTCCAAAGAATTTGCCTTGTTTCCTTGTTAGATTAGCGAATGTGCCTGAAAATAAAAAGTGGCGCCCAACGTAACTATACATTTTATCTACAAAATAAATCCGCTGTTGTTTACGTTTGCTATGTTGTTCACTTGTTCCTTTAATGTTTCCGCATCATTACATCCTATGTCAACTGTGAGATAATGAAATTTCAGAATCTCCTCTCACTTAATAACCGTTAGCTTATAATGTTTATTTTACAACACAACAGCACAGAGTAGTCCAACACAACAACCAAAAAAAAAAAAAACAAAATAGAAATGTAGGTTGGTAATATTTTATAAAAAAGACTATTGACTTGAAGTAGGCAGGTTCGAAAAAGACAGCCAAGTAAAAAAAAACAAAAAAAATTCACGACACAAGGACATGACATCTTCTTTAAAGTATAAGGACTTTTTTTTTACAAATTGTAGGATTGTAGGTAATGTGTTTTTCAACCATAAAATTGATGAAATATTTAAGAAATCTCTTTGTGAATTACCAAAACTCTTTAAAGACGAAAAAGTTACAATTTGTTTTGGTTCTTCTTCTTCTATTGAATAAAACTGAAAGATAATCCCCCAGAAATAAGGATTTATAAGAATAAATAGTATATGTATTATGTACGTATATGAAAAGTGATATGATGGCAAACAATTTTCCTTTTTCATCCTTTGTGATTCTGATTATACATTATATCCAACATATATTAGTCAGAGATCAAATGAACGAGAACAGGAGACGTCCCAATTTTCGATATATGTACATCTATTATGTATGTATCTATGGAATATGGCTAACATTTTACATGAAGTATTATTAAATATAATCTTACACACTGTCGTCAAAATACACAAAAAAAAAAATACACACTCGAAATAGAGGCAACCCACAATTCCAATTCCACACAATTTATACAGCCCCACCGAAACTCGAAAAGCGTCTTAATGACTTTCGGGTGGTATGCAATTGATGTTCAAGTCAGTATAAAAGTACCTACCTATACCTTGAAGTGTTATGTTTTGTTGTGTGTGGCGTATAATTTTGCAAACATTTCAATTCTGGTTCTTAGCAAGCATCATATAGAGCATCATAAAACCCTTTTTCCTCATTTCTATGCTATACCTATTATATTTACAACCTATCCTGTCGGTAGGGTATTCAAAAACAGGAACACATAGATATTTAGGTAGGAATAGGTGTACTTGTATAATGTATTATACGCCCTATACCTAAAATAGGAATACACCACAGAATGTCTTTAAGAAGAGCATGCATCACTTCACTAGGGGAATTAGTTTTAATATATTGATGGGTTGTATGAAGAGGATTTAATTAAACTATAGAGATGTTGAGTTGTCAGTACAAAATTCAAATACACTCCACATCAGTTGCTTAGAGACTACTTTTTTTTTTTTTTGATAAAACATAACTTTGAGATTTCTAAAAACTTCTTAAACCTACAAACTTTTTCGGCATGACGTCCGTATTGGTCTGTTTGTCTATGCGTCCTGATGTACATCGATATAGAACCTGAACGAATCGGTGGATTGGCTTCAAATTTGGTGTGAATCATTTTTGTGTGATTACCCTTGAGAAAAAAAATGATTTTGTTTGTTCTACAACGGCTAGCTGCAATACTACGATACAAGTTGCATTAAGTTGTTTCGAAAACGACTATACAAATTTTGATTTAACAACTTTGTACCTACATGCAATCAGTGTTGCCATAATTTAGTTTACGAAATCTGCAATTAGTCAAACAAATTTGCAATTCGGATTTCACACGTAAATTCCTATGTCAGAAAATGTTTGCCTATAAAAATATGCATGCGATTATTTAAAAAAATATCTATCTTTCGTTGAATTCACAAATCTATACTGTCGTCCTAAGTAAAAAGGGCATAAGCGCCAAAAATCAAAAATTGAGTTTGAGGCATATTTGGAATCGTTAAACAGTGTCTTATATTTATATGAAAAAAAGCATATTTTCAACTCCAAATGGCTCAAAATCACGTTTAAAAATGGGCATAAATCCATTTTCGTATGATTTTCAAAGAAACCAAAAACAGAAAAACGCATTTATCTCAAAACTACAAAAATGTAGATGTGCAAGTGTCGATCTTACATAGAATTTTGGTTTTTATCAAAAAATGCGAATAACGGAAATAAAGCTTTGAGATTCTTGAAGCAAAATCATCAATGAGTAGTTCATTTTGTCCTAATTTAGGATTTTGGTACCCTGCTAATAGCCCTATTCTGCTATTCCCTATGAGATTTCCCATATAACACTTCAGACATCTTGGGGCCGGGTTAACATTAATAAAATGAGCTAAAATTTTACAGGTATTTTTTTTTAAATTATTTAGAACAAATTAGGGGGATGCGTCATTCAAAATAAGACAATGACCTTTATAAGGACAACCCTAATGTACACGTAAACAGCTGTTCGCTGCGTAAGTGAAAATCTTAAAAAGTTTCAACAAATTGTTGTGATTAAATTACTTAAATTAAAAAAACTCGTGCAGTATTTCCACAACGTAATTTTTTACGTTTCTACAATACAAATTGTTTTGGTTGATTATTTTTTTTTTTTTTTTAAGAAATAGAAAAAAATATGGAAATTTTGGACTCTTTTCTCATTTTCAAATCAAAACAAATATTCTAGGTTAAGCTAAAAATTTGTTTCTACTCACATTTTCCGAAGCTCTAACCAGACACACAAGCCAAACATTGCAAACCCGCAATATTTAATATGCAGATCTGAATTGTATAGAATGAGTCCGTCCACGTGAATAAGAGAATACCACACCGTATTACCGACATTGCCGACGTAAGTCCACATTTACTTGGAATGAATAGCAGAATAGTAACTAGTGAAAATTCAAGTAATATTCCCCCCGGTGAAAAGCAGAATAGGGCTGTAAGTTAGTCAACAAATATTGCATTTAAAACTCGTATAAACTATTTTTCTTACGCACAAATAAAATCAAAGAAAAAACCATATTTATTTTTGAATTTTTCCAAAGTTTCTTGTATTTGTATTAAATCTAAAAATTTCGAAATGTATGTCTGACCCAGTTTTTTATGTTTTCCCGGTAACAATATAAAAATATTTTAGAACCATTAATACCATCAGTACCTTGTTACACTCTAGTTGATTGGATATTCATGAAATTTGGCCCCAATGAAAAATGGCCCCAAATAAAACATGTAAAATTGACCGAAAATTCATACAAGAAGCAACGACAACAGAAAAATTACAGTCGTTCAAAAAATGTTTTGCGTCGGTTTGGGAGAGCCTTAAAAGAACCTTGCCTGGCCCGCTTCGCGGGTTCAAGGATCTTAACTCCCTTTTTGGGTCCTCTGTCCCGCTCAGTCGCGTGGCAGGCGCCTATGTTGTAAGTCGGTCTGCTATCAAAGTTCTTGTTGTAAAAGTATTTTGATTTAAGAATAATAGTTTGGAGCCATTTTTAATAATGAAATTTCACCCCAAAATTAAAAATGAAAAAAGGCCCCAAAACAATGGAAAATGGCCCCAATTTACAAAATTTAATTTTTTTTTGTTTTTGTTGTTTGCCATATAAATTTGTGGGCCATTTTTCATTCTATGTTCGGGGCCATATTTCATTGGGGCCAAATTGAAGTGACTAAAATTAGTAGGCGTGTTAAAGTATTCTGTTTCAGCCGCCTAATATCTGAAGAACGATTCATCATAAAAAATGTTTGCATTTGTGCAGATAGAAAACTAAATTATGTTCTTTTTCTGCATGCAAAGTTTGTTTTGTGAAACTCGATAAGTTTTCACATTGTATGAATGTAAGAGTAGAATATTCATAATATAAAGTTTTAATTTGTCAATTCAATATTTTTTGGACATCATAAATCTATATTTGTGCTTAAACACAATAATATCGACGAAGTGCCGCGACGCGACGCTTTGATAATTTGCAGTCATAAAGTTATGGCCAAAAATCGAATGTTTTATGTTAAATTGAAAGAGAATAAATAAGAGAGAGTATTCTTTATAGTATTAGTGAAAAAATTGGCCTGTTAAAATGTTAGCCTTAAGTGTTACCTTATATTTAAAGTAGTTCATCGTTACTTTCTATTTTCTATACAAATCGTGTGCGATCCTCTTTCTTTGTTCGATTATCTATTTTAAAACTTGGACCATTTACCGTACAGAAATTATCGAGACAAAATTTTTCAATTTGAGAATGTAAAATATAAAGAGTGCATACAAATATTTAGACAGATGGTGTTTTTATTTTGTGTGGGAAAGGATCAACTGGGTGGTTTTTTACTTGAAAAATTAATTTTCGCACAATCTAGACATGTCACATGTTCTCAATAAATTTTTTAATACTAGCCAAAATCAAGACGATAGGTTTTCATTTCCATATGTGAAAAACGTTCCACAGCAGCTTCTGGCAGTATCTGAAATATTATTCTGCAAGGCTTTTCTGAGCACATATCAGTTGCCAAAATTTGGTTCTCATATTTTGAACACTACCTCTAGCACCAATTAAATGTTCTTTTTTGCCGTTCCAACCAATTTTTAATACAATAAATTCACAACGCACATTTTCCAATTGAAGTAAACAAGACGCAGAATACTGTCTATACCAATTCGTTTTCCGTATCGTGCGATAAATCGATTGAAAGGTGGCACTTCTGGGATTGAGAATTTGCAATTTGTAAGTTAAGTCGAAAATCGCGTAGATGTAGGTACTTTTAGAATTGGCAAGCAAACGTTACCCGGTAACGCGGGAAAACTTAATGATCCCACAAAATGCAGCTTGGAGGAGAGAAACATATGTACGCGAAAAACTTTCTCGAAAAGTTTCAGAAATCAGAAATCGTGTTTTGAAAGTGATTGACTTTCTTAAAAAACGCTTTGAGGAACTAGTCACACAGTGATAGTTTTTTTTTGTTAAAGCGTTTTCAAGAAAGCAATTGACTTTAAGAAAACGCTTTCAAGAAAGTACTTTTCGGATCGTCACACTATGAAAGTTTTGCTTTCAGAAAGCTTTTTGCTTTCAATATGTGACTAAAATTCAATCTCTCAATATTCTTTGTGTCAGATATATTACACAATAAAGTTACAAAAAAAAACAATATAAATTCTTGTCCCCAAACTCGCAATACGCAGTGTACATAAGTTTCTGATGCATAGAAAAAAAAATGTAAATACCTACTAACATTTTATGTTTTAAATTCTCATATTAGGGTTTATACTTGGGTAGATTTTCTATTCCATTGAAAGGCAATTCTTGAAAATGTAAATATTTTACAGGCGATATATGTTTATCTACATTTATCCAGAAATTGATATAGCAGACTAAATGTGTATAGGAACTTCTACAAACTTTTGTTAACGTTTTTTTGATTTTTTAAGGTCAAAACTATATTATGGTTAAATTTGAATTAAATGCAAGCAACCGAAAACCTTAAGTGAATTCTTAATCCTCAATTTACATTACGTAAAATATCCAAAATTTTGATTTTCAACTATAAAGGGAAGCACAGAAATTAAGGGATAATAGAATGCCAAGGACCTAAGATATTTAATTTAATCCAAAATTGATTTAAATCAAAAACAAAAAAAAGAACTTCAATTTTGGTTTGATTAAATATTAAAGATGATAAATATGATAGTTTCAAGTATGAATGAACTAGATTATTTTGTTATAAGTGGTTTCCTTTAAATAATATTGTAGAAGTAGGGAAAACGGGGATGTTACTTTCCCACTATGTATTTAAATATTCAATATCAACTTTGGAAAACAACAACAACAACTTAAAGGCGCTACCACCAATTGTTTAGGCTGGAGATATAGCTATTTCGTGCTTTGCCACTTTTGCACTCATCAGCCTCCTTTTTGTGGTGCTGAGCCTTAATCCAATTTTATTTGAAAATCTTTTTATGCACACCATATGATTCGAACCCACGCAGTTGTTCAAAAATTCAATGAAATTGACGGAATAAAGAATGGTCAAGCCTAACAAGCTGACCTTCTAGTACGAATAGTACAATAATAACAATAATAATTCAATATCAACTTTAACTCGAAATAAACTTAATGTTTAAGTTACCCTAGCCAACCAAAATCCCTTAATCCCCATTACAAAAAAACAAATTGAAAATGCCATCGGATTTGTTTAATAAAAATATGAATTTATTATCAAAAAAAATCTAAAATCGTTGGAGCGGTTTTTTTAAAAATTATTTTTTTATATATAAAATACTGCGCTTATTTTCAAAAATAAAATCTGGTAAATCATTAGCCCGTTTTCAAGATACCTACTGAATTTTCAAAAAAAAAATTACAATATTTTTTTAAAAATCCAAAAATTAATTATGAGAATTTGTATGCAAAATTAGGTGAACTGTGAAGGAGCTCTTGTATAAAAGTTTTGGTTGAAATCGGTGCAGCCGTCAACGAGAAATTTAAAAACTAAAAAATCGGTTCTATGACAGGTACTGTTATTAACCGTTATTATTAAAATTTGTTTTCATCGAAATATTGAGCATACCTTACATAGTAAACGCACATCTTTTTATCAAAATTCTTGGAGCCCTTTTCGAGCAAAATAAGTTTTCTCTTAACTGTTTTTCAACATTTGTATGGAAGGTACCGTTATTTTTGAATTTAGAAACATTATTTTTTCAAGTATTCTACATAATAATAAAAATTATTTTACACAATTTTTTTTTAAAATATTTAGTTTTCAAAAAAAAAATTGATTTTTTTAAAATTTTCAAAAAATTTTTTTTTTTTAAATTTGGGTTCACATTAATATTTAATTTATAAAAATAAAAAAAATTTGAAAACAGCATTTCCTTACTTAATTTATTTGAATTTTTTTTAATAAAATCCTCGGACCCGATTTTGAGGAAAAAGTCGTTTTCTTTGTTGTCGAAAAAAATTGTATGTCAGGTACCGTTATTTTTGGTCATAAAAAAAATAAAAAATAACGTCTGGGCATATTAGTCAAAAAACACTATAGGGTGAGTAGGTGTAATATGCCACACTTAACAGTACAAAAATCAAATCAATATGTAAATGACAAGTTTATTTAGTACAAGCTTTTTTTAATTTCAATAAAGTTTTATTTTATTTAATAAATAAACCAAAAAAAAACATAGCTTTATTTCATATAATACATTTTAAATTAAGTTTTTGAAAAACCTTAAAAAGTGGCATTTTACCCACACGTGAGGGAATTATGCCACTTCTGAAAGGGTGAAATGCCAGTGCATATTTAATTGTCATCGATGGGACATATCGGGCAGTGTTCATTTTGGGAGCAGTCCTCGTGCATCCATCTCTTGCATTTAGAACATTTTCGAGGCATAATCGGTTCTGCAAGAAATTAAAATCAAAGGGGATCATATGCCACTTTAGCGGGAAAAATGCCAGTTGGTGTGAAACAAATGTGGCATTTTACCCCAAAACGTCAAAAAATATAAAAATATCCTTGTGCTAAAATTAACGCAACATATTGTGTCTAGACACGACTAAACATTACTTTTACAAATCGAGTCTTACCTTTTTTGAACAAACCTTCGTGTATTGTATTAAAAAAATCCAAAAAAGACCGTTTTTAATCACACTGAATTTAATAAAAAGCCACTTCAATTTTTTCTTTTCCGAATATTTTTTAAATTAAATTGCCCAATAACTTGCACATCCGTCTGCTTAGAATTGCCAATATCAACTTAGAAGTGTAAAATATTGAAAAGTGGCATATTATCCACACTGGCATATTCCACCGACTTACCCTATTCCAAGTTTGAGGAAAATCCCTCCAGCCATTTAGGCTGTAGAAGCGAGGACAGACAGACAGATTTAATTGTGGGACCCACTTTTTTCGCGTTCTCTATCATCGTAATGTTAAGGAAAATTATTATCTCGATTTCGATTTTTTATAAGGTCTTCTCTTGGGGATTTTGGCTTTTGGGATTTATTTTTTGGGATTATGTCTTTGCATGCTGCTTATAAAATTTGTATTTTTGGTTTACAAGATGGGGTGTCGAAACATTTTCATCAAGTTTTTTCTAGGGGGGGGGGGGGGGGCTCACGAGTGTTTAAAAAGTATCCCTTGTCTAGTACTGAAATCTAGCAAGGGCTTGCCAAGTACCTGGCAAGTTTTCTTCGTCTCTAGATTTTCCCTACTGGAAACTTGGCATTTTGTCCAGCCGGGCCTTTTCAGACTAAGACCAGGAACGAAATTTGAATTATTGATCGCTCCTAACACGCCATAAGAGAGTCCGTCTCGGAATGTCGCTTGAAGATAAGGCGACACATGTGGGCCTTGAAGAAAAAAGTCACACGCAAAATTAGGTGCTAACAACCATCAAGCTAGGCTGCTTCCACGGCCTGTGCAAAACGTGACATACAAACTTCCCTGGCGTAAAGATTGAAACCTTAAATTATATCTAGCGAATATTGGACATTAAAATCGCTGCCAATTTCACTAGTCAAATGTTGTAAAACCACTTACATATAAAGCTGCCAGTTTTGCTCCACGACACTGAGCGTTGGATGAAAAGTAAAAAGGTAGAGTTTATATTGGGCTATTTCGAAAGAAAATTTCTTACACTTTTTGTTGTTGTTGGGGAGTAAAAGATAAAATCACGCCTTCTTTGACCTGTACCAACAGTCAAAACATGTCGATCACATTAGATTGGTCAAATCGAGCAAATTGACAACTATGCTCCAGCAGTCCAGCAAGAGTCTTTGAAATCTATCCCCCGCCGCGCCGCGCCGTTTCAAGGTTAAGCCGATAAGAAAGGCCAAATATTGAATTAGAAGATCAAGACATTGCCTTAAAGTGGTAATTTACTTAAAATAAGCATAAGCTCCATGAAGTTAACGTTGGTGAAGATCCGACGAAGAACTACTAGAAAATGCATACATTTTTCAGTTGGGTGACAAAATAAGTGGGGTTAAAACACCCCACTTGTCAGACTTTTTGTCAGACGCTTTTCAAAACCTTTATACGAGTACTGTACTGACAGTCTTATTTTATGAGGCTTCAACGTTGGACCATAAACAGATAATACTAGGCTGTTTCGAAAGAATGCTAATTCTTCAAAATAATATTTGTTCTTGTGTGGGAGGAAGGCGAATGAAGGAGATACCACAAATTTTATGCTATGGTCCTACCAAGATGTTAATAAAGCCCAAAATGTCAAATCACGTCGACATCTTTGGCTCTCAGACACATCACAACAATATGGACGACATTGTTCCAGCCAAGAGAATCTTCCAAGCACAATCTCCCGGTTCGAGGAGACAGAAAGACCGATAAAGTTGTTTCAGAATAATTAATAAACTGAAAACAAAATTTAAAGGAAATTTCAATGTTCAAAGAACCAATAAATTTCAAATCTGTGCATACAATGTGAATTTCAACCGATTTATTTGCATTGAAGATGGAGCACCATCCATATAATAACGAAGGAATTTGAATTGAAGTCTCGTGTAGGTACATTACATAAAACCAAATCCCATATGTCATGTTAACTCGAGTCTATACATATAACAACAAAACAACAAAAAAAAGCCTATTTAAATTTAACGCAGCAGACAAGTAGAAGTAGTATAGAAGTTGAAGCAGCCCTGTCAAAACAATAACAGCAGGCGGTTGTTAACCAATTTTCACTTCCAAGTTTATATACCTATGCTATGTCATGTATGTTGTCGTTCCTGTGGTGTTATTTTCTTCCATTGCTATGTCTGTAAGATGCCTTTATTACATATCAGTTAATATTTATTTCTCCTCTTAATAACACAGATACGAATATATAAATTTTGGAACTTATCTTAAGCGCTTTTGAGGCTAAGTTTACGTTAATGTCAAGCGTATCTTCTTATCTAGAATGTCAAAGAGTAGAGAGTAGGTATACCACCTACTCACTACCAAATCCAACATTATTCAACCCTTAAAAATTACTTTGTGAATTTTTAACTCAAAAGGTTGATTTTATAGCAGCATCACCATTAACATAATTTTCCTCTACCCGAAGGATATTTTTTGTCTGTTTTTTTTTTCTACGTAAACTCAAATCTTGTTGCGAATATGATAATTTCTTAATTACAATTTATTTTCCAACCCGTTTTCATTGAAAATTTTTGTGTAGAATAATAAATGAACGACAAAAACACGGTAGCAGCAGCAGCACATGCGGTTATTCGGCAACAACAACAACAAACAAAAAAAGCATAGTACCCCCAGGTACCCTACGCGTGTCAAGTCGGATGCGAAGAATGAGAGCTGATTGTGTTTTGTGCAATTTTGGCGACAGAAGTCTCCTCGTCACCGAATAAATTGCCAAAATGCCAAAAGCAGTTTATTATTCTAATAATAAACACTCGAGATTATTTTGAAAATAACTGAACACATTACGGTGTGGTGGTGGTGATGGTGGGAGTGGTGCTAGGTAGTTAATAGAATGTTGTGCTCGGATGGTTTGGGGGAAGAATCTCTTAATTTGCTACTTAGGATAATCTCATATCTTCTTCTCATTCAATTTTGGATGTTCAAAGGTAAAGGACATTAAATGTTAAGTATACTACTTGTATTTTTCTCTCTCCATAGATTATTAGAAAGGAGAGGAGGCAGCTAAACTAAACGTAGGAGTCCGGGTTGAGAGTTATTTCAAAACTGTCAGGAGGGAGGAACTATAATTATGAGTTCGGGTTGAGAGTTATGCCAAAACTGTTGATTCATTTTTAAATAGTTACCTAGTTTTAATGGGATGTGAGTGGATAATAAGGACTTGCAGGATCAAAGTTGTATAAAGCGAAGTTAGTTTTGCGAAAAGAAATTATAAATTTTATTTAATGTACTTAAATTTTAATTAATATATCCCAACCCTCGAACCCGACCACACTGCTTCCAATCAGCTGGTTTCTGGTAGCTGATGCGATTGTTCTGTCTTTAAACTAGGGTTCAACTACGTTACTCGAATCTACAGTAAAAATGTTCAAATTCTCAATCTCAACTGGCTGATTCTATAGGGATAGGGAATGAATTCGAAAGTAGAATGAAGTTACGTAGTAGGGCCCTGGATATGTGGTCGTCCTTAACCTCTCGAACGTTGGGGGGGGGGGGGGGTGTGGCAGCCTTCCTAAAACTCTTGGCTGGACTAATGTTTTTAATTCGTTGGATCTAATTTGATCGATGTGTTTTGACCTTTACATCTCTATTTACATCTTGGCTTGATTCATCTTTTGCTCCTTTTGCCCTCATATGACCAAATATCCTTCGAAGAATTTTTATTTCGACATATATGCCCCTTATTGGTAACGTCCATCGCTCTTTAAACCCATTCCTTTCGACAAACTGCAGAAACATCCATTTCCTTTGGGTAATTCGCCGCCGGATCTTCATTCAAAGAAGATCATCTATTTCAGTTGTGTCTTGGTCTTTAGACTGGATATTCGGTATTTTTTTTTTTTTGTAATGTCTTGAACCTGGGAAGAGGTGTGTCTGGATTTCTAAGACTGTTGACTTGACTGCTGGAGCATTGTTTTCAAATTGCTCGTTTCGACTTTTAGGACTTTATTCGCATCTTCTCGAATAATTTATCTTTCGAAATAGCTCAGTATCAGTTCTCAATTTATAGATTTAATCCAACACTTATTGCTGTAAAACAAGACTTGTATTAAAAGTGTATTGTAGATTAAGAATTCCGTCTTACGCGTGTTAGGGGTTTGAAAACATTTGCTTCGTAAAAGTAAAGAAGCAACGATTTTCAGTTCAATTCTTCGCTGGATATCCGATAAGGTATAATTACTTGAACTCTTATTTCCCAAAAGTTAATGCTATCAATAGTCAAGTTTTGTCCCAGGTCGTGGAAAAATGCTTGTTTGACTGTAGTTGGTAGCTTTCTCTTCAACAAGTTTCGCTGGTCTTCAAGTTCAAGTGGAGAACCATGAAGGATGGTATGTTAGGAGCAGCCTGCTTATAAAAATAGTTTTAACTAAATCCCAAAGGTCTTTTAAATGCAATGGACGGCACTTGTTCGAACTAATAGAATGATCGTTTCCAGTGCTGAACTGATTTGTTGAAGATAGTACTTACCTTTCAAGTAACAGTTCACCCTACTCCCTATTTGTTCCAGAATGACTTTGAAGAATTCACATGAAAGTGCATCTCCTTGCCGAAACCATCTACAAGTTTAGAATATTTGGCAAGTGCGTTTACCTAGTTACATCATCGCCCATTTTGTATTGTCAGTTGGTTCAGTTTTCCTGGAATCTCGTTTTCGGCTATCACCATGTGGACCCATATTCTTTCCGAATGTGGATTTCTTAAAGTTGAGGAAGAAATGGTATCATCTTACAATTCTTTTCTTGTATTTCTGCTATGGTCGATGTGCCAGACTGGAAGACACACTGGTTCTTGTTGGCTTATGTGTTGAAGAAGCTCTTAAAACGCTAAAAATCTTATATGTTTATGCCAAGGCAAATAAATAAGGAAAATGCTTACATATTTTCTACAAGACATGCTTTCCTCCACGGGTTTACCTAGAATACTTGATTTCCGCTGATAAGTTATCAGAACTAGCGATCTTGTTGATCTTTAGCTTTTTTCTCCTAGAAGAAGCAGCTACTCAAAATACTCCTTCTTTCTTGTTCTTCGAAGGATTTATCTGTCTTGGACGACCGTTTCGAAAAGCCTGCGTCCAGCACCCAGTTGCTTGGCTCTTTAATTTGTATGTTTTCATCCTGCAACGCAGTATCTTTTCTTCCCGTGCGTCTGTTGGCTCTATACTCTCCCTTCGCTGATCTTGTTTTACTCTTCACCATTTGTTTTCCCGTGTACGTAATATCATACCATCTTACGATAAAATATTTTTCTGGGTTAACTGGTAGCTTACGATGCGATAGTTTTAGCTACTTCTTCCAGAATATCGCGATACCACTGAGTGATGACGTCTGTGCTAGATTGTAGAAAAATGCAAAGAAAAAAGCTTCTCACTGAAGTGCTATCTGTAAACTTTCTCAATTCCAGGTTTTCTCGAAGTTCTTCTTCCAAAAGCAGTTTGCAATTTTACACTGTCAGCCGAGCTCGACAAAGTCGACGTAATTTTCAAAAATCTGGAACTTTCGTCAAACCGCCTCTTACAGAAAAGGCTAGCAGTCATGTCATGCTGTATGTGAAAATGAAAGCAAAAACTATAAGTTTTGTCCAGAACTTCTTGGAGGTCAATGCAGTTGTTTCTGATGCCTTTCAATATATAAATCTTCACGTTTAAATACGCTTCTTCCAAGTGTTTGGTATCTTCTGCATCATATTTTTGGTTGATCATTAGCAGGTTTATTAGCCAGAATACTTGAATATACCACCACAACAATGTACTAAACCACTTTTTAATCAAACGTTATGACGATAAATAAGTAGAGCGTAGTTTCGTCAACACGATTTCACGACTTGAATCTGAAAATTGACTTTTTCCGTCGTTTAATTGAATCAATTGTTTATTAAGAAATTGATAAATATTTACCCCCAATTTCACAGTGGAAGTTTAAACTCCACTTTTAGTTTAAACTCCAGAGCCAGTAAATTCTTCAATTCATAAGTTTTTACTATTGGAATCTTAGTGACTTAGTCTGCTATCTTTAACCATTCCTGCTTAAGTATTGTTTTTGGACAGGAGTGTGGATCTGGAGGCTCTAAAATCAATTCCGAAATAGTCAGTTTCATTGTATGTATATCAATTTTTCGCAAGTACACTAAACAATAATTTTAATGAAATCGGGTGGACTCGGGTTCGAACCCAAACCTCAAGCGTAATAGTCCAAGCCATTTATTACTTCTTCAAGGGGTGCAATTCTACATCTTCAAAATCGCTTAAAAGGTCAAACGTTTGGTTATTTTTTAAAATATGTTCTTTATTGCAGAATTAAACAAACATTAATTGTTCACAATGACTCATGAAATTCATCACATACCCCCAGACTATATAATAGTACATAAGATTAATAAAACAGGAAGTTTTGCGGTTGAAATTGTTTTTTTAAAAGCATCCTACCTTTTTAAAAAGTCTTTTTTCTTTCTTCCATGCAAATTGAATGATACAACAACTGCTCTTGAAAAAAAGGATCTACAATTCACTTCATGGCTATGGCTACCTTAACGAATCTCTAAAGGACCTTCGGCCATTGGTCCCTTTTGCATTTTCCCTTCCCGCAGCTCATGAAATGTTTCGTTTTTTTTTTATGTGGGAAAATGAAAGAAGAAAATACAACGAAAACACAAACTACATTTAGGATCAAAATAAGACCGCCACCATCACCACCACCACCATGTTTCAAGAGAATTGAACAAAACACAGAAAAAAAAAAAACATTTTATCAGTTCCGTGAAAATGAATCTCTACCTACCAAAGCTCCTGTGAAGAGGTTCATCAAGCACCATGGAGAACAAACATAGTGGCTTTTCTTGAGTTTTTTACTTCATAAAATGCTGCCACTTGGAATAAAATTAAAATTCTTTGAAAAGTAATTAAATATTTATGAAAATATGTGCTTAGTTAATTGACATCGTATTTCGAGTGATGGTACTATATAAAGCCTAGTGTATACAGGAGAAAAGGGTTAAACGTTGGTTTAAGGTAAACCTAGTACCCATACTTGAAATAGCTCGGCATAAATTTTTTAATCCAAAAGTGTACTAATAGGATATTAAAATTGTGTGCGCGCCTCTTAACAAGCTAAATCCTTTTGGACGATTAAGCATTTAATAGCCCAGGATAAGCGTGTACATTAAGCCGTGTAGTGCGGGTGCGATGTTCGGATAGCATCACAGTTAAACATTCTAAACGAAGAATGTATATGATGCGGTTCATTTCATTAGTGTTCTGATAAAGTGGATCAAATTCAAGGATACCTAAATTCCTATTCCTATACATATTGAAGTGGTGTGTCTTTATACAGTGTTATGTAAAAATGTGTGTCAACTTTTTACAACAGAATTTCAATTGAAATTAAAAACAAACTTAATAATTATTCCAATGAAAACAGACATCATTTTCTTAGCAAAATTTTAAATATTGTTAAAAATTGGTACGGATTTTCATTTTGGCATTAAGAACAAGCTGTCAGAAAAAAGCTTTTCAAGTTCAAATGCTGAAAAATTCAGTACTTTCGGTAAAACTCTTAAACGAGATTTGGTTTATTTTTACTGGACGATTTTAAACCTGAATTTTCGTGTTTTAAACTAAGATCCCTTTTGGTATCTCAAACAGTCCCAAATGACCTTATAGACCGAAAGTTCGAGGCGGGTTTACTACCTTTTCGCTACAAGGTACATGGATAAAAGATTGAGTTGAGGGCCGTCAAATACAAAAACAACATTCTTCCACTCTTGTTCGGTCTTTATTTATATGTTTTAAAAAAATAAGATCTAAAGCCTTTGAAATGGAATGGTGGCAGGCTATTGTTTTTGTATGAGACGGCCATTATTAATAAAAGTTTTTGTAACCAAATTTGAATCCATGTACCGATTAGGTCAAAAAAAATCCATTGCCTGCTCTCGGTGTATTGCCTACGTTCGAATATTTTAAGTCCTAGATGCTTCCACTAAACCTCTACATCCTCATTCGGACAGATGTCGCGCAACCCAGCGATGAGCTAAGGTCAGTTGGATTGCTTTTTGGTATTGGAAGCGCTGCCAAAAGTATGTCCTAATACCGATCGCTCAAAACAAAATTGGTTCAGCGATAGAGAACTCTCTTCGGAGTAATCAACACATAAAAATCGACAGATAATTCACTTGTGAAAATTAATTTTAGCTATGATTTTCTTATCACACGATTTTTGTTATAAGAATTAACATTCATTCATCATTTTAATTTCAAATAGAAGACTCTAGTTTTTTTTTATATTATAAGCGCACTCAAGGGGTTTATATTACCCTTTAAATGTTAGAATAAACAGTGCGAGCGTGAGAAAAAATAGGGAAGGATTAAAGAGGAGATACCGGTGTACTGGTTTTGAACCTTTGAATATCGAAATGGAAGGGAAAAATAGAGCCGGGTAAAGCATTCCACATTCTTGTAGTGCGACTAAAGAAAGAATCTCTATACATAACTAAAATATAAGCATAAACAATTTGCTAAATTGCCTATTAATATTTGTGCTTCCAAAACCCTTTGCAAATTTAAAATTCCGTTTAGTGTTGCTTAGATATTCTGTCGTTTGCTTTTTACATGACTATCTAAGACCATTTTCGATGCATCATACAGTTGGGTATATTTTCTGTCTAATGGGTGTTCAGATTTCAGAATATACGTACCACAGACAACGATTAACGAATCAATTGAACCGAGATAGAATAGTGAAGGTGGACCTTTTGTGGAACGAAATATTGGTAAGCTGATTTTTTGTACATGAAAGAGGCCTGTTAGAAAAGCTTATTTCCGGGTTTTTGGGAAGCCATGACCCTGATGAAATCCGTCATTTTGGAAAATGTGAATTGACTCATATCTCCGAAACTATTTATCTTAGAGGAAAAACTGTAAGGCCAAGGTTGGAGGCAATTAAACCATCTTTCGCTTATACATAACTTTTTTTTCGGTATGGGCAATATTTTCATGGTTATATTTTTTTTTTTTTTGACATTTATACCTACATTTTTGTCAATCCCGAGGAAACTTACGTAAATTACTTTCCAAATAAGAATTTTGGCACAATAATTTTTCAACATTTTCATATATTTTTGAAGAATTTAGGTGGAGAGTTTTATTTATATGTTTAAGGCCAATAAGCTGTTAATAAAAAACGAACTTTTCCATGAAAAAATGACATGACAAAAAATAAACAAAAAGGAGATGGCCAAAAATTTGTATGGACAGAAAACCTCAGAATCGACAAGAAAGAAATGCTTACTAATGAGTTAGGTGTATAATAAGCACATGTCGTCATCAAAAGGGCAACCCCGAAATCTATGGGACATAGGAGCTATGAGCCATTTTGTATAACTTACCCGGGGCTTAGACAAGCGAGTAGAACTAGTAGCGTATATGTGTGTTAGTGTATCTAAATATGAGAGAGTCGACTAGCAAATAGTATAATATTTTTGCCTGCGAGTAGCCTGCCAGTTATCCTGCTAGTGTAGTGTATTGTTTTCATTTATTTGTTTTGTTTCCATAGTTTCCATAATTTGTATATTTTTCTGTATGAAATATTTTTAAAAAATCATACTAGTTGACAAAACGCGCAGAGAGCTACTAGTCACACATATATCCATAAAACTAACACTATGATACATATGCTACTAGTTCTACTCGCTTGTCTAAACCCCGGGTTAACTATCACCAAATACTAGTATAATTATTGGACCTAAGTAATAAACGAATTAAGAGTCAATTCTTGCTTAAATTGGATTTTTGTGCATGGGATAAACTCGACTTTAGGCTAAACTCGTCTCTTAATTTGTCTATTACTTAGGGTCATTATTTTTTACTATTTTATTTTTATTTATTTGATGTTTGTTAAGAAATAGTAGAGGAGGAGGTTATGATTGAAAAAGAGAGTACCAACGGATACATTAGTCAAAAGAAACTACACTTAGGAGTCGTTTTATCAGCTTGCTTTGGTTAGAAAATGTACTTCTTCGGTTGAATTTTTATGCCCTCTGGTTTATTGATGTAACGATTACATATTTTTGAAGTACTAATTAGACCTTCAAAAACCACATATAAGTTTTACGTCTGTGACTTCAAGGCTCCAAATTTGCAGTTTATTTTGTATTTCAAGGAATTTCAAGTCCAAATTTTGAAGACCTTTATTCGAAAGAAAAATCCATACTGCCATGCTAACTTCATTGTGAAGTTAGCAGGGCACTATGACATTTTTTTTCAAACAAAAGACTTCAAAGTTTGAAACTAGAATTTCTTGAAATGGTAAATAAACTGATAATTTGGAGCCTTACTTCAAGTCTCTAGAATGCTTGGTTCACGAGATACACTCGTACCTGCTAACTTCACTGTGAAGTTAGCTGGACAGTATGATTTTTTTTTTTTTGCAAATTGGGGACTTCAAAATTTGGAACAATTTCGGGCCTTACTTCCAGTCTCTAGTATGCTTTGTTCTCGAGATTCACTATGTTACCTGCTATCTTCATTGTGCAGTTAGTAGGTGACTCGATTACACCCACTATTTGTTGAGCTGCAAAATCGGGAATATAAAAGCAAAATAAATGCAAAAAAAAAACTGCAAATTAGTGCGTTGGTCCCGTTACTCTAGGTGAAAGATGCCCTGCCTACTTCACAGACGTATACATTTTTCTTGTCGACTCTGGGTTTTTTTCTTGGCCATCTCCTTTGGTTCTCCTTTTCTTTCAGCAGTAGGTACACTGTTCACTATGCTTAATTCTAAATTAACATCGAGATTATTTGGACTACCAGTGTCACTAAATGAATTCGGAAAATGAGATTTTAGTTTGTTTGTATTTTTGTTGTTTCTTTCATTACATCATGACTTTCTGTATGATTTGTTTTGCTTTTTTATTTTTACATTTTGTGAAACTCTCCGTAAACATTTGTCAGCTGTTGCTGTCTTTTTGGAGACGGCAGACATATTTTGCGTTCCAGGCTTAAAGTATTTTCTTAAATTTCTCAAAAAAGACCCGAGGCTTAAGGGGGTGGAGTGTTAAATTAGGCCTAAAATTTTGTAATTTCTAGAAAACAATTCCTATTTATTTGGAAAACTTACGTTTCGAAAAAAAATTTAAAAACAAAAATTTTAGTATATAAATTTCTACACTACATAAACTTCTACACTATTTTTTTAGATATTTAGAAAAACTTGCACAAACGTTACAATACTATTTTTTTGTTCTTAAATAACAAAAAAGTGTTAAAATCTAAAATTTTATAAGAAATATAATTTTTGATAAAGGAAAATGGGCAAATTTGTATGGAAATTGGGTGCGAGCGGCCAAGAATGGTCTTATTGTTTTCGGATGTGGTTTGGTCCTACAAGTACGGTGTAGAAGTTTTTTCGTTGTGGTAAACTTCAAACTGGTATAAAATGCATTTTTGTGTTTAAAACTTTAATAGAGTTTTAGCTAGTGTTGTGGCTAATATGAGTAGTAGCCCGTAGCGTAATGGTTAGTGCGTTCGACTGTCACGCTGGAGGTCTGGGATCGCTTCCCAGCCTCGTCCACCTAAAAAACTAAAAAGTTTTTTTCAGGGCTACTGCCTCTTGCGAGGAATTGAAAAATCCTCCAAGAGTATCACTTGTCACGAATAAGTGCTTCTCGTCTAGCCGTTCGGATTCGGCATAAAATTATAGGTCCCTTCCATTCCTGTCGACAGACGCACACAGGAATGGTTGCGAGTTGTTAGTCACTAGGCCCTGGTTCTTCATGAGCCGTTGTGCCACCCGATTTATTTTTTAATAATGATGAATCATTTTTCTCAAATATCTATTTTTGTAATATAAAATCGCTTATAACTCTCATAATAAATCTTGACTACTGAGTGGGATTTAAACGAAAAGCCCACTCAAGAGCCAAGTGAATGATTTCCTGTTATAAACTAGTAGACTAAAAGGCAAGTACCATTTTGGTAGTTATTTTTGTGAACAAAACTGTTAACCAAATAAACGTTTCCTTAGCATTGCTCAAATTGTTAGTTGTCATAAAGCATAATGACGATGATGTAGGTATGTATATAGCAAAATCTATTCGTCTTTCAACCTTTCTTAAATTGCATGAAATGGTTTTTAGAATGGTAATTTATTACTATATTTAATACGGAACACAAAGTCTTTGGTTTGGATGTGGCACTGCGCACAGGAAATATTTCAAGGAAAGTGCCACCTTATCTTTTTGAGGGAAACAAAAAAAGGAAAAAAACAAAGGAATGTAGATTCTTGTTTAAGTAACCGAAATTGTTTCGGGAAATATTTTAACTCAAACTAGTATATTACAGGTTCCCACTAGGGCGAGTGAGAAAAAAGAAATCTGATTAAAAGCTTAGTCATTCCGGGGAGGTCTTGATGCTGCTGCTACCTTTGGGCTAAGGAATTTAATACTAAAACAATGTGAGCAGTAAAGGGCGAAATTCTATTGTCTTCAGCCTCCTTATCTATATAATAAGAATTACCAACCGACGACGACCGACCGACTACGACTGGTCGATCTTGAGGGTTACAGGCAGCCGGACGGTGTTCCTATATATTCCTCCTCCTACATAGTGTGGTGCTTTTAATTTAAATTTAATTTGAGTGGAAATGGTAAATTGCTTTTTTACTTTTTGTTTATGGGTAACTAAATTGGCAGTAGTAGTACCACCAGAGGATTCCGGAAAAAGCAGAAGACACCTCTCCAAAAGCAGCACATAACACAGAGAGGGTGTTATAGCTTGAAATTATGCTTATACAATATTCACTGAGACGAACAGGGGAATAATGAAAGTAGATGATGTAGATTGTTTAGCTGATAGTATGAGAGTTGCTTATACCTGGAGGAGGTGTTTCTACCAGGAAAACACAATATCCCAGAAAGAGTGATAGAATTTGAAGTGACTTTGGACATAGACCACCACCACCGACGGCGACGTCGTCGGTCGTCCTCGCCGCTACCATCATGTAATGAATATTATTTGAAGTGGAAAAGTATACTTTTAATGAACTTAGGTATAAGTGGGATCATTGTTATACAAATACGAAAACATAATAAAGTAGGTATACCTAGTAGGTATGCTTAAGGAAGTTTTTTTTTATTGCTGTGTAGTATTTGTTTTTTCAATGGTAGACATTTAAGAAGAAGAAAAATGTACGTTAATTTATTATTTGGATGAGCTCATATAAAAGTTCACATAAAAACAAATAGGTTGGGACATGGTTATGATGACATATTATTATTTTGACTTGACCTCATGTTTAACTGTCCTTTGCAATCTTGATCAATTTGCTATAGCTATTATTGTAAGACATTGCTAGCAAATTATTTTAAATATACAAATAACAACATAATCTGTTTAAATTATTTTAAAGGAAGTAAAATCTAACATTAAATTTGTATTACTTACTAGGGGTCATCCGAAAGTAGCTTAAATCATTCCTTGACAAGTCCTCTATCAGTATGTGAAACCACGTAAAATTCGGTTCAGTAATTTCCAAGATTAGCCCGGACGAACAAACAATCCGGGTAGACAAACAAATGTTCAAATAGTGAATTTGTTTTTTTCCTAAGAAATAACAACACAACGATCTGGTTAAGAAACTTAATCATTTCAAAATCATAGACAGGAAATCTAATTTTATGAATTTTATACTATAAACACACCTATTTGAATTAGTTTTATGATAAATCGCAAAGTAAATTAAGACATAGTAGTCCATTAAATTGTTACAAAACCTCGCCTTTGTGTTGGAACAGATTTTTGCTTTTGATTGGTAGCGGAGTTCAGTTTGAGTATAAAAATCCGTTTTTCGAGGTTAAGACCCCGATTTAATCGCCATATTGGAAAAAAAATACGTTGGATGTTTTCAACCATATCTTAAGAACAGTTTATATTACAAAAAAAAACTTAACACCATTCTGTAGGATAAAAGCCTTAATATAAATTTAAAAATTCGATTTTCTACAAGTCGGTGTTTTTTTTTACTTGCGATATATGTAATATAGAATATAGGGCAAGTTTAGGATTCGTGCAAATAAAAAATCGAGATAATTATCTTCCTTAACATTATGATGATAGAGAACGCGAAAAAAATGGGTCTCGCGATTCTGTCTGTCTGTCCGTCTGTCTGCACCTCGACCTGCAGCCTAAAGGGCTAAAGCAACTTTCTTTAAACTTTGGACTTAAGGTTGTGTGATTCCCTTGAGGGCAAATTGAATTTTCTTTTTTAGCTCAAAAAATAACATACAACCAATATACACAAATTGATTTATTTCAGAAACGGCTCTAACGATTTTGAAAAAAAAAAAATTACCAGCTAATATAATTACTACAATTAATATTTTGGTAAGAAAAAATTTATAACGGTACCTTAGGGGTGTCTAATAATTTTTTTTTGTCAGATATTCAAAATGGGTATCGTGGATCTTGTAAAGGATACCCAACCCACACAAGTATTTCTACGTCCCGGAAATTTTTTAAAATGGTACTTCCAGACCCCGCGACCGTTTTTTATGTAAAAAACACGTTTTTTTTTTCAAAGTCAACAAATGATCAAGAATTTCGCGTATCAAACGCGGTTTCACCCACTTTAAAAGATTTCTATTGACTCTCTAGGGATGCTAATAATAAAATAGCACAAGTAACTGCCCCTTAAAATTTCAAAATATGCCTTTTTTACTCGATAAATGGCTGAAAACACCCCAAAATCAGTCGATTTTTAAGCTTTTCTCGATTTTAAAGACCTCCGTGGGTTCAGGAACGAGCAAGTAAGACTTGTATCATAGGTAATTTCGTGTGTTGAACTGCCTACGGTACACCCCTACGGTACCTGTCATAGAACCGATTTTGTTCGTTTTCAAATTTCTCGTTTATGGCTACAACGATTTCAACCAAATCTTTTATATGAGAGGTCCTTTAAAATTTTAACAATTTTGCATATAAAATTTTTTTTATTTGAAAATTCAATATCTTGAAAACGGGTTGATGATTTTTTTTTAAATTTTGTGAAAAATTGTATAATATTAAATACTAAAAGTTGGCAAACCAAATTTAATTTTTTTTTAAATTTTCATGAATTTGTATACAAAAAAAAATTATTTAAAAAAAACCGCTCTAACGATTTTTGAAATTTTTTTTCATAAATTCATATTTTTCAAACAAATCAAATAGCATACTTTTTTTGAGATTTATATGTTTTAGCTATTAAAAAAAAAATTATATTAATTTATAGTAATAATTTATATTTAAAATTGTTTTTAAAACTGTTTTTAATGATATCATAATGTTTTAAAACCTTTATACAGGGTATCCCTTAATTCGTCAAGAGTATTTTAGAGTATGATTCTGGGGTATATTCTAAGAAAAAAATTGTTCCACAGTTAGGGCATATCTCCAATTTTGATATCATTTATCGGGAATTTAAGAAAAGTCTTATTTTGGGGTACCCTGGTCCATGTTACCGGTAATTGCGCCGTAAGTACTTATGATAGAAACTTCGCTTAGGCCTTTATTTTTAGAATGAATATCAGCCTTTCTAATTGCGTTTAAATAAATCGTGTACCTGTCTCAGTCTTTTTCTTGCCCATGTACGTAACAATACTTAAAATAAAAGTCAGAAACAAGTTTGCCCATAGATTTATGATAATTTGGAAAAACAGCGGCAGGTAAAATTTAAAAAAAAGTGTTTTCTTAGCTTTTAGCTCGAAAAGCTATAAATAAAAAATGATATGTGTGGTTATCGATAATTTTTATTTTATGTGTGAACTAAAACAGTTATAACAGGTGTTCAAATGAGTCCCCTTTGATTTTGTATGCATGCTAGAGCCTGTTTTCGTATTTCAATGATATTGATATTAATGATCCTCGCTACTGCCTCACTTCTGAGGACGCTTTGAGCATGTGCTCTTCTAATTCACTTTAAGTTGCTATTTTGGTTGAATAAATGATTTATTTCATTCTTCCCCATTCAAAAACATCCAATATTGTAGGGTCAGGTGATCTTGCAGACCATTGAACTGCTCTAACTTTTTCCTATCCAACGATTACCGCTTTCTCTTCATCTTGTCAATTGTAAACCTGTCGAACAAAGTGGGCTGAATTACCATCAAGTTAGGAATAAGATGAAGCTCGTTGAAACTATAGAATGTCCTCCAATAGTTCTGATAAATCATTTTGCAACAACTGCAGATGGTTTGTAGAATTCAACTTAAGTGGCTACTAAAATTAGCACTTTTTCTAACCAAGGAATGTCAAAGTGCACCCGTTTGAACCGTTTTAGTAAAAAAAATACTTAAAAAATTATCTAAAACCACACAAATAATTTTAATTCATAGCTTTTCGAGCTTAAAGCTAAAAAAAAACATTTTTTTTTTCAAATTTTACCTGCCGCTGTTTTTCCAAATTATCATAAAATCTATGGGTTTTTCGGCAGACTTGTTGCTGAATTTTATTTTTATTATTGTTGCATACATACATAGAAAAAAATTATTAAAACATCATGTTGATTACGCATTTTTTGGAGAAAATTGACCCCAAAATTCAAAAAATTAGCATGGGCAGGAAAAATGTAACAGGCTAAAAACTGAATATCTTAAGACTTAGAAAAGATGTCAAATTTATTTAAACGCAATTACAAAGACTGCTATTTCTTCTAAAAACAAAGGCCTAAACGAAGTTTCTGTGGTAAGTACTTACGGCGCAATTACCGATAACATGGATCAGGGTACCCCAAAGAAAGACTTTTCTTAAATTCCCGATAAATGATTTCAAAATTGGAGATAGGCCCTAACTGTAGAACGATTTTTTTCTTAGAATATACCCCAGAATCATACCCTAAAATACTCTTGACGAATTAAGGGACACCCTGTATAAGCACATTAGGGTGGCGCTTATTTTAGCAAAGTTGGCATTTCTTTCGTCCCCCCCCCTTAATTTGATCAAGGTTATAAAATAAAAAGCTGTGTAAAATTTTGTTCAAATCTTTTGATGTTAACACTTGTCACCGAGCAGTTCAAAGTTCCCATAGAAAATACATAGAGATTTTTAGCCTTTTACTAAAAAAATCAGCAAAAATGCAAACGTTGATGAATATTTATAAAACCTACTATTTATCTTAATTATTATATGGACTAAAAACGAAAAATATTTTCTATGGGAACTTTCAACTGCTCGTTAGCACGTGTTATCGTCAACCGATTTGAACAAAATTTTGCACAGATTTTTATATTATTACCTTGATCACTTTTAGGGGGAGCCCGAAAGAAATTCAAACTTTGCCAAAATAAGCGCCACCCTAATGCACATTGTCAATTTTAAGCTACGTTCAAGTTGTTAGCTACTCCCACGAGAGCAAGTTTGTGCGATCCAGTCGTGCCCATTTTTTGTTTGTACTTATGCTTACGTAATACTGTACTTCAATTATAATTGTGACCTTTTATAAATTATAATAATTTCTTGTTTTGTAGGCTATAGGTATAGCCTATAGCCTAAAAAACAAGAAACTATTGTAATACTGTACTGACAAAATGGGATTGCAGTTAGTCATGTGCTCTGCTCAGCCATTGTTTGTACAAAAATTTGAATTTCTTTCTTTTTTGCGAATAGCAGTTTTTTGTAAAATTTATACTTTCAATGCTAAAGTGCGAAAAAGTTGTTTTTTCAGTTTTTGCCAATGGACCAGCAAGGAAAATTAATGGCAACAACTAGAACAAATCGCAACTCTATAAGGCCTCAAATATAAATCACATTAAAAAAAAAGGAAAGATTGCACTATTTCCTATTGAAAAATACTTACAAATTGTTTGTACAAGTTGTGAACATTTTTTTCCTACAACTCACCCTTAAGAAGATATTGAAATTTCAAAAAAAAGATGTCGAAAATGCTCGTTCACATTTTTGAAATTTTTGAAAACAGCTGAATACTAAGTTTGTACATTATGTTAATTCTTATAGGAAACAAATATTAGTCTCTTCGTAGAAACAACCATTTTTAAGATATTATTATAAGTTTGACAAAAAATCTAAATTTCTGTTTTTTTTTGCCTTCTACTCCTAAATGGCAAAGTCGTTGAAAAAGACTAAAGCCGGAACCACACCTGTCTTGTGTGTTGTGTTGTGTTGTGGAGTCGTGTGTGCTGTGTCGCTATCGGTAAAGTGTATTTCATAACTGTAGAACCATATTTGTCTCGTGTGAGGAGCAGGCACCTGTTGTTTATTGAACAAAATAATATTTACAATTTGACTTATAACTAGTTAGATACGATGATATTATACATTTATTGGCACATATCGGGCCTAATCTTATACTTTGTCTTAAATTTAAAGGATTATGAAATATAAAATACATGTCAAAAAATTAAATCTAAAAATCGGCTGATTTTATGGTCCTCGGGGTGTTCCGTCCCGGTTGTCAAGTTGTGGTTTTGCTGGGGGGATGGGTTGGCATTTAGCCACGGTGATATGCTGACACTGTGTCAGCGTAGAACGAAACTGCTGGCTCGCTGCACGTGATGATGTTGTCAACCAGGATTTCCATCGTACTGAGGTATCTCGGCTCGGAGTTTCGCTGCTGAGTGGCCATCCTTCTCATCAGTTGATTTGGGTGACTGTAAGTCAGTAGGTACCTGTCCAGAGGGATGATGCTCGCCTCTGTGTAAAGACGCTCGTTGCTGTGATGTCTCATTCGCTGCCGATCAAAATGTAGTCCGGTACAAATCCTTAGTAACTTTCTTTCGAACATTTGAAGTTCCTTCATGGCCGTCTTCGAGATGGATTTGTCTCGTGTGTTGTGTTTCAGAGTGACGCAAAAAAAATATATGGAATGACAGCGACACACGACTCCATAACACAACACACGAGACAGGATTGGATGCGGCTTAACGCTTAATTTGTAGACCATAATATTCTGTACAAAAATATTTTTAGTTTTATTCATACAAATCATGAGTGACAAAATATTGCTACTTCAATACCGTCAAATGTCGAAAATACAGGTAATTTGCATACATCTTTTTAACGGCAAGTATTAAAGAAAAATTATGGTCGTAGAATTTAAGCATTATGTAACGCTATATACGCTTGCATTAACAATTTTTTTCTGGCAGCCATAATTTTGAGAATAACATTATTTCAAAAAATTACCAAAAGTTTAAAATACTGTTTTTTACATCTTTACTCTTAAATGACGAATTTGACGGCAAACATTTTGAACTTATTTTGTAGATTTAAATAATCTCCAAAAAGATATTATGACACTTTTTACAAATTTTATCAACAAACAGTGGAGTAAAAAGTAAACCAACTATTTAATTTAAAAAAAAAAATAGGTTTTGTGGAAACTTTCGTTTAAGTCTGGGATAATTTTTGATAAATACCAATTTCTAGAGTATCATGCCTTGCAGTCATTTTAAGTTCTGTCATGCCTCACTTAGCGAAGAGATAACTGGGTTAGTCCTATAAGGCATTTTAAACAGGTCAAATACTTGATAATTTATTTTATAAAATTGGTCTGTTACCGTAAAATCAGTATATTACCAAAATTAGGTACCTACATTTTTTTAAGTGTAAAGTAGTGTGGCCAGACCACTTTCAAATTTAAGAATAAATAAAAAGTCAAATAGTAACACTTCTTTTTAATTTCAAACCATAAACAAAAAAATTATGTCTAGCTCTAATCAAATCTCTAGCAAACAGGGTTGCCAAAAGTTGTTAATTGAGTTTCTAGGCAAATATTGAAAAAAATACATGCAAATTACCGTTGAGCTAAGGTCGAATTTTCTTAAATTCAACAATAAGTCAAAAATGTGTGCCAAAAACGGTTTTTGTTTTTCAAAAAAAAAACTATACATTTCTGAAATTCAAAAATTGTTAACAGAATAAGGTCATATTTGAAACAAGGACCATCCTGTTATTCAAGCAACAAAAAAAAAATGACTTACCCGGGGCTTAGACAAGCGAGTAGCATTAGTAGCATTTGTAGCATGGTGTTAGTTTTATGGATGTATGTGTGACTAGTAGCTCTCTGCGCGTTTTGTTAACTTGTATGATTTTTTTAAAATATTTCATACGGAAAAATATACAAATTATGGAAACTATGGAAACAAAACAAATAAATGAAAACAAAGCACTAGACTAGCATGATAACTGGCAGGCTACTCGCAGGCAAAAATATTATACTATTTGCCCTACTAGTTAAATCTCTCGTGTTCAGATACACTAACACACATATACGCTACTAGTTTTACTCGCTTGTCTAAACCCCGGGTTAGTTACCCTAAACAAAACATCGAAGAAAATCAATTTTTCGTTTTTATTAAAAATAATGTAAATTTGACTGTCTGTACCAATCATAACTTTGAATTGCCCAAATTAAATAACTTTAAAGCACAAAACATATCTCAATTCAGAAAATAAATGATTTTTGCATTATAGACACACCGAAAAATTGAAATTCGCAAAGAAAGCAGTAGTTGCCTTTGAAACTGAATTAAGTGATTCAACCTATAAATGTTCCTAGAGTATAAAATAAGAGTAAAAAAAATTACTTCTGTTTGACATTAAGCCATGAAATGTCAATACGCGCACCTACGCTTTATATTTAATCAGGAATCAAGAAGCTTTTTCATTACTCATTTAAGCTACACAGAAAATAATTCAAATGCTGCGAAACATTAAAAAAGAAAACAATCCGGTATTATTAGTAGGTATTATTCCATTCATATGTATGTATATAGGTTATGTGCCTCTGCCGTTATACTTTATCTACATAAACCAAGCATTGATGACAAAATACCTAGAATTGTGACAATCTTCAGAGTCAATTATGAACATTAGCATCGCAAGGATTTTTCTTTAAGCCAATTTTGTCTGTTATACGTGAAGACTAAAGAGTACTTACGAGTACTTCATATAAGGATAATAAAGAATTCTATATTTTTTGAATATAATAATGTAGATGGATAACGATGGCATTTTCGGGTGAAATCGGGGGGTGATGATTTATTTTGATATCAATTTTCTAAACGAGCTTATTTTTGAAAATAGGTATAGTCTTTAAGCTTTTAGGTATAAAGCATGATGTTTTAATTTAATGGGAGTTAGTTAAATAAGATTAAATCTGAGATACTTAATGTGTACTTGACCTGTACATACTCGTATCTCTTGAGTATATGTAAGTGAATGGTGCATCATTATCTTAAGATTATGTGTGCTTTTGTGGATCAAATTGCGTCTTAATTAAAACGTTTACCAGACACGATTTATATACATAGCTATGTCTATATATTTTAACGTGTATAACAAAAGCGACGATTTCATTGATAACTTTGTATTTTAAATATTTAATTAATAGGCTTCGATAAAAGCCTCTTTAGGATAGCTGGGGTCGAAATGATGTACAGTATTTACAAATTCTGGCTACACGAAATTCTATACATATGAAGAAAATTCTGTATGTATTTGTTCATAATCTTAGAAATAAATACAATTATTTAAAAAAAAAAAATGACAAAATTCTTGTTCCACGTAATTTGCACTAGATTTAAGATCGTGATTGAAAAACTAATTGGCATAAATAAAACAAATATTTTGCTCATTTTGTTTGGAGAGAATTACCAAAATTGTTATTTACAATTGGAATCAAATGACAAGTGAACTAAGTTAAATGAAAATCTTACAATGTTTTGAAATATTTTGTAAAAAAATTAAACTTAAAAGCTCTCTCCCGTTTAGGGGCCAGTTATAGCTATCATTAAAAACCATAATTGAAAAAGTTTGATGTTGAATTTGACACCTTTCGAAAGTTTGATCATTAAATATTTTAATGCAGAAATATAGCTTAGGACTTCAAAATTATTTCTCCTCCAAAAAAAAATAATTTTGACCCATGTCTTTCCCATAACGTAACTTTTAATTTTTTCAATGATCATTGGTAAGGTAGTTCATCATTGAAAAATTAAAAGTCATTTTATGAGAAAAATTGTGCAAAATTGAATTTTGTTTTACCTAGAAATAAATATTAAGTCAATTAGCTTTACTTTAGCATCAAAATAATCACATATTTTTTCTTCAAAATGTGTCAAAATTGACAATTAATATTTTCAATGATGGTTTTCAATGATAGCTATAACTGGCCCCTTAGTCAGGTTCTCAATCAATTTATTATTGCTTCAATGTTGTTTTTTGTTATGCTTTTTGTTTACAATTCAAAATGTGAGCATAAGAAGCATTTTGAAAAACTATATTCTGTAGCTACTTATACGGTTTTGAGTTTACCTACAGATATTTTGAATCACAGAATTTTGAAATACCTACAGAACTTTGGTGGTACAGTGCTCAAAAAAAAAAACATAGTTTCGGTCATACAAAATTTTGAAACCAAGGATTCTGATCACTTTGAGGGTATATCTTTCAAAATTTAGCAATTTAAAAGGTGAAATCAATAAGTGGTAGGTTGGTGATTTTACCGTATTACATTTTTCACAATTACAATTTAAAATACTTAAATACAAATTTAATTACAAAATTTCTTAGTCCAAATGCAGTGCGGCCTGATGACAATAGTTGTCCTCATCAGTTAAATTCTCGGCTCCGTGAAAAACTTCCCAAAGATAAAATGAAATAATTCCCCCAAACCGCAGATTTATTGCATATTGAAATAAGTCCCCAAACTCAAAGATGAAATAATTCCCTACAAATCCATGAAATAAGTCCCCAAAAAAAGAATGACATAAGTTCCCAGATTAAAGTTCTTTTTAACGTGTTCTTTAAATTTGTATTACCTAAATGAAAAAAACGCACAATTTTTTGCTTTTTTCTGAGCTTTCAAAGCTGAAATTTCAATTGACTAGCAAATGACTCTTAAGTGAAGATCTTACATTCTAAATCATGACGCAGCGCAGGGTCAAAAGCCTACAGGTGACCAATTCTCGACCTTGGAAGCTTTGAAGTGGTAAATTTTACAAAACTTCAAACGTTTATATTTCGATTCTGGATGAGTGTGAAAAAGTGAAATTAAATGTCAAAACTTCGTAATTTTGTATCAAGATTTGAAATTTAATATCACTTTTAAACACTCATCCAGAATAGAGTTATTAGCGTGTGAAGTTATGAAAAATGTATCACTTCACAGATCGAGAATTGACCCCCAGGTGAAAAGTCCATAATGATAAAGTCCATAAATCAATTGTGGGTATTCTCAGTCGCCAGGGAGACGCGTGTGTTATCTATTGGAGTGCTTTAAGTTTGTGTAATAAACAGTACCTTATGTGGCCCGCTTCGCGGAATCAAGGATTTTAACTCCCTCTTTGGGGCATCTGTCCCGCTTACGCGACTCCTTTGCTCCGATTAGGGTATGCTCACTGCTCAGTCGCCAAGCAGGCGCTTGTGTTGTCAGTTGATGTGCTTTAAAAGTTTTTTTTTTAATAAACAGTACCTTGTGTTGCTCCCAAATTTGGGGACTTTTCGTAGGGAGCTAACTAGGATTTAACTCCCAATTTAAAAATTAAATAAGTCCCCAAAGAGCAATTATACAACTCCCCAATTTTGGGGAGATTTTTCATATAAAAAAGTCCTTGTCTCTCACATTTTTGGGAAGTTATTTTTCATTTTCTGTTTGGGGAGTTAGTTGATTGGGGAGTTATTTCACGGAGCTAAATTCTCTTGTTACCTTTTAATAAGTCTCAAGCATTTAGTCTATGGCTACTATTGATGCATTCGCATATTATAAATTTCTAGGGTAATTTTGTTAAATTTACACACCTAGAAATTACAGGGTGATTCGAATATAAGGTGTGACAAAAACCTAGAGCGTGTAGGTTGGGTTGATACAAAAAAATCGTGAAAAACCGGAGGGTCAATTTTAGGTTTTTCAAACTCAATGCTCTTTTCAATTTCTAATAAAATATTGATAACGGGATGGTTCTATGACTTTCAATTGAAAATATTATAATAAAAAATAAAGAAACCAGCTTCTTAGTATAAACAAGAAAAAACGAAGCTGATGATAACTAACCGATTGCAGAAATGATCATTTAAGGCCGTGCGTCAATTGCGTTAAAATGTTGGTTAAATTTGTATTCCAGTTAAATTTGATCCGTTTTTATGGGGGTGAATAAAATTGAAGGGTTTTGCTGTGTCAATTGCATTAAATGGATTTTTTTATAACATACATTTCCCATCGAAAGTTCCTTTTGCATTAAGGAACCTATCCGCGACGGCATTAAGGAACCTATCCGAGACGGTGGATACCTTGATTTGTTGTTGCAATAGCTTTTTTCAGAAGAAACTACAACATAAATCTATCCAAATCGCTTTGGATACGATCTTGAACGCGGAAATTGCATTTTGATAGTGTCAGTCATGAACCTAGTATACCTGGACTGCTAGTCGATCGTCATTCTCATTTTTTAAGCATGACACACAAGAACTTATCTTCAACTTTTGGTTTGCATTACAATAATTTTGTATTTGAGTGTAAATATGTTTCTTTATTCATTCTAGATATTCAAAATATTTGGAATAAGAATTTTGTCTTTCCTTATTCAATAAAATACTCGGGATAAACCATTATTGTCGATTTTTTATTTATACCGAATAATTGAAGTGGATTTTTCATTCCTTCTGAAGCGCGGAGTCAAGAGAATACCAAGACAAAAAAAAATCAATGCTCATGCGGTTCTCCATCTAAGTACTAACCGCGCCCGAAGATGCTTGATTTCGATGATCGAACGAGAACCTGTTTTTGTTTTTTTTTTTAAACCGATATTTTCCGTAATGTCATTCGTCAAAAGGCAATGAATCCTTTATTAAATTTAAAAAAAAAAGAACACAATTGTCGTTGCTTTTGAGAGGCGAGAACGATAAATGAAATCATGGTGGTCCTATTTATCGGTACAAACACGGGGAAGCATTTTATATTGCCGCCATTCAAGGGATACATTTTCTTCCTCTGCATCACCTTCGCTGCTCCAAAAAGATGACGCCCAATTCTCTCAGAAGTAGGTTATTTGCACGAAACATTTTTATTTTATTATTTCAATTAAAACAGAGCTCTATTTTTATTTGATTATTATTTAATTTAAGATTTTTTCCTTTCGAAGTCAAATGCGAAAATTTTACACAACTAAATATCATGAATGAACAAACAGAAATGATGAAAACTCCCAAGTTTACTCACTAACTTCTACTATTTCGTTGATCAACTCTAGAGTTGAAAATCTAATGTTGAAAACGTCAACTTCGAGTGAATAAAAACTATTTCTCAAGTTGACTAAAAAATCCCAAAGTTATGTTTAACTTTGAGTGAATACGTTAGGCCTAAGTCGTTTTCAAATAACCGCTAATGTATCGATTTTTTTAAATAAAGGGAACCGTCGTGATGTTGGCTCCTAGCAGTCCAGGTATAATAGGTCGATGGTGGTGTAAGTAATGTGCAAGAAGCTTAATACAAACGTCAAAATGTATCCACAAGTTAAAATTTAAACGAGCTCCTGAGCAGGTTAGTCATGGGATCAAATTTAACGCACTTTTAACGCAATTGACACACGGCCTAACTGGATTCTTTTTAGTTTTATTAGAAAGTTGGTTTATTCACATAAAGTGTTAATATTTTTAAAAGAAAAAGTACTAGAACCATACTGTTTTCAGTGTTTGATTAAGAATTAAGAGAAGCATTGACTTTTGGAAACAAAAATAGTAGGTACTTAAATATGTATCTATTATTTTTGAAAAATTAGTTTCTAATTTTTGTTTTCATTTTTTTGTTTCAAAATTTTGAATTTGAAAAATAATTTTTCAAAAACTGTTTCCTAAAACAACTTTATTTAAAGATAGTTTTTTTTTTAATATTTTTTGTTTCTATTTTAAGTATGCTATTTTTAGAAAAATGCCGCTCCAGCCCAAAACGGGGCGGAATAGACCCCAACTCCCATACGATTTTTGTATGTATCAACCCAACCTACACACCTTTGTCACACTTTATGTGAATCACCCAATATCTCCCCTTATATCTTAGCCTTTTCTGTAGCGGTTTGTATTTCAATATTTATATACCTAACCTAGCAATTTCTTAAAATCATCTAATGAAAACCTGATATTTTGTGTGCAAATGAATGAAAATAGTCCGATTTTAGTATGCTAGGGTATTCGAAGGTTTTCGATAAATATCGAACTCGAAATTTTCACCTTATCTAAAAATAATTTAATCTTCCATTCACTTCTTCCTCGTAAGTGAACTTAATTATTAATTATTAAATTATATATTTACGCTCATCCCTGACTCACTGACTAGATAACGCTGTTATGATAATACAAAATAGGCTCCTGCACCTAAACGATCGGAAAAATACAACCAATAAGCTAAGTAGGTCTTGAAGTAGGTCTTGAATAGGGCTACATTGGGTAAAATGTTCATGGTGGCCTCTTGTCTAGAAGTAACATTTTTTTAAAAGCTAAGAGTTTCACGCTCATCTCTGACTCACTGCTTTACATTATCATAACATAACATAAATAATAAGGGTATTCGTCGTAAGTTTACAAATTGTGTAAAATGATAAGTTTACCTACACAAAAGTTTGCATAAACGACCTTTTTATTCATTTGGTTAAATACTGTGCAATTGAATCAGCTGTTCATTTATTTGACAGATTTGGTGTCTGACAGATTAGACGTGTTTAGATTTCGAAGTTATTTTTAAATGGAGAAACTCTCCCGAAGCAACGTGAAATCGGATCCAAATGTCTCGGAACAATTAAAAAAATGTAAGATACATGATGGAACTATAATTATAGTGGTAGGCTCACGGTATTGGCCGGACGAATATGAGCGAACACAAACAATTATATGGTGCACCCATAATGTCGGTTTCTTGATTTGCGTAAACTATTGCTTTCGGTAGTCAAGAGCGCCCCGGACTCCCAAGTGCACCTCACGGAAGAGAAACTCAATTCTGATTTTGATTGTTCAGAAATCTAATTTTCATTGGTTTATGACATCTGCTTCTGACAGCTTCCGACTATTAAGGATCACCCAAACCAATGCGAATCATTCGTTGATGAAAAAGAAAAGAACAATGGCAACACGTTGTTGATTTAGTTTCGCCGTCGTCAACGATTGGTTTGCATCGGTTGGGAACCTTTATAATTCTACCTAGTTTACGAAAATTAGCTTTTCTAAACATTGATTGAATGTAGACGTCCTAATTATTTTTTCTTGCATTAACTGCGTTTGAAGTCACAACTTTTATCGCCAACTTATCGCGATTCGATATTTACAGAACACAGTCAGAGTTATCCTTAGCTCTCTGAGTGGGATATCATATTATGTATATCATATTTCTGAACACGCCTAGTTCTAAAAGTCACAATGACGTTTGGATAAGTTTAACCAAATAAATTTGGTTAATTTTCCCTATCAAAATCCTTGGATAATTTTAACCAAATTGTGTAAGCCGTTTCCCCATAAAATTTGACAGTTCATTTACTAAATGGTAAATTTAACCAAATCTTAAACTTATCTAGTGTTTTACGACGTTGCATGAATACCCTTAATATGTTTGACGGGCGCCTTTGGTTTGTGAGATTTTTAGTTAAATTAACAATGTTTATTAGACTTCTAACTTCAAAACTGCTTTTAGGGCATTTTGATGCTACTGCCCATTAGGTATTTTAAAGAATTGCGTTTAAGGGCTAACTTAATCTGTATATAAATAAGCTTAACGAAATTTTGTGGTACCATTTACTCAAAAAGTATATATATAACTGATTTCGATAAATTTTATAATCTTGAGTGTGTGAGTTTTGGGTGGTCGAATTTAAGCCAGTTGGTGATACTATAGTAGCTATGTTAAATTGTCGCTTTTGATTGAATAAGAGACAGAATAAGAGTAGATACGATATTGGTTAAATTAGACCTTATATTCGAGCTCTTTGTAGTCGGGTAACTATCCGGGCTCACGACTATCCGCTCAACAAAGAACGAGGGGGGGTCAAAACTTCGCGGAATTTAATGGTTGGAGGGGTCATGTATGAAATTTGTTAACCTCGTATTATTTGAACATTCATAAGGGAAATCTATACTAATTTTGGTTCAAATCGCGTCATTAGTATCTGCGCTTCTGTTGCCAATCGCAATCAATCGGGAAAAAAATGCTCTCATATGTTCAGAAGCGATAGCGAGTGAAGTGCTCACGTGAGTTTTTGAATGTCTGTATCAAAAGCAGGGCTGAAATTATGGGCCGAATTGTGACTGGAGATGAAACTTGGGTTCATCATTTTGAACCGGAGTCAAGGCAGGAGTCAATGCAGTGGCTCAAAAAAAGCGCAACACCCCCTAAGAAATTCGAGGTCTCACAATCGGCTGGAAAAATCATGGCTTAAATTTTTTGGGATTTGGAAGGGATTTTGCTGATCGACTATAAGCAAAAAGGTGTCAATATTACCGGTGGATACTACGCAAACTTGCTGCAAAGATTAAAAGAAGCCATCAAAAAAAAGGAGGAAAATGGAAAAAAGGTGTTCTGCTTTTGCACGACAGCGCTCCAGTTCACAAGAGCAATGTTGCCACGACTGCTTTACAGGAATGTGGGTTCGAAATATTGAATCACCCTCCTTATAGCCCAGATCTGGCCCTTCTGATTATTTTTTATTCCCCAAATTGAAAAAAGAACTTCGAGCAAAAAAATTTACCGACGATGAAAAAGAGAAGTCGGCAATTTCTGCATATTTTGAAGGATTTGACGAAACATTTTTTTTCGACGGTATAAATAAACTTTTTGACCGATGTGAAAAATGTCTCAGGCTTAAGGGAGAATATATTGAAAAGAAAAAATAAAACCATGTTTAATTTCGCCCCCTTCTCTGCCATTCCGCGAACTTTTTGACATCCCCTCGTATCCAAATCCATATGTGTATTCGGGTTCCTCATACCTTTCGAGCAGAAACACATTATCCGGAAACCTGGTACCCGGTTACTTTTCTGTACCCGGATACTTGCATTCAATGCTTAAATAAACTGTTATTCATTTACAAAACGTCACAAATACGCAGTACCTGAAGCATTACCGGTAGGTACCCGTTCATGTTTTGGGTAACCGGGTACCGGTTTAGTAGTCACAAAATAAACGGTTACCCTTTTGTAATCAATTACGAGGGTAATAGCCGAATAAACGGGTACCCGGTTCGGACGGGTACTTTATACAACCAACCCTTTTTAACTAAACAAACATTTTTATTCGCTAAACAAAATTCAGTCTTTAAATTTTACTCTCAACGCAATGTCTAGGGTTTCTAACTCCCTTTTTGGGTTACTAGCTATAGTGTCAATTAGGGCTTGCCACGAGACGAGACTCTGCGAGACTTTTGTAAGTCTCGTCTCGGTCTCGTTAAAATCGAAAATTTTCAGTCTCGTCTCGGTCTCGTGTCGGTCTCGTATAATTAAGTCTCGTCTCGGTTAATTTGCGTAAACTGTTGATTATTGGAACGAAAATTTATCGATTATCGTTTGAATATGTGCAGAATAAAATAAATATTTAACCGAAATTGGATTTTTTAATTTATTAGGCCCTCTTTAAATTTCGGTCCAAATATACAGTCTCGTCTCGGTCTAGTCTCGGTTGCTTAAAAGGCAGTCTCGTCTCGGTCTCGTCATTCGAGACCGAGACTTTTCTCGTCTCGTGACCAGCCCCAGTGTTAATTTAACTACGTCTTTCAACAGTATGTTTTGTATTTATGTATATAGAAAAATAAGTCTTGATTTCCACTCCTCCGTTATATAAATATAGCTCTTTAACTTGAAGTGGTTATTTTTTATTGTCGGATTAAATTGGAATCGTCATATATTCATAGATCAGTTTATACTTATTTTTCAAAGGATATCTATAAAATAAGCAAACAAATATTGAGATACACGTAAATTACATGTTTATGGAAATGTCGTTTTAACCCAAAAACTTATAGGTATATCAACCTTTTAGTAATCCATAATATAGGTTATCTACAGATTTCAGTATATGGCCATGTTGAAAAAATCTTGGTTCAAATGTTAGGTATACGTGCACAAAGTGTCTTGTTTTCACAAGTATGTCATTAAAACGATAAGTATATACAAATACCATCGTATATTCCTAAAAAAGCTATACCTACGCTCTATTTACTTTACTCAAGTTTATTTTTTACAAATTTAAATGCAAAAAAACTACAAAATCATAATGGGTTTATGCCTAAGTACAGTTTCAAATATGAACACTTGAACACTTATCACAGGACCAGCATCATCATCATCATCATCATCATCATCATCATCATCATCATCTCTCTATTGATAAAAAGATGACAGATGAACTCAAGAAGAGTAGTATAGGTACCTCTATATGAAGCTGCTGAGAAAGTGTGAAAATTATAGAAGCAGAAAATGTATATCTATGTATAGTGTCAAGAGAGCCACTTGAATATGCGATTGACAGACAGCTCCTTTAATTCAATATTTCTTTCATTTGCAGAATCGAAATCCTGTTCGCCAGATGAGTTTGCGTGTAAATCGGGTGAAAGCGAATGCATTCCACTTGCATGGATGTGTGACCAGAGTAAAGATTGTTCAGATGGATCCGATGAAGCGACTTGCAGTAAGGATGTTATTTTTTTTTTTCTTTAGTATTTCTTGTACTTTACTCTGCACCGCAATTTGTTTTCCAATGTTGTTTTCAACAGCACACACACACATTCTCTTCCTTCGGAATCTTTTTTTCTGTTTTCTTTTTTTTCTCCTATTTGTCTGCTTTTTATCTTAGCTTTTTATTTCTGTCATTCGTTTGTAGTTTTGTAGATGCTTTATCATAATACAATTTGTTTAAGTACGAAAAAGTCGACTTTATTTATGTCGTCAATTTTAAAATAGATTCGAATGTTTTTGTTGGTTAAGGTTTAAATCATTTTGTTTGTGTTTGGCTTTGGTCATCTTTAACATACAACTGTATGTGTCAATTCTTTATTTTTATAATTTTTTTAATCTTTAATTTGGTATTATAAAATGTTTGTATTCAATAATTCTGTTAATCGGATTCGAAAATTCGAAGCAAAGGGTGTTTTTTTTTTAGTAATTTTATATAGACGTAAGGAAATACTTACTTAAGATTATACATTATTTTCTTCCATTTTTTTGTAAATCAGTAGCCATATGGAAGTCCATTTTTTGGCCATTTTAACGTATGAAGCTGCCTAAATTCTGAAAAGATATAATGTAGGCATTTGGACAAGCCTTATTTCAGCTGTCAAATAGACTGTCACTAAAAGCAGTGTTACCAATGTCGAAAGAAAAACAATGTAAAAAAAAAAAAAAACACCATTTACTAGTAGGTATAGGAATCTTCCTAATATATAATATAAAATTCTCTAAATATTATATACGACACTGGTACATTCCGCACATCAGTAAGTTGGAAAGCTAAATTTTAGTTTAAGAATACAAAATTTTATAATTCAAAATTATAGATTAGCAAATATCTACCTCTTTTTTAACTATGTATGTATAAGTATATAGCTAATTGCTTTGTCTGTGTTAAAAATATAAATGTTATAACTTGGTAAATAATGCAAAAAGCTGGCCATACACGACCGAGCCGAACGACTCAGAGCCAATTGGCTCCGAACATTTTGTACTGGATAAATGTCAACAAAGTTCGGCGCCGAACCATTTGGATATTTAGCCAGTCGGAAAACCACGAACCAAATTGGTTCTGAGCCGTTCGGTTCGGTCGTGTATGGCCAGCTTAACTCTTTGTTCGGAATTTTTGTTCTTAATAATAAAAGCGAAGGAAGATCGCAGGCAGTGGGAGACAAGCAGAAACATTTTGAGCAGTAAAAAAAATAAATCATTAAGGCTCTCCCAAACCAACTTGAAAATGGAGCTAAACAAAAAAAAACTGCCGTCGGCGAACGTTTCGCACCGTTTTGGGAGAGCCTTTATATTAAGTATATGTTTGCTTCGCAAAGTTAAGTGACAGGCGACAATAGAACAATTTCAGAACGTTACTTTGCAACAACATTTTGTTCTTGTGACGCATTTATACACAAGCGAAATGTTACTATACTGCCAAAAGAACCGCCAAATTAATTCTTTTGTCAGCTTAGTGACAGAAATACTGCCAATTTTCAGTCGTGTGAATACAAAATTTTTTTAAAGATAAATCTTGTCTCTCAATTCGTGGATGAAACCTATAACAGTATATACAAGGTTTGATGTGGTGTCCTGTCTTAAGTGGTAAAAGTTCCAGGACCATAAGGTTGTAACAACGAGTACAAATTTAAACAAAAAAATGTATATTCATTTATAATTAAAGTTCCTTTATAACATTTGAAAACATATGTACATTGTTAATACATATTAGAATAAATAATAAAGGTAAGGTCGAGGTAAACGTCTGAAATAACAGTTTGTAGCAATAAGTATAACTGTTTGTAGCAATAAGGGTATGCATGCAACGTCGCGGTAAGTCGGAAGTTTACAAATTGTGTAAAATGATAAGTTAACATAAAAGCTTGCATGAATGACCTTTTTATTCATTTGGTTAAATGCTGTGTAATTGAATCAGCTGTTCGTTTATTTGACAAATTTGGTATGTGACAGATTAGATGTGTTTAGATTTCGAATCTATTTTTAAATGAAAAACCTCTCCCGAACCAACGCATAATCGGAACTTGATGTCTTGGAATGATAACAAAATGTAAGATACACGATGGAACTACAACAGTCGTAGACTCACTGCAATTTCGGTTTCTTAATTTGCGTAAACTATTGCTTTCGGTAGTGAAGAGCGCCCCCGAGTGCACCTCACGGAAGTGAAACTACATTTCTGATCGAAAAAAGAGACACAACGAATTATGGCTCAGTTCTGATTTTGATTGTTCAGAAAGCTACTTCTCATTGGCTTCTGACATTTGCTTCTGGCAGCTTCGGACTATTAAGGATCACCCAAACCAATGCAAATCATTCGTTTACGAAAAAGAAAACAACAATAACAACTCATATTGTTGATGTTGTTTCGTCATCTTCAACGAATGGTTGGCATTGGTAGGGGAAAACCTTCATTATTCGGCGCAGGGTCAAAAGTCCACAGGCCAAAAGTCCATAATGGACTTTCGTCCCACTTCTGTGGGTCAAAAGTCCATAAATCAATTGTGAACTTTTGACCCACTCCGATGGGCCAAAAGTCCATACAAAAGTCTTGTGGACTTCTGGCCTATTAATTGTGGATTTCTGACCCACTTCAGTAGATCACTTTATAGATAGTTTTCTTTAACAAGACTGCTTTGGGTGGCCCACTTCGCAGGCTTAAGGATTTTAACTCCCTTTTTGGGTCATCTGTCTGTGAGTAGGGAAGAGTATACAAATTAATTCTTAACAAAATAAATAAATAATTCTTAACTTTTCTGCTTTTTTCAATATTATAATATGAAATTATTGTGGACTTATGATCCACTTTCTTTTTGAAAATAAGGGAATATTGATCCTACTTTTTCTGGACTTTTGACCTACTTGAGTGGGTCAGATCTCCGCAATACAATTGTGGACTTCTAACCCACCCACGTGGGACAAAAGTCCATTATGGACTTTTGGCCTGTGGACTTTTGACCCTGCGCCTTAAAATTCTACCTTAATAGTTTTCGAAAAGAAGCTACTCTAATCGTTGATTAAATATAGACGATATTTCTGAACACGCCTACTTCTAAAAGTCACAATGACGTTTGAATAAGTTCAACCAAATAAATTGGGTTAGTTTTCCCCATTAAAATCCTTGGGTTCATGTGACAGTTCATTAACCAAATGATAAATTTAACCAAATCGTAAAATTATATAGTTTTTAACGACCTTGCATGAATACCCTTAGTATATTATAATCGAATTATTACTATTTAAATGCTTTCCAAAATAAAACAAGGTATTCTTTAAACTGTCTGTACATATGAGAATGAACTAGCTATTACAAGCGTACCTATTCTCGCACCAGCTGGCATTACTGTAGCTTTTTTGCTCAAAAAAGTCTTTTCCGTTAAGTGAATTTTTTTTTGACAACATACAACATTTTATCTTTTAAAAGGGACATTAAACAATGAATAACTCAAATATTTTAACTTCGGAATGGGTAGTAGGCAGATATGTACAAAAAAAGGCACGACTGGATCGCTCGAACTTGGTCTTTAGTGGTTCAGATTTATTATCTGTCTAAGATTAAAGACGTTTCACTTCAAAAATACGATTTGTATCTAAGTATTCTATAAAAATGATTTTTTCTCATATTTGTTAATAGAAAAGTAAGTTCTTATTTTTTTGATTTAGGAAAACTATAATAATAATAGTAATAACTTTAACTATATGCCTGTAAAACCTCAGGTCTTTTAAATGCAATGCAAGGCACAAGTTAGAAGGAATATAACAATAGGTTCTCAATGGCTTTTTCATCAAGAAACTGGACGAAATCTAGAGTCTAGAAAAACAAGAGATACATATGTGTACAAAAACGATATCCTACACAAATGATTTTGTATACTGTCAAAATCTGTGGGCCAAAAACTCTTTAACGATATTATGTTCCATCGCTTTTCAAAGGCCCTAGAAAGTGCAGCACAAACTTCATGATAGTTTTGTGTACACATCATGCGAACACATCAAATGCAAACATGAGTTGCAATCACATAATCATAGTCCTTTCCATCTTCAAACTCATTTCATCAAATAATAATTTTGAAATTAATTTTTTTTTTTTCAATTTCAATTAAAAAGTACAAGTGACTTCAACTCCAGAAATAAATGTGTTTCGCCCAGATATGACAGTGGGCTCTTCAGTCAGTCTATCATACCTTACTAATACACAAATTTTGGTCTTAGTAGGGTATGAAAGACTGACAGAAGAGCCCACTGTCATAGCTGGGCAAAACACATTTATTTCTGGAGTTTAGGTCACTTGTATTTTTTAATTGAATTATATTCATTCACTCCACTTATCTTCATCATTTTTTTTTCAAGGATATACCTAGGTACATACAAATGTACATACATACCAATAAATGGTTAATTCGATTACTGCAGGAATTTCTTTGCCAGTTCAATGGTTTGAAATGGTTCAAAAAGTGTCTGCGAAAAAAATAAAGTCAAACGTTATTGCATCTTAAATAGTTGAAATCGTTTCCAATTTATCACTTCAAAGGTCTTTAAGATAACACAATCATTTTATGTTTTCTGGCATACCTATTTCTTTATTTTTTTGTTTTTTATAATATCAAAGGTATCTAATTTAAATATTTGATTTGATGGTGTGTACTTTGTTTTTTTTTAATGGAGGTTATTTAGTTTTTATTAGCTCGTAAATAAAGCCTAACAATTTATCCTACCTTATTTGACATCAGATTGAAGATTGGCGTGAAAGAAAAAAAAAACAATCTTCATAAAAAAAACTAAGAAATATTCTGCCAAGAACCTTCTGCAAAAAAAAAAACAAAGAAAAAAATTGAAACAAAACAACTTTTGTCAACAACATTTATTTTAAGTGACAAATGAGAAAACACCTTATTTTAAATTGCCAGTAAACGTGTATGTAGTCGTGTGCCGTCTAGAATTACCTCTTAAATTAAACAGATGGTTAAATAAATTTACATTAGGTAAGCAAGAAAACCCGGGTATATTAAATTTGTAGTCCTATTTTAAAGAAAAATTATACTGATGCTGATGGTTGGTGGAGAAATCCTGGATCAAACTTAAAATTACATGTCTATTTTTTTAGAGATTTCTCAGCAAAAAAAAAAAAAATAAAATAAAGACGAAAAGAAATACAAAAAGTTCAACAAAAAATGATCAAATTCCATCATATCTTATTTTTTAATGGCACGTGACGTTCACAAGCATTATTTGAAAGCAATTTTCCACATGCAATATTTATTGTTAAAAGAATATTTCATTTAAAGTGCTGTGCAAAAAAAAAGTTGCATCATTATAATAGCAATATTTTAGATTTTTTTCAAAACTAGTTTTATAGAGGTTTCAAGTGGCAAGATTTGTACAAATCGGTATTTTTTTATGAAAGTGATGATATCCCAGTTTTAAGATTTTGAGTTAAAGATACCAAAACTTTCGTCAAAAATAGCTATTTGTGCAAATTTTGATTTGATCCATTCAACTAGTTTTGCTGTAAACCTAGTTTTGAAACAAGTAAATAATATGGCTATAAAAGTTTCACAAGTAGTAAGTTACGAATTAAAAAAATATCTAAAAAGGATTATGGATTATAATAGAAGAATCTTTTAAGTCTGGCAAGTCTGAGAATTTAAATGTAAGGAAATTTATTCAGTTTACGAATTTGAGAATTTATGCATTAATTTTTTGTTTTGTCAATCTATATATATGTATACAAAAGAGAAATGTCGTCCGTGTGTGCGCGCATAACTCAAAAACGGGTCGTTCGATTTTCAAGATTTTGGGCTTGATGAATTTGTATTGACCCAAGGAAGGACATAGGACACTGTAGAAAAATCCCGAAAAATTTTCAAGAAAATTGGAAATCAGGGATCATGCTCTTTTTAATGCATATCTCGAGAACGGTGTCTTCGATTTTCACGATTAAGGGCTTGATGGATACGTATTGGCTCAAGAAAAGACATAGGACACTGGAGGAAAATCCCGGAAAATTTCCGGGAAAATTGGAAAACAGGAAACATCCAGTTTTTAATGCATAACTCGAGAACGGTTACTTCGATTTTTACGATTTAGGGCTTGATAAATTCGTATTGGCCCAGGAAGGGCCGGAGAGCATCGACTTTATTGCAATACGTGGAGAAATTGCAATTGAAAACAAACATGCGAGTCGCTTTACGAAATGACCAGTTCGCTGCAGATTTCTCCAGTCAATTTATTGGCGATGGGCAATGGCGTGATACCAGTGGACTTAGTCACCGGCCTTATTGAATTTACACCGAATTTTTGCTACTTTACAACAACGCCGGAAGAGCTCATCGCGAATGTTTCTCCGAATTTCACTCAAAATTATGTTAACCATGATTGGGTGAGTTCACGCGCGATTTTGGTTGCGAAAAACAAGAATGTCGATCATTTGAATTTCGTCATTCAAAATCAAATCGTCTCGGTGAGTTAATTTATTCAAATCCGTGGACTCCGTGATGGATGAAAACGAATCCACCAACTATCCCAGGGAATTTTTGAATTCTTTGGATGTTCCGGGCTTTTCACCACACAATTTAAAATTGAAATTCGGCTCAGTTATAATTTTGCTCAACCTCCATGCACCAAAACTTTGTAACGGAACGCGTTTGATTGTGAAGTGCATCAAATCAAATCTTATATTCAAGCCACGATTTTGAGGGGAAATTTAAAGGCGAGAATGTTCTCATTCCACGGATTCCGCTTATTCCGAACGATTTGCCATTCGTATTTAAGCGTCTTCAATTTCCAGTGCATCTCGCTTTTGCTATGACAATTGACAATCAATAAGTCGTAAGGACAATCACTGGATGTTTTTGGCATCAATCTTGAATTCCCATGTTTCTTACATGTTCAGTTGAATGTGGCGTGCTCACGTATCGGCAAAAAAATATAGTTGTTTTATTGTATTTAATAAAACTTAAGAATAAAGAATTTCAATTGACCGAATTACATAAAACATCATTGTATATCATGAATTTAGGGGGAACGAAGTTCGCCGGGTCAGCTAGTTTTGTATAATTTTGAATTCGTAAAACAATATTTGTTTTATCAAAGGGCACGGTAGTGCCCAGCCAAGTTCTGGCACTACACCTTTTTTACAGGATCAAACTCGGGCGATTTTCGAACCCCCTCTAACTGCAGTACTGATAAATTCAGAAACTTCAAACTCGCAGCATTCGCTTAGCTCACCAGGTTTAGTCAACTCACCAAATTTCAATTCCTTAGCATCAGTGGTTCCTAATATATATTACTGCCAAAATAGCAAAAACCGTAACTGACATCATCAAAATTATGGGGCACTTTCCGACATCGTAGAATCTTGTAATTTCGCCTTGTAGTGTATACAAAGGAAAAAATCGAAAATTTAAGTTTTTCCATTCAGTGGCCGTGTTACCCGCCCATTTTCAAAGAATTGTTATAAATAACTTGGAGCACTTTTGATTGTCATAGATTGACGAAATGAAGTACAGCGTTAGGGCTTAAAGTGCAGGCAAAGGAAACATTTTAAAATTTGAGATTTTTCATTCAGGGGGCGTGGTATCCGCCCATTTTCATAGAATTGATATAAATTATTTGGAGCACTTCTGACTGTCCTGGAATGATGAAATTTGGTACAGCGGTAAGGCTTAAAGTGCAGGCAGAGGGAACATTTTAAAATTTTAGATTTTCCATTCAGGGGGCGTGGCATCCGCCCATTTGAATAAGAATTGACATCAATTATGAGGAGCACTTCTGATTGTCGTAGAATGATCAAATTTGGTAAAACGGTAGGGTTAGAAGTGCAAGCAAATGCAAAATTTTAAAATTTGAGATCTTACGTTCAGAGGGCGTGGCATCCGCCCATTTTCTCAGAATGTTATTAATTATATGGATCACTTTGGATTGTTGCAGAATAATAAAATATGGTAGACTGGTAGATCATATGGTCAATACAAAGGAGATATTGGAAAATTTTAAATTATCCATTCAGGCGTGTGGCACCCGCCCATATTCTTAGAATTGATATCAACTATGTAGAGAACTTCTGATTATCGTAGAGTAATGAAATTCGGTAGAGCGATAGGATTTGATATGTAAGCAAAGGGGAATTAAAACTTTGAGATTTTACATTCAGTGGGCGTGGCAATCACCCATTTTAACACAATTAATATTAAATATATTGAGAGATCTTCTGATTTATGCAGGATTATGAAATTTGGTAAAGTGGTTAGTTTTCAGGCGTGGGTATACAAAAAAAAAGTTGAAATCATGAACTTTTTCATGCAGGGCGTTTCATCCACCCAATTTTTATGATAAAAAGAATCTTTACAAAAAGTAGTGAAATCACAACAAAAACATAAATGATAAAAAAGGAGCCAAACAACTTTGCGTAACAAGTCAGCCGTAAAAAGTAGTGAGATCTAAATGTGCGCCAAGTTCTAAGATTATTAATGTTAAATATTAAATATTTTAAGTAGAGTTATATGCAAGAACCTCAAAATTATCAGAGAAATCTGTTATTTAATGATTACTGACTTAAATTGAGATAGTTTACTTGGCAAGTTTTCTTATATTACCTAATTTTTCAATTTTAAAATGAAAACTTGACTTAAAACTTACCTAAAACTTAAAACAAAGCAACCAACTAAATGATTGGTATGCCTTGTTTACACATCCTCCCCTTGAGTCCCGGTACTCACACATTTTTTATAATACAACTCTCAAAGGATTGATTTGATCGAAAATTTATTTGTAGGTACCTACAAAGTTTGTTAAAAATATTACTTTCTACAAAAACATGTCACAATTAGTTCCCTAGGAGCAGCTTTTTTAAAGATGATTCTTATCCATAAGTCAAAAATAACTTGTTTTTGTTTTTTAATCCTTTTTTGGTGAAATTATCCAAACTATTTTTTTACTAGGTTTTGGTATTACACATTTTTCAAACGAGCGACAAATTACAAGTTAATCGTATTTCGATTTATCGATCACAAAGAAAGGCTTTTCACAAACAAGTCATAAACCTTACTTTACTTATATTAAAATTGGGTTAAATTTAAATAATCGTAGTTTACTTTTCTTTTTACTTTCATATCAATACCATAATGCACACATATGTGCTATGTCCATATCTTGGTGTTTTGAGATATTGGCAAAAACCCATTTTATTGTTTGTGTAGTTAAATATTTTCAGTTTGAAGCCTAGTACGCTGCTGATGCGAAACGAAAAATCCCATACAAAAATGACACAACGAAATCAAACGAAACATTTCCTTCTGCTTTTTGTTTTGCATTACGCTGTTCAATGAGCAAAATCGATAATTTGAAGCAGATCATGTGGAGAAGTCTACATCACGGTTGCAAAAGTCGATACAATTGTCCTTTTTTCGATACACTCGAAAATGTTAAAGTACACAAATACCCTTTTATAAAATTCAGTACTCTTTTGCCCTGCCAATTAATAGCTATTTACTTCAACAATATATAAATTTCATATACATATAAAATTCAAAAACATAATTTGCTATCAGGAAAAAGAAGGTTCGATTTTATTCAATTTCAAAAGTACTCTTATTGTGTCGATTCAATACAATGCAGCTTAAATTAGTTAAACGTATTAATATTTTTCCTCTACCTACCTGAGTAGTTAATTTTTTTAATAAATTCTCACTACACCTACTTTCTTTAAAAAGTTTATTTAATGTAAATTTTTCTAAGACAATATGATTTATCTTCCGTTTAGGATAAAAAGCAGCTAATTTCTTTTTTACACGAAGCACGCAGCATTATGATAGGTTTCCACTTTGTCGTTTACCAGCTGACGAAATACCTAATTTTGCGTCTTTTAACAAAATGACAAGGGGAATATCTTAAAATTACTTGTGTTTGAACTGGCAAACTGTGTTTGTCAATGAAAGACAACGAATTTCAAAGACAAGTGGAAATAACTGAATTGACTAACAAAATGCCACTTTGTCTTTGAAAGACAAAGAAAATTTTTGTCTAACATGTTTTATCCTTTGTCAATGACACTGATTTGACAGCTATTAGAACAGAATTTTTTTTCAAATTGAAGTTTGTTTTTGTAATTAAATGGTTAAAAGAAAATTAATTCCGTAAAATGAGTGACCAGAATATACGTTATCGCAATTAAGAGGATGATTAAATTTTGTAGAAGCTAACAGAAAAAAAGAGGGAGTCTACTCCTGGAGGGGACAACGGACGGAGACGACCCGATCTTTTAGTGCTGCAGTTCAATCAGGATCGACGCAATATTTAATGTAAAAAATGATGCAGTTCAATAAATCAAGGGAGTGCGCTAGAATAGAAATGTTAATTGGAAATGGTTGGAAAACAGACGAATATAAATTTCATATGTCATATGCTAATTTTTGATTTTGCATAGATTTCCAGTGCAGGAATATGTTGAAATAGAACATAGTTGAAAAGTTTTCTTACTACATATTTATTTTTGAAGCGGTTAGCGGAAATAAAGGAAAATTCGACGAGTAATTTCCAATTCTAATTGTTGAATTTCTTAAATAAATGTAGGTATAGTAAGTACTGATAAGATACTAAGCTAAGTTTTTTTTCTTTATAAATTTTTATCTGTTTTATTTAAAAAAAAAACTCCTCCTGCACACATCTACACAAATTTCATCAAAGATCTCATTAACCATGAGTGTAAGTTCGGAAAAAAGCAATCCAATTGGAAATACTTGTCAATGAACTAAAAAAGGCATCTGTCAAAAATTCTTTTTCTTTAAAATGAGAAACTAATTTGTGGAAATTAAAGACAAAAGTGAAAATGAACTGGCATTCGTGTCTTTCAAAGACCAAATTGACAGCTGTCAAAGTGTGTCAATTCAACGACAAGTAGAAACCTACTATTATGGTTGATTTTGCAGGGGATGGAAGCGGTTTACTGATAAGTCCATTGGTATTGACATGTGTGATGGCTGTACGATCACTATACAACAAGCTAGAGACTTAACAGGGAAACGGCTTGGAGGAGAAATTGGTCTTGTTTTAACCGATCTATATTTCGTTTTTCTTTCTATAAATTTTTAACACTTTTAACACTTAACACTTTCGGGTTTTTCCCCCTCATATAGTAACACAGTTTTTCACAGAGAGAGAGAGAACAAAAATACTACAACAACAAAATAGACAAAAACTGCTTTATTCTTTAACTTTTGACTATTTTTACGCGTTTCTATTACACAAGAATTGAATTTATGATGCAAATTAGGTCTTTATCACCACAAATAGTTCAAATATTTAATTTGATATCAAAAAATAATTTACAAACTTTTTTTTGACAGATAATTAATTTTAGAATATAAATTCTCTCAGAGTATTTCGAAACTGATTCGAAGTAATTTCCGGGTGAGATTGACGATCGGAGTATTCGACTCTGGGAAAAATAAAAATCCAGGGGAAAACAATCTCCCCCGGAAGACGATTTTTCATCCCTGGTCTACATCCTTTTTTCGTACACAATTAATTGACCAGACCATTAGTTATGCGCGGAAAAATGACATTTGAGGGGAATTCGTGTTTGTATTTGTTTTTTCTTTTATTACAGAAATGGCTTTCTGTGATTGTTTTCGCTTTGTGTTTGTTTTATTTGATTGTAATTGGTAACACTTTCAAAGAGATTTTTATCGCTGTGGTTTCCGTAAGCATTTCGCTGTCGTGTTGGAGACCAAAGAAAAATTTCGTTTCGCATCAGCAGCGTACTAGGCTTAAATTTTGAGACGTTAAACAAAGACAAATCAGTGAACATTTTGAATCCAAACCGAAACTTAGGTATGTACACTTCTCTGTCACAGCACTGTTTTATACAAAACATATTCTTCACTTTTATTTGTGGTTGACTTGGGAAGAAGTATAGCTACGTACGACGTCAAAATAAAAGAGTGACAGTCTTAATTCACCAAAAGATGGTTTTCGACAGCTCAAAGTTATAATATAGGTATAGTATTTGTGTGAAAGATATTGACAGACTTGAAAAGTTGATGATTTCCGGTTCAAATAATATCAAAGGTATTCCGCCGTCTTTTATATTATTTTCATGCAAGATACATTTATACATACGTATATGTACACAAACTCAACACACTACATTTATATCAACATTATAAGGAACTTTGAATGGAAACATTTATCCACCTATCACCCAGGCAGGTCCTGAGTGACACACACAAAAAAAGAGTACATTAGGTGTGCTTATAGGGAAAATGCAAACAAATTTCATTTTATTTCTTTTTTTTTGTCTTTATTTTATTCATAAAGGAGATACTGGTGGTGCTTGTTCACCTATAATACCCTCACCAATAGATTTCAATATTATTTTGAAGTACATAGTAGGTTGTAGATATAGCAATACAAATTTTTTGAACCCATCTTCACACATGAACATAATCCGTTTTATGTTGGCTTCTTTTATAATGTTGTAGATACTGACTGCATTGTGAAATAAGCTTTCCTATTTCTACAAGTAAAGTCTTCCGAAATTTTGATTTTAGCTCCGATGTCAAATATATTTGTTGATTGATTAATATTTTATGTAGGTATTTTGTATGATTAAAATGTTGTTTCATTCTAAAAGTCCTAAATAACAATATGTAAGAGAAATGTTTGTATTGAAATTTAAACGGTTGTCTTGTCAGTACAAAATACATCTCATTGACACTTTTTACTTCAATCTGAAAAAAACCTAAATTAATCCTTGGAATCTTAAAAATGTATATAGTAGGTACAAACGAGTATTAACAAATAAAATTCTTAAATCACCTCTTTTCTATACGTGAATAAAATTAAAAAGATTATTTGGCTTTCTTTCACATAGGATAACGTGTATCTCATTAACTGAAACCTGGTAGGTATTTGGCATGATGTGCGATAAGCTGGAATGAAATTTCATTCGGTTTGTTTTGTTGTAAGCTTTTGTATTTATATTTGTTATTTATACAGAATCAACTCTGAATAAAGTTCCAATCTACCCTAGTAAAACTATAATGATTTTGAAAAAAAAAAAAGAACAAGATTTGGAAACACCGCGCATACCACACCACGCCAACCACACCACGCCAACCACTCCGGGTCTTACACTCTACGAGGAGTCATTCTATTTGAAAACGTCTAATAGAAAAGACATCGCATTTTTGATATTTTTTAAACTTTGTTGAAATCAACTTTAGGTTCCAAAAGATGGAAATCCAGCTGGATTTAATTTTCGCATTCACCGTTCCCCCTCTTCCCCGATTTTGTTAAATAATAGCTCATTCGATTCAACATCAATAGAGCAATAATATTGAATCTAAAAAAAAAAAAAAAATTCAGAGTATTGCACATAACGGTTCTCAAATTCTAGTATTACTTTTGTTATTATTTTCAAAATAGTGCTTTCTTTAAACCAGTGCGCTCATAACTATGGATGAAAATAACAAAACAAAACTTTCAGAAATTAAAGCTGAAACTACAAGCTAAGAAATGATAAAAATTTCATCTCGATATTTTTTGTCGAACGGAGTGATATTATGGCCTAAGAAATGCAATTTTTCAAAATATGGATTTTTTTTTATTTAAAAATATGTATGCTTAGTATTTGAGAAACATAAGCGCGTTACATTTAACAGTCAGCATACGGGAGGCATTTAAAAACCAGGAGAAAACAGTAAAAAACACGTTTTTCAGCACAATAGTTGATACTGGTTGGTTGTGATTTTGTAAATTAAAATATTTTTTTTTTAAAAACTACCGTTTATCTTTATCTCTAAAATGACACCCCAAACGTATTGATATCTTTAAAAATATCATTTCTAAAAATAAAATAAAAAAACATTAAAATGATGATTTTTAAATTTCTCAAGGGAGGTAGAGGGGGAACGGTGAATGCGAAAATTAAATCCAGCTGGACTTCCATCTTTTGGAACCAAAAGATATTTCCCACAAAGTTTAAAAAAAAATCAAAAATGCGATGGCTTTTCGACGTTTTCATATGGAATGACTCCGAGCCCAATTCGTCCGCGCGGAGTGCGAAGAAGTCATTTTCGAAAAGTTGAATTTTGCAAAAAAAAACATCATTTCACAGTTTCGTTTAAACCTTGAACTGATTTCATTTATATTTTATACTGGTGATCTGGAGTTTAGACTAAAAGTGGAGTTTATACTTCCACTGTGAAACTGGGGGTTAGAAGCTTCCCGTATAACACCATAAAAAGAACTACTGAACTGTTTTCGAGAATCAAAAACCAAAGAAATAATAGTAATTAACTGATTTTAATAAATAAAAAATAATATAGTTGCGGCGGCGAAGCAAATTTGTATGGCAAGTACCCTAATTTTTGGTCCAAGAAATCCAGTGGAAAGCGATAATCGTTTGACGTCTGAATTCCACTTTTACCTTAAATAACTTGAGAAGGAGTGCATTAATTAGATGAGAAGTAAGGACTTTTTTTTGAGAATATTCAACTTAAGAATTTGTCTCTATCCTATCCGTATGGTAACCGCTCCTATAGTATTAAAATACAAAATAAAACAAAGAAAATCATCATCATATAATATTATTCGTGGTATTCTTTGGCCTTTTTAAGAGCATTTAATCTTTTTGGCATGAAATTGCCAAGTTTATTTGTTATTGGACATTGTTGTCCAACAAAGCTCAACAGTTTTCGATCACACTCGTCTTAGGTGACTGCGCCGGAGGTTTCTTCTAGTAAGGCCAATTCTAAATGAGCCGGGTATGCAAAATTCCTGACATGTGGTATGCGTAATGTTCCTGGTGAAACGGATATTTTGATAAATATCCAACTTTTCGGAACTTTTCATCAAATTATTTTTAAATATGAGTGAGGTTCTTATTTTGTCCATCGTCCTCTCCATGAGCGGTCCAGGTCCATATATTAATACTTTCCCTGTACTGTTGGTTCAAGGTTATATGTTTTGAGCTCTATATTTGGCTTCCACCAGTAGTACGACAACCCTATACCTTTGGTTCTGACCGGTTGTCTTGGGTCTGGTACAAGCCAAATACAGAGTTTACAACAGATAACCAGTGTATCATGACGGAGAAAGCGTTATGGTTTTGGCTTGTATGTCTTCAGCCGATGCGACACGGGAAATTTGGAGTTTGCGATATTTTAAAAAAATTTGATCTAAAGTGCTAAAAAATTGGATATTTATCAATTTCCGTTTCTGCCAGGGTCATAACCCAAAGTACAATCCCAGAATCGTGCATGCCTGAGTCAAAATGAAAATTTGAATGAAACAGCATCATCTTAAGTGTGGTGCCACCAAGTTTTTTTTTGACCGAAGTTGTAGCTTTTTTTAACGAATGCTAACCCGAGCATCATCTGGCATACGCAAGGGGAGGGGGAGGGGGTTACGCTTAACACCACCGCTTAATCAAAATGTATCCCGCACGTCTTCTTTTGGGTTTGAAGAAAGATAAAATATTTATTTAAGATGTTAAACTTTTTCATTGATTAATGCCTTGAAAACAAGTATGTTAAAATGCGCTTCAAAAATGCAAACAGGAATTCTTTTCTTTCCTTCTACCTAGTGCCGTGCATTGCATTTAAAAGACAAAAATTATTATAAAAAAAAATTGTTAAAATTGTCCTTTCCGCCAATATCTCGAAGACTTTGAATAATACTTACCTACCTCATACAATGATTTGTATAGCCGTTTAAGGTGCCATTGAAAACTATCGTTCAAAGTATTCACCCCTATTGCGACTGTCAATTATAGATTGATAGTTGATAAATACTGAAATTTGATATTAAACAATCCAACTGCTGAAAGTTTTGGTCATTGAGAGTGCATCAGTCTCAATGACCAAAACCGTCGTTAATTACAAGAAAATTGGAAAAAATCGATGAGTTGTTGATTAAATTTTGAATAAATTGCCTTTTAAAATGCAAAATTTCAATATTTATCAACTATCAATGAGTAATTGACAATCGGAATAGGTGTGGTTGTCTTTTGATTTTGAGGCACTTTAACAAATAACACTTTTGATGTTTTATTACCAATATTAAGCTTATTAATTATTTTATCAACTTGGTTGACCACTTTTTTATATAAAATCACTTCTATTTTTCTAATGAAGAAAATCGTTTCAAAGCTGATTTTTTGTTCCCAGAACTGAGACACAATCGTTCCAATAATTTTTGTTTGTTTCTCTTTGTATTCTCTTCAGTCAGTAGTTTTTTCAATGATCAACTCTAACCTGAAAGTTGTTTCTTGAATGGACAAGTGGACTTTTCAAATGACAGGCATTTTCAGTGATTTGATTACTATAAGCGACTTAATAAGAAAAATCTTAAAATTTAACTAATTTGTGTTACAGTTATGGATTTTATCAACAGTTTTGCTCCAATAACCTACTTGAGTCTATTGGATAGAATTCAAAGAAGAGCTATAAAAATGATAGGTGATAGAAATATAACGGAAGCAATTGCACCTCTAGAACACCGCCGCAATGTTTCATGTCTCTCGTTATTTTACCGTCATTTTCACAAACAGTGCTCTAGGTAAATAGCCAGTTGCATTCCTCCCCTTAAACAATTCAACCGTAATACTCGTGCTTCTAGGAATGCCCATCAGTTTACCCTTGCTTCCAACTTCGGATGTACTGTTAAGTATAGAGATTCTTTCTTTAGTCGCACTACAAGAATGTGGAATACTCTACCTGACACTATTTTTCCCTGCCATTTTGATATTCAGAGGTTCAAAACCAATGTGCATCGGTATCTCTTCTTAAATCCTTTCCTATTTTCCTAACGCTCGCACTGTGTTTAAACAATTTAAGGGTAGTAAAAACCCCTTAAGTGCGCGCTTCATATAAAAAAAAAAAAGTGGATGAAAACCGTAATTGAAAATTTTAATTTGCAATTTTTAGACGGATGGAAAGCTAAATTAATGATTTTTTCGGTGCAAAAGTAAAGTGTATGAGATGACTTAATACCTACTTATAACTACTTCTGATATTTCAATGATCAATGTTAAAGTAAATAATATGAAAGTTGAGCGAAAATTAAATATTTGTTTGACTGGAAATTATAATGAAGTCATAAGCTTCTTTTCACCTAAAAACGTCTTTTATTTTTGCTTTTTCTAAATTTCAGATTTCTTTCTTCCATAATTTGTATATTAACTAAAGTCTGCAATCTGTTTATTTTCAACTACATACATAAGTAAAACTAGTAGTCTCAGCTTTTCAGAGATGAATTAAGCCAGAGTTAGTTAACTTGGAAATTAATATTTCTACAGTTAAAGCCAGAAGCATTTTTTCAACGAAGAAATTTAAAGTGACTAATAAAACTCAGGACAAAATAAAATATCAAAGGTATTCGTTGAGTTAATCCAAGTTAAATCGCCAAATGTATGTTTAACTTAAATCCCGAACTGGGAACTTACTTGATTAAATCAATTATTCAATAACTCAAAAAATTATTTTTATTCTTTTTAGTTTATAAAAAGAGCGAAACATAAGCGCATATATTAAATTAAAGAGCTATAATTTAACAGGCTTAATATTTCACTATCTATAAAAATAAAAAAATAAATCGGGTGGCACAACGGCTCATGAAGAACCGGGGCCTAGTGACTAACAACTCGCAACCATTCCTGTGTGCGCCTATCGACAGGAATGGAAGGGACCTACAATTTTATGCTGAATCCGAACGGCTAGACAAGAAGCACTTATTCGTGACAAGTGATACTCTTGGAGGGTTTGTCAATTCCTCGCAAGAGGCAGTAGCCCTGAAAAAAAACTTTTTAGTTTTTAGGTGGACGAGGCTGGGAAGCGATCCCAACCTCCAGCGAGACAGTCGAACGCATTAACCATTACGCTACGGGCTACTACTATCACGGGCTACTACTATATTCACTACCTATACTCTAACTAAAAAGCTAGTCGAAATGAAAATCGAAGACATTTCAATTTTTTTGAATCAGTTTAATTTAATACCAATGAATCTTTAAAGTGAACGTTTTAAATTTGACGTTTTCGGAATATTTGAAAATATTTCGTGACCTTTGGGCTCTTATAACGGACCTAGCGCTAATCGGATAGTTAAAGACCTTTCTCAAATAATAATTAACCGCAATTTCAAAAGAAACGTATTTACCCAAAGTCAGCCTATTACAAAATATTTATATCTCGTTCGCGACGACGCACGGACGGTCACGATCACAATACGTTCACTCGATTGACGGTAGTTTTCATGAGATCGAAAGATCATTTATTCACGTGGGACACGGCTTGGCCCTTCACAATTTTGTTGTTGTTGTTTTATGATTCATATAATTCATTTAAAAGTATCCACTGTCTCAGAATATGAAGCTAACATCTCAAAAATACATTTCCTATCCTTATAATCAACGTTTTTGAAATAAATTCTCTTTTATAAATAAATAATAATCAAAACAAAAATCACAATATTTTTCGGAGAAGCTACTTACAAAATGAGACATTTCCTTTTCTGTTCCTTTTTTTCATTTTTAATGTATGATAATGTTAATATACCACTGGCAACTTAACAAGACAACAAAAATCCCTATGTCTTCACTCCATTTTTACCTTTGCCTGGAATAAATAACTGACAGCTATATAATATCCTATATCTTAAACATGACGTGTGTTTGTCAAAAAGTCGTAAAATTAAAAGGGCCTCCTCTGACATGTACCTATATACATATGTATGTATGTAAATGCAGGAGGCTGTTATAGAAAGTATGATGTTTTGCTTTTACAACACAACAACAACAAAACCCAGAAAATGTAGGTACATCGTATATGTAACAAAAACGACAACAAAACAAACATCATGTATAGAGACCCTCGGAAAGCCATCATGCATGAAAAAGCACCTATAAATTATTCAGGCAACCATCTTAAAGAAACCTACATCGTTTTTGGAAAAATTGTAAGGGTGTATAGTTGAGTATGATGACTTGTTTTTTTTTTTTTTGTATTCACTCATTGTAGGACTATCCTATGACTATGGAAAAAATAGTCCACTTCGTTGAATATGGGCCCCGAAAGTTATCTTGTTTCAAATAATATATCACACCTGTTGTACAGATACCTTTACTTAAGTTTGAATTCCTAACGGCTATAGATTAAGAACGAGACGCATTTAGGATCGAGGTTGAGAGATTTCTTTGGTCAAATTAACACTCAACACATTTACAATTTCACAAACACATTGCCATAGTCAAAGGCATCAACATCTGTTTGTCCAGCCCTGTTTTTGTCTTTGTTGTCGGCACCTCTTTTCCAATTTTCTTTACAGATTATGTTATTATATGTGTCAAAAACCTTAGAAAATCCCTTTTTGAAATTTAAATAAGCTCGCATTTGTATGCTTTTATATTTTCTTTCTTCGCTTTTTGTTTTTGTCTTATCTTTTGTTGAACCCTTATTATTTTTATTCGGGTTATATACAAAAAAAAAGCTCCACTTTTGATTTGCTTCAAATTGTAGGGAGGAATATAGAATAGACATTAAAAAAAGGCTAATCTAAGTTGTCTGGGGGTAACACTGATATAAAACAGAAGTTGTAACATCATCAGCTGATGAGATTATTAATCTAACATCCGCTGTGACTTTACTGAAACTATATAGAAATTATTTAAGCGTTAAGCGTCAGATAGAGAGTATGTTTATTTTATGTTGGAAAAAGCTACACAAGTCTTTCTGACCGTGTGTAATGTCCATTAGGATTTTTCTATACTCTTTCCAACAAAAATAGTCAGTACAGGGAAGATAGGACGCTTGCCTTTCACTCTGACTGTAATAGATGCCAATAAGTTCGTACTGTTTTAAAGCTCTTACATGGTTGCCGTAGTAAGCATACTAAATCACCACAAATTATTTGTTTTCAAAAGCTTTAAAAAAGCATAAATCCACAAAGCTCCTTACCAAAAACCAAAGAAAAATACTCGGCGATATGTATAAACGTAGCAGTGGTAACTCTGAATAGCTATCCAGATACGTTCACTGTTATTTTACGCGGGATTCCAAAACAGCTTTTGCTGTTGGATAGCTATCCAACCTATCAGAAAAATTTTGGTATCCGTTTATATCCCATGCGAAATGTCAAAACCAACCAATACGTTGGAAAACCTATATTGATACGAACCTATCTTAGATAGGCTATCGCATAGGTTTCTGAATGCGGCCAATGTGTTTATTTTAAAAGCACCCAAAACGAAGGTTGATTGCATGAAGGACGCACAATCAAAGCAGAAGCAGCAGTGTGCACTTGGATGTGTAGTAGGTAGGTCATGGTGGAATATACGCGAGTTTTTACAAGATTACAAAAACAATTTGTATGAAACTCAGTGGTTCTTTCAGTGGGAATTTAGCAACAGGCACCAGTGTATTGCAAAAAGCTCTCCCGTAAGGCCTGTACTGACTATTTTTGTTGGACAGAGTATAGCTCACCATTCTTTGAAATAGAATTTTTCAAACTTTAAAGTTCTTAAAAGACATAATTAAGCATGAGCATGTCTTATAATGAAATACATTTTTTTTTTTGAAAACAAATTCATTCACCAGTTTGCTGTTAATTCGTCGCTGCCAGAAAGTGTTGTGACTCCTCCTGTACTTGAGAGCGCAAATGATTTTATGGGACAAATCTTCTTTCGCACTTGTGCAGTTGCTAGACTTCTAAAAGATCTCGACGTACACAAATCCGCTGGCCCGGATAGTATCCCTCCCATTGTTTTCAAGAGGTGTTCTTCAACGCTGGCAAAACTACTGCATAAGCTTTTTCATCTGTCCTTCTCTCCTGGTCTCTTTACGAATGAATGGACAACAGCATTTGTCAAGCCTGTCCCAAAACAAGGCGTATCTTCTTCACCATCCAACTATCAACCAATTGAACTTACGTCCCTTCAAAGGTCATGGAAACGCTGATTAATTTTTAAATAAAGAAATATCCTGAAGAATGAAAGCTTCTTAATTACGGCTTTCGTAGCAATAGGTCCACTGGTGATCTGATGGTATCTCTCACCGAACAATGGCACAAATCTTTATATCGTTCTGGAAAAAGTAAGATTATTGCGCTTGATATTTCAAAAGCATTTGATAGAGTTTGGCATCAAGCTCTCTTATCGGAAATGCGTGCATTTAGAAATTACCTTTCAGACCCATCAATACAAGTTGTATTGGACGGTTTTAAGTCTGATATCTGATAAATGCTGGTGTGCCCCAGGGCTCCGTTTTGTCTCCGACTTTCTTCCTTATATTCATCAACGATCTTTTATCTGAAACTTCTTACCCATTAAACTGTTTTGCTGACGACAGTACCCTCAGCATTTCATATTCGTTTCTTGATTCACATCCATGCCCTTCAGATGTGGAACTTCAACGGCAGCGTATGATAAGCTCATTAAATTCTGATCTCGACAGCATTGTCCAATGGGGAAACAAAAGAATTTAATGCTTCCAAAACTCAATGCTGTCTCCTGTCGTTAAAGCGGAACCCACCCTAGGTGTTTAGGTTTTCTCCGTCGATGCAAAAAGTTTTTCTGCCCTCCTGATCTGGCCTTTATTCGTCCAAAACTTGAGTATAACTCCCATATTTGGGCAGTTGCTCCAATAACTCACTTGAGTTTATTGGATAGAATTCAAAATGATAGGTGAAAGAACTATAACGGAAACATTCTCATCTCTTGAGCACCGTCGAAATGTTTCATGTCTTTCGTTATATTACCGTTATTTCCAAAAGCAGTGCTCTAGTGAAATAGCCAGTTACATATTCCTCCCCTTAAGCAATTCAACCGTAATACTATCGCTTCTAGGAATGCCCATCAGTTTTCCCCCTTGAGCCCAACTTCGGACGTACTGTTAAGTACAGAGATTCTTTCTTAAGTCGCGCTACTCGAATGTGGAATGATCTACCCGGGTCAATTTTCCCCTCCCATTGTGATCTACAGACATTCAAAACCAATGTGCATCGGTATATCCTTTTAAATCCCCCCCAACCTACCTAACCGATCGTGCTGTGTATATCAAATTAGGGGTAGTCACAACCCCTTCTGCACGCGCTAAATATAAAAAAAAAATATTTTTTAAACAAACTGTGTCAAGCTTTTAAATTTAAGTATTTTTGTGTCGCGGACCAGCGCTCTTAAGCAAACTTTTGGAAATTTATTCTTACACCTGTGCATTTCTTAGGGTGGGCTAAATTGACAAAGTTGCTTTGATTTTGATGATACCATGAAAAATTGGTTGTTCGGGGCGCAACAAAAATCGACTAAAAGAATGGGTTTAGAATTTTAACGATAAGATATCCCTTATCGCTATTTTGTTTCTTTTTTTTTAATTTTCTAAAAAAAGTTCTGAAGCTTTGACAATATGATGTTTACCGAGATACATTATGGTGGACATTGAAAAAATTCATTTTGGATGAACATAAATCAGCTCGAAGTGACAGGTGCATTCAAATATGAAAATAAATGATGATATGATATAATTACGACCACCCTAATGTACACATAGACACATTGAAATGCAACTTATAAAAGTTCTAGTTTTTTTACTGTATGACAAAATAATTTCTATAGCGACATATTTTTCTTTTTTCTTCCTACTTCTATTACAAACATAACTACGTGAAGAATCATACGAAAGATAATAGAGTTACTTAAGTATCTGTGCCAGTAGTTTTCTATGCATGCAACCACATGGTCACCCCAAACTATGTACAAATTGAGTGCTTCAAACAAAAAAAAAAAAAATATCCCGATTCTTTTCACAACTTCTTATATTTGACGTCAACTTTTCGTTTATTACATTTGGCACTTAGCAAATTTTCTTCAACAGAAACTATATCGGAATATCACATTGTAAAACAGTAGAACAGAAGTGCCTCAAATTTGACAAAATATTTTTTTTATTTCTTAGTGAAAGATAGGATATGAAATGCATTTGAGTTGGTATTGTTGATGTCATCAATTTGGAAGAATTATAAAACTTTGACTTTCTATTGAATCCATCAAAAAATTGCCACAGCCTTTCTGGTGTCTTTTGATCATTTTTGACCGCTTTCACACACTTGCCAGAAACCAGCTAGTTTGTTTGCGAGAAGGGTGTGAGGGGAGATTTGTTGCCTACCCCTATGCCCTTCTCACCTACAAACTAAAAATTGCTGGCAACTCAGTTTCCCAGTGTGAAAGGGGACTTACTTGTACAGGCAGTTCAACTTCGACGATTTTTGTTTAACATTCAATTGTTTTTTAATTTGTAGTCAAATAGCTAAAACCAAGGGCAAGTTCAAATCCATTATTAAAAAGCAACAATAACACTTACAATTATTCCCTGTGATACCTTTCTATAAAGCCAGAAAATCCTTACTCTATTTTCTTTGTAAATAACATGTTTAAGTGAACAGTTTTTGAAAATTTATTTTCAACGTTCAATTTTGAAGACGAATGAATATAGTCTACGAAAGATAGGATCGGACCAGGGACAAATTAATTCATGAAATTATATTTCTGGAATCGACGCAGAATTGTATTTTGTATAGGCGCATTTTAAGTGGTGGAGAGGGGAGGGAGGCGGGAGTTTGTCAATCTGCCTAAACCACACCATACGGTTGTTTTGAGTGGATGTAACTGCAGCTCTTGAACATCTGGTTGTTCTTCGGCCCATGTACGGCTTTTTTTTGATTATTGACGTATCCATTGAGCCAGAAATGTGCGTCATCGCTGATCAAAATGTTTGTCGAACACAGTGGATCTTCAGGAAGTCACTCGAGAGCCCATTCTTGAAAGAATTGCTCGGGTGTAAGTCTATCCACGATGAAATGTCAATGAAAACTGAATACAAAACACATGACAACTTGACACGACTCACGCACCATCCGTCACTTCTTCGCTCAAATTGAAAGTGCACATAAAAACGCCATCGCCGCTTACCACATGCACAATTGTTATGCCTACTCATGTTTATAATTGGTTGATTATTGCCACTTACTAAGCGGACAGACATTATTTGTATTTCTAAGCACTAATTACTCACAGTAGATACATCACAGTCAAATGATTGTCGTAAACGTTACCTGAACTTCTTTATCGAAATAATATGTATATCTATTTATTTACAAAAACGACACGAAAATACACGCCTAATGTCAATCAAAAGGATACAAAATACTTTCTCCTTAAACAAGTTAATCCACTCAGTTGTTTTTACAGGCGATATTTGAAAAATCAAGGCCAACAAGTATTATACATATATATTTCGTCTCAGAAATATAATCAAACAAAACTCTGGATTAATTCAATAGATGCATTTGATATTTAATCCTTCAAGTTTGTTAAGTCTTTCTGCATTCATCTTCCATTGAAAAACTCGTAACACGACATCGTAACTAAAGACAAATCTATATTTCAAGATGTAACTAACTCGCCACTGAAAAACTTGGCCTTATCGAAGAATCAAATTTAACACAGGGCTCTGCTAGTAATATAAGTGGTATTAATGGAATGATGTAAGACACTAGATTAGTTTACCATTTACGTAAGTGTACCATTTGGTTAATAAACTGTCAAAATTTGTATGGGAAATAATTTTCACAATTTGGTTAAAATTCCCCAACGAATTTGCTTGATAAAATGATTTGGGAAAATGATTTGGTAAAATTAACCAAACGTCATTGTGACTTATAGAATTAGGCGTGGACAGAAAGATGATATACAATTAATCTCCGAGAATTAAAAAAAAATTCTGACCGTGTTCTATAACAATCAAATCGCGATTAGTTGGCGATAAAAGTTGTAAATAAGAACGTAGTTTATACAAGAGAAACTAATTCGAACGTCTACATTTACCCAAAGATTAGAAAAGCTACTTTTCGTATAAATTATTAAGGTATAACTAATAAGGCTCTCCAAAACCAATGCTGATCGTGTTGTTTTCTTCGTCTTCAACGAATGATTTGTATTGGTTTGGGAGTTCCAATAGTCGGATGCTGTCGGAAGCAGATGTCATAAACCAATAAAAAGTAGCTTTCTGAATAATCAAAATCAGAATTGAGCCATAATTTACTCTTTCCTTTTTTTTCGTTCCTTCCTCAACAACTGTCAGTAGTTTCAATTCCGTGAGCTGCACTTGGGAGTGCTTTTCATTTCCAAAAGCAAAAGTTAACAAAAAATATGAGTTTTTGCATTCGCTCATTTCCGTCCGAACACTGCCGTGAGCTTGCGACTATTACAGTTCCACTTTAAAACGCGACTTACGCTTAAGAAACAAATATTAGGCGTGCCCTTTATGTTAGCTTAAAAAAATTCCGATTGACATCTCTGCTTAAGAATTAAGCTAAAATAAAAACAGTGCTTCCATACACTATTTTCTGCGTTTATCCGATGAATTCTCAAAAAATGTCAAAAATTCATCCAAAAAATCATTAATTTGGCAGATGAATCTTAAAGCACGAGTCGAATGATGAAGAAAAGGATGATAGAAAAAAAGGCAAAACCCAAACATTTTTTTATTTGATAAAATATAATTATTAATTTAAATAAACGTTACTTTCCAATAAATAAAAGCGAGACCTGGTCCAGGGAGGAGAAGTTTCTTATAATTAATCAAAATTTTAACGAAATTTAGTTTAAAGTTTTTTTGTTGACAAACATTTGACAGCCAAAATGTCAGAAAATGTCATTTTTGTATCAGTGCTGCCAAATTATTTTCTGAAGCAATGATGACCGTTTTTTTGTGCCATATTTCTTCAGCTAATATAGGGGGCACAAAAAAACACGCCTATTGTCGTGTATCTTACATTTTTTATTGTTCCCAGATATTCGGATCCGATTCCACGTTGGTTCGGGAAAAGTTCTTCATTTAAAAATAACTTCGAAATCTGAACCCGTCTAATTTTTGACGTTTAATATTTGTAGTTTACCAAACAGCTGATTCAATTACACAGCATTTAACCAAATGAATAAAATGGTCGTTCATGCAAACTTTTGTGTAAACCTATCATCTTACACAATTTGTAAACTAAGGGCGCGCGCGGCGGACGTTGCTGAATACCCTTATTATAAATATGTTTAATTTCTTTGTAGAATAGGTATTTTTTTTTACTACAATCTATATAACTACTGGATATACTTATTCTGTATTTAGTTGCAGTCAAAGTTCAATAGTATCAACCTTAATAATTAGTTAGATTTTTTGTTGTTATTCCTCCAAGAATATCCATCTCTAAATCACGTCTCTAGGGTTTCATCGAAATTAGTTTGTTCCTCCTTTTTTGGCACCGAAAAAATCAAACTTTGCTGTAAGTTTCTTAAATTTAATAAAAAATATACACAATAATGGCATTATTGGGAGGAGAGCATCATCACAAGAGTGTAAATGATCCTTAGGGGTGGCTTCTCTTAGATGTATAGAAGGATGAGAAGAAGTTTTAAATATTAAAAAAATCTGTCATTGCAACGTGATATAAAACTCAATAGATGTTTTTTTTTTTGTCAAACTTTTTTTTTCTTGTGAAATTTTTTGACACGACCAAAAAATATGAACGACAAAAAAAGTTGAAATAAGATTTATTTCCTCGGACAACTTGTCAAGAATATTTTTATACGAAGAGGAAAGGAAGAGCAAAAGTTTTTCAGTTAAAAGTTGTGTTTTGCTGGTTGTTTGTTGGTAATTTTTGTATAAATGTATATCGTATAAGAAGAAGAAATAACGTTGAATTTATCTCCCTACTTCCTTGTGCTTCTTTGACTGACGGATATCGGATATTAAGGCACAATTAAATGGAGAAACATAATTTGGTTTGTTGGTAATGACCACTGTTATAAATTTGTTTCAACAAATTCACTGGATGACAATCTCTTGGTTTAATTTTTAAATTCTTTTAAGTTTATTTGTGCTGCTATAGGTGGAAATTCTTTGTTGTGAGATAAAAATATTTATAATGTAAAATTGTAGATAGGTATTTGCATATTTTTGTGAATCCGAATGTAATTTGCACAAATCATTGAAAATTACTGAGTTTAGGCTTTCTTAGTTTGTTAATGACTTGAAAGATTATTATTGCGATAAGTGGTTTAGTTTTTGCTTACATTTTAAGCAGTTAAAATATTATTTTATTTAACAACTAAAAACACTTATTTTATTTCTTCCTTCAACGTACATGGATATAGAAGTACATATCTGAAACTATACTGACAATGGAAGCATAGCTTCCAAAATGTAAGCACGTAGCAATGAATAAATAAAATAAAATACCAAAGTGATTTTAAGGTGTTAAAAATAATGATCTTTTATTTAATTTTTTTTTTAATTTTATTTATTTGATCAAATTTGTTCCTGTATTGCATCCAGGCAGTACATACATAGTGTACTTTGAAAGTGTAATTAAAAACTACAACGTGTAGGTTAGGTGATGACAAGAAAGTATAGGAGAGGGTCTATTTCCCTCCATTTAGATCAGAGAAGCCATTTTCTACCAACAAATATTAAAAAAAAAAAAAAAACCAAAACATTGAAAACCAACGGCAGGTAGGTAGGTAGAAATGGCGGCCACGGGCAGTCTAGCCCACAGCCCAATTAGCGCTGAAGTGCGCCGTTTTGATACCATAACTCGTTTGAACCTGTGGATGGAATTGAAGAGAGAAAATATGGGCATATCCTCAGGATATCGTCCCTTTTTATTTAGTTTAGAATAGGATTTTGTTGTAGCTTTTAGCACAATCATCAGAAAGTGGATCACTCACTCCACCAGATCAGCACCCGCACCCGCACCATCCACAGTTATCCCACTAGGTAGTTCGTTGGCTGGCACTGGAGCGTCCACTGATCTGATTTTATGATCATCCGGCCACTGTGCACCACGAACCCCCACCAGAACCCTAGTCCACTATCTTGTGATCATAGGGAATCGACGCGACGGAAGGTATAATGCAAAAGTAGCCGAAATTTGTCCTAGAGCCAATTGTGTAATAGAAACCAACGGCAACACTAACAATGACATGCAATTGTCAAAAAAATCATTCTTTAATTTTGTTTTTAAATCAAGTTCTTTAAGTGAATAGTTTTTGGAAGACAAATAATATTATTTTTAGCCACTAAAGTAAAAAAAAAAAAAACCCACTAAGAAAAATCAGTAAAATGCTTCACAAAAACGTAATTGTTGGTATTTTTTGATTGAAAATTTGTAGGTAGAACCATTTTTTTGGTTTTTGTTTTTCTAAAAAACAGTTTAGTTGTTTTTTTTTTTTCTTAAATCTTGTATGGACAAGCTTTTAAAAAGTTTCATTAAGATTACAAACCATAGTTTTTGAAAAAGAGTTTTTTTTTTTTAAATTGAAATACATGTCGAAAACGACTTGGTGATATTTTTTAACTGTGTATAAAGCGATTTTTTAGGACTTTCTTAAATAATACTGTGTTACAAAAACAAAACAATGGTTGTAGGTATGACTGAGAACATTATATTACGGCACTTAAAAACTTTCATAGACCTTAAAAAATTTCTGTTTATCACCAAAAAAAAAACAGTTTTTTAAACTTTTCATGTTTCAAACATTTTTTATTTAATCATTTTACTTCCGATTTGATATTCTTTTTTTACATTTTTGAAAAGATAAATGTCCATATAGTTTTTAAAATATAAACGTTCGCACTACAAAATTGTATATAGATTTTTCGGATTTAATAAGATTTTTTAAACTTTGAAGACATTTGGAATTCATTTTTTATGTTTGAATTTCAATTTCAGTTTTCTTTTTATAGCTGAATCGAATTATTTATAAAAATATTATTTATAAAAATGAGTCAGAAATTGATGATTTTTTAGAACGTGAAAACATATTAGACCGAGAGCTGACAGGAACGTGGCTGTTGAGGAACTAGAGCCACGATTTCAAATTTAACCGTCTGGCAGGATTATTTTGTCGCCGGGGCTGGAGGCGGGAGGTTGAAAACCGCGATTTTTTAGATGTTGGTTTAGGGTATATAACCACTTAAATATATGTAAACTAAAAAGAACTACGCTCTCATCAAGAATTTCGAGGTCCCAGACGATTTGAGTGTCGCCCGACCCAGACAGACGCCCTCCAAGGCCCATAGGGGCGAAAACAAACTTTCTATTTCGAAGGTATAACCATTTAAATTATGTATCGAAAAAACAGCAAAAATCTCCTCATCACAAATATGAATGTCCCAGACGGTTAAAGTGTCGCCATACCTAGCCAGACAGCCTCCCAAGGCCCATAGAGGCGAAAACAAACTTTTGATTTTGAAGATATAACCAAATAAATGATATATCAAAAAATCAGCAAAAATCCCCTCATTACAAATATGTGAGTCCCAGACAATTAAAATGTCGCCAAACCCAAGCAGACGCCCTCCAGGGCCCATAGGGGGAGAAAACAAACTTTATATTTCGAAGGCATAACCATAACCTTATAAATGATATTATTATGTCAATAAGTCTCCGTTACAAATATGTAAGTGCAAGACGTTTTAAGTGTTGCCACTCCCACCCAGATGCTCAGAAATTTATAAAAGTAAAGCCCACTCCAATGATTTTTCAAAGATCTCTAGAGTGGGCTTTAATTTTATAAATTTCAGAGCATCTGGGTGGGAGTGGCCTTTGGAGGCCGTCTGGCTAGGTATGGCAACACTTTAACCGTCTGGGACATATATTTTTGTAATGAGGAGATTTTTGCTGATTTTTCGATACATAATTTATATGGTTGTATACCTTTAAAATAGAAAGTTTGTACTCGCCCCTATGGGCCTTGGAGGGCGTCTGTCTGGGTCGCGCGACACTCATATCGTCTGAGACCCCGAAATTCTTAATCAGTGCATAATTCTCTTTAATTCACATATATTTTTAAGTGGTTATATACTCCAAACCTCTTCCTCCTGCCTCTTTTGAGGGGCGTCTGTGGGTCGGGCGACGCTCAAATCGTCTGGGACCCCGAAATTCTTGATGAGAGCGTAGTTCTCTTTAGTTTACATATATATTTATATACTCTTAACCAAAATCTGAAAAATCGCGGTTTTCAACCTCCCGCCTCCAGCCCCGGCGACAAAATAATACTGCCAAACGGTTGAATTTGAAATCGTGGTCCTAGTACCTCAACATACATTTTCGCAAATTTTGGTTATACCTCCAAACCAAAAATTTTCTGCCAGCTATATATGATATATCAGAAAGAAGGGTGTGATTCTTAGCGATTTTTTCACTTTTGCATTTTTCCTGCAGCGAGCCCAGGTTTTTTAAAGCTGGTAATTTGGATTTATCAACAAATCAGATGTAATCATCAGGCTTTGCGATTCTATTCCACAATTTCTAACCGATTTTTATAAATGATTTATCTCATTCAATTAGGCATAAAAAGAACATTAAATTTGAGATTAAAACAAAAATCCTAAGTATTGCTTAAAACAAAAGTTTCACATCAAATTTCATTGAGCGGGTTCATCGGGAAACTGCTGTTGAAAAATTAAATGCATTAGATTGGCTCCGCAGATTGTAGCGGTGCAGGTTGTAAGGAGCAAACAATACTCACTACATTGCAGGGTGTTATTAACGAGGAAGTTTAAAACTACCGTCCCGATTGAAGTTTTGTTGGCGCTTAATTTAAGTAATTTCAATCGCCTAGCGTACCAAACGTGGGATGTAGTGGGTTTCTTGCGCTAAAACATTGGCTTGTTCGAAATGAAACCAGTGGTGTTCGTCTGGATTGTCCAAGATATGCTCGCGAATTGCCGACTTTTCCCGCTGATTTTTGCTTACAACATCACTAATGTGCTCTTTTAAACGGGTCTCAATGCTTCTTCGGGTTTGTCCAACATACGAAGAAAATCGCACTCTTATTTTAAATATCGCGGCTCATCCGAAAACTAGTTAATTATGTCTACAAACAACCGTGAAAACCTTAAAACTTTTACATTTATCCTATTTATATCGCATCAACCATTTTTAATTTATGTACATCAGGGTGGTCCTTATAAAGGTTATTGCCTTATTTTGAATGACGCACTCCCTCCGCCCAATTCGTTCTAAATAATTTTTAAAAAAATCCTGTAAAATTTTAGCTCATTTTATTAACGTTAACCCGGCCCCAAGGTGCCTGAAGTTTTATATGGGAAATCCCATGTATTTTTGTACATCCAACTTTAAAATTTCATAATTTTAGTACTAATTGATAAAGAAAATTGAATTTTTGCACACTTGTAGTAACTTTTGTCACGTTCAAAAAAATGTATTAAACACAATTTTACAACATGTATTAAAATTAAAATTAAATAAAAAAAAATGTTTTTGTTTAAATGGCTATAAGTAGGGAAATAACTGTTTGTAAATTTTTTTCAGAGACCTACATTTTTATAAATATGAAAAAAGTGACCATCACATGTGTTTCAAAATTCAATTTTTTTATCAATCAAATAGTCTAGGAAAGAAAGGCAATTTAATATGGGCAACCGGGGACAAATTAATTCATGAAATTTTATTGCTGGTATCGACGCAGAAAGTCTTCAAAAATCCCTGAATTGACTTTTTGTGTAGACGCATTTTAAGTGGTGGAGGCGGGAGGGAGGCGGGAGTTTGTAAAGCTGAAACATTTGTTGTAATACAATCTAATCATATGACACATGTTTTTAGGGTGCTTTTTAACGCTGATTCTAAGAGACCAAAACTGAAATGATACATGTATCCTGTTGAAAGTTAATGTCATTTTTATTGAATGATCACTTTTTTTTAAGTACAACAAGTTATATGTTACCCAAAACCATTTTTAAATAATGGGATATTAATGAAATTTAGTATAAATGTTTTATTTGGCATGCTTACGAAGAATCTAAAGAGATATCCGTTGTTAAAGGGTGTTTTTTTTGACAGAGAGATGCAAGTAAGTGATTATTACCATACCATCCATGAACAAATTCTGACACTTATGAACTTTGCTAAAAATATTAAATTTATATTGGCACCCAAGGATCAAAAGAGTCCGTACAAAAATCTAAAGTCCAAGTGTATTTTTTGGAGGTGTATTGTTTGACCTGCTTAACGGACAAAACAGTAATTTCTGTTTGAAAATTAATCTAACTTTTTTTTAGGGTGCTTGTATCATATTGGTTTTTCTTTTATTAAATTCGGCATTTCAAAATACCTTTAAATCATATATTATATATCATATGTACTATCTCTATTACAAGAAAATACAATTTTTCGTAAGACCTAACATTTCGCTCCGTATAGGGCAGGTCAAACATAAACTCTCTAAAAGAAAACTCTTTGGATCAAGCTATTTTAATGGATTCTTTTGATACTTGGAAACCATGAAATATTTAATATTTTTGGCAAATTTCATCAGTGTCTAAACTTTTTCATAGATGTTACGGTAATAATGACGCACTAACATCTCGCTCTCAAAGAAACACCCTTTTACCACTGATATTTTTGGGGACTCTTTTGATTCTTAGGAAACATGGCAAATGAAACATTTATACCAAATTTCATTAAAATCCACATGATAGATGTATCTTTTCAGTTTTGGTCTCTTTAGAATCAGCGCCCCCTCAAAACATATGCCATATGAAAAAAGTACAAGTGACCTCAACTCCAGAAATAATTGTGTTTCGCCCAAGGTATAACAGTGGGCTCTTCAGTCAGTCTGTTATTCCCTACTAAGACACAAATTTTTGTCGATGTTTACCGACTCTTATAAAAATCACAGCATTCACTCCATTTAAAACAGAAGTAATTTCAATATTTAAATTTCTTCATCTTCTAATCATATGCCATATGATTAGATTGTATTACAACAAATTTTTCAGCTTGACAAACTCCCGCCTCCCTCCCCTCTCCACCTCTTAAAATGCGCCTATACAAAAAGCCAATGCGGGGATTTTGGGCAACTTTGGCTATGTTGTTGAGGATAAAATTCTGCGTCGATACCAGAAATAAAATTTCATGAATAAATATGTCCCTGCTCCGATCCTATCTTTCTTAGACTAACAAGCAAAGTTAAGATTTTCCAAATTTTGATTTACAAAAATACATGGGATTTCCCAGATGAAACTTCAGACGTCTTGGAGGCCGGGTTAACGTTAATATAATGAGCCATCATTTTAAAGGAATTTTTTTTTAATTATTTAGAACAAATTAGGGGGCTGCGTCATTCAAAATAAGACAATGACCTATATAAGGAGCACCCTAATGTACAATATTTCAATTTTGTTTTTTTTTTTTTGTTTTTTGAATTTGTTTCTTTAAAGTTATTCGAAAACTTTTGTATTGTTAATTGTTAATTGTTAATTTTATAACTTAAGAACATGGCAATGTGAATAATTAGGCAGGAAATTATAAAAAAATTATGTTATCACTGTCAGTCTGGCTGTTGAATTTGATCCCTTTTTTTAATTCATTGTAGAGTAAATGACTTTAATATTATACATATTTCGAGACTCAACCATACAAAAATCAATACAAATTTTCGCCGCAAAAAAATGGTTGGAAAATGTGTTGTTTTTTTTTTGTAACCTTCATTGTCAGAATCAAAATATAGAACATAAAATATTTTTGGAATCTATAAAAAGAGTTAACTATTGATTTTGATTTTTCATATTTGTTTCCGCTCGGAGAAATATCGCTGATCGAAATACACACCTTCAAAATTTGTTTTTCTTATTGTTTGTCTTCCGCATTCGCTGCTTCCTGCCCGCAGGATACTCAAAGCAATATCAGTGTTTCATAATAATATTTCTTTCCTTAATATTTGCATATTTTAAACTAAGTAAGTTATATTTCATTACTTTATGGGTTGATACCTAAAAACCCATTCAGGCGAACAAAAATAATTAACGCTATTAATATCATCATTAATTGGAAAGCCATAATAATTTTTTAATGGTTCGTTGCTCATTTTATGAGGAGAATGTACCTTTATTTTTGCCTAGTTAAAATTCGATCCTAACTAAAGTCATCAGCATGATGAAACAATCTACCTATCTAGCAGCAGCATGGTACAAAAAAAAAAAAAACATCCAAACAAATTAAATTAATTATCTCCGTGCATACCTATAATAAATTTATAAGCTTTTTTAGAAGCCTGTATTATGAAAAAATGTATTATTACCTCTAAATAATTTTTGGTTTCAATTTAATTGATTTTTTTTTGTGTGTTAATTTTTTTGTTTTCTTCTAAATTTATGTTTGTTTTACTGTTTTGGGTAGGCTTAACATAAATTTACCAATTTACCAAAAGGCAGGGTATTGATTTTTATAATTATAGAAAATGTTATACCACCAACCCATAAAACAAAATTTATAATAGAAATAAATGTGTCAGAAGCATAGTTTTCAATTAATGCAATATGTGTGTGTTTATTGAATGTTAAACTTAATGAATAGTGCATACCCGTAGGACATGGCCAACGTGCTTGTTTTATTTAATTTAAAACATAAATTTACAATTAAATATTTAAAGAATATTCAGCTAGCTATGGGTTAACTGGTAAATTTATTATTGAAGTGAATTTTTTAATTTAAATAGTTTTGGTTAGTATGGGTAGGCAGTAGCGTACGCAGGATTTTGTTTGGGGGGGGGGGCTCAGTCTCAATTGTCGTGAAGTTTTTATAAGGTATCACAAAATAGCAAACAAAATTAAAGCCTTTCGTATTTTTAACCAGCAGAAGTTAAATTTCAATAGAAAAAAAAAAATAAAAACAAAAGGAAAAGGAAAAGGAAAAGGAAAAACACGCAAAATACTCCCTATAGTTATGAAATGAATTTTACTTTTCTTTCTTTGTAAACAAATATTTTTTATAAAAATCCACTTCGACAAAAATCAACTTTATGGGCTCGATTTAAGCAACGTCAACGGTCAACGATAATATTAATAAATAAAATGTCCGTTTTTTCTTTAAATAAGCTCATAGCCAAGATACTGTTTATTGCACATAAACTGAAAGTACACCAACTGACAACATACACAATCAAAAACTTTCCTATATGTTTTTAAATCCATTTATTAAGTCTGTTCCTTTCATTTGAGTTTCTGTGATTTTTAGTCCAAAGTCCTGTCAAGTTCATATAATAGAAATGAAATTGACAGAACTTGGGAACAAAATGCGCAGAAAATCACAGAAATTTAGAGTAAAGGAACAGACATTCACCCATATTCTGAAAATCGTATTTATGACTCGTATTCGACTACAATCGTATGTTGGTTATTCCAAAAATCGTATATCCGACTTCACTTCTACAAATATTGAGAAACGGACTACATCGCATACGACTGTTCATATTTTATCATTATTCCGAGTTTAGTATTAATTCGAATTAAAGTCGTATATGTGTTGTTTATTCGTCGTGTGAAATCTTTTAAACGAGTTATATATTTGTTCAGATAAAAAAGGACAAAAACCTAGTGCATGCAATATGCATGTCATGTAGATATTTTTTTCAATATTCCTGCTATTTTTGTATCAACCTGCAAAGGTCACCGCAGATCTAAGACCATCATCGAAATACACTTATAAAATGCAAACAAAAAATTAAAGATGTAAAATATCTCTTCTGCGTCGAAACTATATGCAATCAACCTGGCAGTGATAGCGCGATTCTAAGACCACTTAAATTCAATATTGAAATGGAACACAAAACTGATAGATGCAAAATAGCTTTATCCCGCTCCAAATTTCGTTTACTGAAACTTCTATGTACATCCGTGTAAACTACAGGAGCTTTGAAGCGGTATAAGGCTGTTTTACATCTTATCATTTTTGTATTGCATTTTATTGGTCTTAGGTCAATGTTATCGCTCTCCGTTTAATATCATGTGTTTTGTTAAGGTATGTGTTAAATCTCATAAATACCATACAAATAAAATTATCACCTACATACAATACAATAACAAACATCAATTTTTTTATTGCATTTTGACAGTGCATTTAAACGGTCTTATACGACATGATATTGCTTAAATTTGGAGCTGTATAAAACACTTATTTCTTTCCTCCTTTTCTTTGCATTTCGAAAATGCATTTTGGTGGTCCTAGGTCCGCGGTATCGCTGCCAGGCTTATGCAATCCGGTTTGCATTGATACAAATAGCATATCCACCAAATAAAAATAAAAAAATAAATCGGGTGGCAAAAACGGCTCCAACCAAATATGAAGCAGTATAAAACACTTTTAGAAAATCGTTGAACAAATCTCGTTTTTGTTAGCTTCTCGTATACAACGTGTACGACTTGAAGAATAACGATTTTCATACGATACGAGTTCAAGTTCGATTACGAGTACGAGACAAAATTCGACTTGCGGAATATGGTTGATTATTATAGTTTAAAATAGCAGAAGCAGTAGCTATACAAATACAATGAACAAATGGTAACATTTTTCAAGGGAATTCTCATTATACAAATTATTATTTGGGAGTTCATGTAGTGGTTTCGCTAAACTCATGTTTTACTTAAGTACAGTTGAAATAAGATCAATTATAAAAATTTATTCCAATTCGATTTCTGTACTTATCAAATTAGAAGTTTATTAAATTATTGAAAACTTAAATAAATGTTTAGGTCATCTTTTAAGTTTAAACTAATCATAATAGTTTAAAACGACAATGAATACGGCCCATTAACTTAAAAAAAAAAGAGTTTGAGAAGATTGTCTACCTCTGATACAAGTTAAAGGCAGTTTTTCGAAATGTCATCAATTGACTGCAGGTTTCTTATAATGCCTTATGTCGTAGAATTAGAAATAACATTCGGCAAAAATAGTATATAGTTTACAGATATTTAGAAATATTTTTTGAATATTTGATACGTTCACTGAGCGCGAAGATACTGGTTAAAGTATAACTAAAGCATTTGACCACCAAAATCTAAAAATCAAAATTCTAAGGGAATCTATCATTTTAATTAGTGCACTGCATTCGTTATTTCATTCCGGCTTTTTTTTAAATGGGAAAAGAAGGACAAAATTAAATGTGTGAAATCATTTTGCGAAATTTGACTGATTGCTAGGAAATTTTGTTGGGTTTCAATATTACGTCTATAGATTTTTTTAAAAATTAAAATTGATAATACTGCTGTAGTTCAAAATTAACAACAATAAAATTTGAACTAAAAATAATAAAAAAAACTGTCAGTACACCATATTGCTTGGGGGGGGGCTCAAGCCCCTTAAGCCCCTCCTGCGTACGCCACTAGGGTAGGTACCTACCTACAGGAAAATTATACAGGTTGATGGATAGTAATAAAATAACATAGAAATAATAGATAAAGTTTTGATTTAAATTCGGTTGAAACAAAGTTTAGGTTAAGTTTAGTTATACAGAATAATTAAACAGGTATGTACGTACATGAATTTTGTCCATACTTTGAGATAGAGTAATTATGTGGTTTTGGTGACAAATATACTATTTGTTGACCGATGTAACTTATGCTTGATTATGGCCGAATTTAAATAAATTGAATTACCCTTATAGAACGTGTAGTACGTGTCCACAACTGTGTAAGCCTTTAATTTTCCACTAGAAAGGTCGTTTTTTGGTCACAATGGATATGGCAATGAAACAATCAAGTTACATTTGCTTTTCCCGACGTTTCGGCAGGGGTTGCTGCCGTCTTCAGGGGAACTTTATTGCACAAAAAAATATTTAAAAAATCAGTATAATAACAATTGCATGACAACATAAAAAATTTGACTTACATTTTGTAAAAATATCAAAAACTAATAAATTTACATTGCATAAAATTTTAAATTTATGCACTTCAAAATGAAGTTTAGTCATGTGCTTTATCAAACTTAAAAAGAATAAACAAAAACAAGCAATTGACAATCAGTGGCAAGTGAGCAATATACAGCGGATATGTTTCGTGTGTCGAGCTTTCGGTTCATGTTGTTGTTGTTGTTAATGATGTGCAACGTTTCAACAATGTACCGCTTTGAAGCGTGCCGCTCGGTTTGGAGAATTTTGACATCTTCGAAGTCTGGCGAATGGCTGCTTTCAATTATGTGACTCGCTAATGCAGTTTTCCCAGCGTTGTTAGATTTTATGTCAGATTTGTGGTTAGACATACGTTGACGAAGGAACTGTTTTGTGGTCCTTGATTGCAAGGATCGTCGGGTTTGCCCTTTGCAGTTGATTTTGTATATCACATCTGTGGCTTTGTCTTTATTCGGTTTAACTTTAAGCTTAGTGAAAAGGTGGCTTAGTGTTTTATAAGCCAAAAGAACGTCTTTTTCAATTATTTATTTATTTTTTCAACGTTAATTTATTCAATGTAAATTTATTAGTTTTTGATATTTTTACAAAATGTAAGTCTAATTGTTAACGTTGTCATACAATAATTGTAATGTATGTAATAATTGTAATGTAAGTCTAATTGTTAACGTTGTCATACAATAATTGAAGCGCTTAGAAGATGAAGGACGTAAGCGACATTTTTAAACATTTGAGTTATAAGCATTTAAAGTTTATTGCCTATAACTTTTTTTATGAAAATAATAAAAATACTGTATGGATAATTTAAAGTCAATAAAACTCAGGTGAATTTAATTTTAGGAATATTTTTTATTTAACGCAAATAATTGTTGAGATATTTACACTTTTGTGCATTTAACACCTTTATCTAGGATTTTTTTTTTATTTAATTTAATTTTGTTTTTATAAAGGTGTTAAGTGACTTTTTGATATGTTGTAATTTACTTATTTTTTGTTTGTTTTTTCTCTTTCCCTTCTCCAGGATTTGCTGAAATTGCATTTAAATAAAACCATTGATGTTCTACACGAACGAAGTTCATCTGTTCTTTTAAATTTTTAATTTTGTCTGCAGAAAGTTGTTCCAATTTGTTCTCTCTTGGCATAAAATCTTGAATATAATCAGGACGTTTGTTACTTTTGGCTATAATAACCTTACTATTAGCCGTAGCGTAATGGTCAGTGCGTTCAACTGTCACGCTGGAGGTCTGGGTTCGCTTCCCAGCATCGTCCATCTAAAATCTGAAAAGTTTTTTTTTTAGGGCTACTGCCTCTTGTGAGGAATTGACGAATCCTCCAAGAGTATCACTTGTCACGAATAAGTGCTTCTCGTCTAGCCATTCGGATTCGGCATAAAATTGTAGGTCTTTTCCATTCATGTCGACATGCGCACACAGGAATGGTTGCGAGTTGTTAGTCACTAGGCCCTGGTTCTTCACGAGCCGTTGTGCCACCCAATTTATTTATTTTTTTAAGGAACATATTCATCATAGCATTCTTTGTAAAGGTAAGCACCATACTCCCTGCAAATCCGTTTTATTGAGTCCCTAAATTGAACCTTGGAATAAAGTAAAAAATAAAATTAGTCTCCTGGATTGTTTGTGAACGAATTTTCGTCTGCTTTTTTGAAGAGTCACTTCCGGTTAGGTTTTGAAGCAAAAACGTTACACCAAGATCTAGATTTCAGTCAAAAACTTCGAATTGCCCGTTATTATTTATGAAGGCTTTGTAGCGTTCTTGGTTGTAGTTCCCAAGTTGTAGTTTGGCCTGCCTCAGTTTTGGGAGTTAATTCCAAATTTTGGATCTTTTTGCCTCCTCTTCTAATTTGATCTTGTTTTTGATCACATTTTTACCTAATCCGCTATAGGGCTCAGGCCCTGTTAGGGGGGTTGTTGCTCCTATTTTGGCTAGAGAGTCTCCTCTCTACCATCGATACCCGCGTGACTCGGTACCCAATAGAGTTAGACATTTTTATTTTTGCCCAGTTCATTTAAACTCCGCAAGCATTCCCATACCAGTTTTGAGCTAATGGCATAGGAGTTTCACGCTTAAAGCACGGCTTGGCTATCTGACATGATGGCAATGTTACGATTTTGGCAGTTTCTTTAAAGGTTACGTTCTGCACCTTTACCTATGGCGTTTACTTCCGCCTGGAAAATGCTTGTGGACTGTCCCATCGGTACAGATAGTTTGGTTTGGTCTGCGATTTTGAACTTACTCTGTGTGTGTCCTGAAGCAAAGCTAGAGCAAATGTTAAGCAAATGACTTGACTTCTGTCATTTTTGTCACACCTATAAGGTCAATTTAACACCTATTCGTCAAGGATATCGGCTATGTTTTGGCATGGCTTACAACATTACGCAAATGACTTGACTTGTAATGTCGTTGGCTCTTAGACTAATAGATGTGTGTGAAAAAAAACGCTTTCAAATTGTGCGTAAGACTATACAAAATTTAGCCATCATGTTAAGCCACCTGCGTTGGAATATTCAAATTTGAAGTAGTGTGTGTTGGCTGGTGCCTCTTGCCTGCACATGCACTGATTTTTGTGGTGTTCACCTTTAATGTCTTATCTTAAAGTGCCCAATTAACACCTTTATGCACGAAATGAAAAGTTCAGATAAAATTATTTTTGTATAAAGGACTTAATATAAAGGACTTAAGAGCATTTAACACATTCATCCACAAAGTTTATTATTAAAGTAATTGCATATAACACCTTCATCTTTGGCTAAATATAAATCTAGAGGCGATAGAAGAGTACAGACGAGTCAAAAATTTAAGTTTTCATGTAACACTTTCATCTGTAGGTAAAAAGCCAAATTTCAAAAAATGTCACTTAACACCTTCATCTTCTAAGCGCTTAAATTGTTATTATACTGAATTTTGAAAATATATCTTAAACACCTTAATAAAGACTAACCCCCGTATTTATAAGGAAAAACTAGTTAATTCAGCTCCCGTGTTTTGGAAACCTACACCATGGGATGGAAAAATGTTCCGGACTCAACTGGAGCAGTAAGCAATTACCTTTTGTTTGAGTCCGGAAAATTCTTAATATTTAACCCTAGAAAGATAACCTACGTTGAATCGACGTAACAATTACATGTAACTCTTATGGGACATGAAATATGGTTATCTTTCTAGGGTAAAGGGGGAATTTCTGATATTTTCCTGGAAAAAAATCACTAAAATTTAGCCGACGAAGGTTTTTGACTCCTGTGAAAAAGACCCAAATACGAGGGAAAATTTTAACTGCATCACTTGTTTTTTTTTTCATTTCTGGAAATTATTATGGCAAATCACGTTTTTCTAGTCTGGGACCGGAAACCCAAACAAATGATATTTGGAAATTTTTCTTTTGTAGAAAAATATGCAAAAATTTGCAAAAAATATGCAAGTATTTGTAAAAATATGCAAACATTTTGTTCAAAACAATGCTAAAATGTGCAAAAATATACACTTTTAGAGAATACTATATGCAAAACTAGCAAATGTGACTCAAACGAACGGAGTAAATAAAACGTTGACCATAAGATAATTCACAAACTAAATTTTCTTATTAATAAAAAAAATTCGGTTATTATCTATTTAGTACCAATTTTGTACGAACATCAACAGTCAATAAGCATACTATTGTCTCCAAATGGTATAAATTATATCCCACATACTTATTATAAATATCGAATCGAACATTCTTAATTCGATCGTTTTTAATTCGAATTAATCAAATATTTAACCGAACTTTCGCTCAATTTTTCAAAACCCGTCGAATAAACAATATTCAAATTCCACACCTTTTCACCTTTCCACATTTGAGCTTTTAAAAAGACTAAATGTCACACATTGGATTTTAATGTCCTTTGTCTCAAGTTTTTGTTAAAAATTACAAAGGTACTTTTAACTCGAATTCTTCGGGAAATTAGTCAATTATAAAAATTTCGCACTTAACTCAGTGATTAAAGATAATTCGTATTTGATTTGGTGTTTTTAATAAGAAAATTATTCAAATATTTTACAGTTATTAATTTGTCTCCTGAACAAATGAAAACTAGGATCCATCCACTGTTCTGAATTTCGTATTCAATTTTGGCTTGTTGCTTTTTGTCTTGTCCTTTGCTCAAAATCGTTTTTAGTTTGTTTATTTCCTTTACAATATAATTTCAGAAGCAGTTTTGGGTCAAATAAATAGGTTTTGAATTCGTTTTATCAAAATACTTCTAGTCAAAGGCTCAGCAAATGGGTTTGCAATAGACGATGCGATAAAAAACGCTCCGAGGTTGCAGTTGTAAAAATTACTTTTCTTGATACAGACCTTGGAAGAAATGTTAATTTCATTCGTTTCTTTAATTACCATGTCAACTCCCTTCGTAACAATATAGTTAAAAAAATTACTTACAAATGTTGGCCCAAACGTCGTCTTTCACCAACAGCAATAACTTTTAAGGTTACAATCCTTCATAAATGTTTTCTTAAGAAGTAACCAAATGTCGCATTATTGTTACTGGTATTCTTTTACATAACCATGTTTAAAATATTTGCTGGTGTCAAACGAACTTCCATCATCATGTGAAAAATGTACGTATCCTAATTATTCCATTTTCTGCTTACCAAAATTAATTGGAAACAAAATAATCGCTGCAATAAACGCCTCCCTATCAAGCACAGCAACTCGTATACGGTTGTCAGTAAATGTGGCCCCAGGGTTTCATTGAGAATTTGCTGCATTTATTTAAAAATCTAATTATTTTTGTCGTGTACATATGTATGTATACGTGTTCCAATTAAATTAACAAATTAAAAATTGTTGTTTTTGTTACCTGTAATTTGGGTCTTAAAAATGCAAAATATAAAGTAAAAAAAACATCGTCTTATTATAAAAACAAAAAAAAAAAAACAAAGCTTTTTTATCCAATTTTTTTTATTAAAGAAGCAAGACTTGTTGACCTTTCTTTCTGAAACAAGATTTCTTAGAGAACAAAACATCTTAGTCGCATAGGTACCAACCAGGGCTGTCGAAGTACTGCAATAGCAGTATTTGTACTGCAATTTGTTTCTGCGTACTGCCGTACTGCTCAAATGTCAAAAGTACTGCTTTTTTTTAATTTAATAAATTGATTTGATTGCTGAACGCATTTATGTTAAATTCCCAATATTTTTGTTCTGTCGCACCAAAAAAATCTTACGTTTTAGGTATAAACTTAATGGAGTAAAGAAAAAGTAAAAGTAAGCCCTAGGTAATCCTGGTTGTACACATAATTTTATCTCGGTAAAAATGAACTGTCAAAATTTGTATGGGAACAATATTCTGCAAAACAGATAATTTTATCACATGAATTTGATGCAGAAAGCGTAGAAAATAACCTGATTCACTGGGATAAGTCATTTGTGACGTTCAATTTTATTATTTCCCATGTTTACGCAAGTATTTTTAAAGGGGTGTGCATGTAAACATCTCGCGGAAAGTTATATTTTTCTGCAAAGCGGAAAATTATCTCGTTGCATGAATACCTTTAATAATTTACTGAAATTCACAGTACAATTTTATTTATCTGTCCATAAAATACAAAAATCAAAACAAAGCGTGAAGTACCTACTTATGCATGTACATAATCAAATACAGTCGACTCCCTCTAAGTCGAATTTTCACGGGATGTCAAAATTAGTTCGAGTTAGAGGGAGTTTTTGAAAAATTCGAGTTAGAGAGATTAATATTTTTTTTTGCTTAAAAGCGTTTATTGGATATAAAAAAAGTTAACAAAAAATAAAAAGATAAATTAAATAAATAAACAGAAGCTTCTAGCTTTTATGGCACATTAATTCATTCTTATACCTGGTCAAATTACTGATTCAACAAAATCAATTAAACAAATTTGTAATTTTTGATTGATGCATCAAAGTGGCTGGAGTGGTCACTCGTTTTAAAAAAATTACTCTATTTTGAAAAGGCAGTGTTGAACCTCATCCAGTACATTTTCTCCAATTTCATCGCAGATTGCAATATTTCAATTGCAAATTCGACTTAAAGGGATTGAAAATAGTCCAAGAATCTAAAGAATTTATTCGAGTTAGAGGGAATTTCGACTTAGAGGGATTACGACTTAGAGGATGGTTTTTGTATAGAAAATTGAGGAAAATGCGAAAAATTTCGAGTTGGAGGGAAATTCGACTTAGAGGAAGTCGACTGTATATTTTATTTAATATTTATTTTTTGAACGATAAGGAGCGGGATTAACTTAAAAAAAATGTAAAGCATTTAAAAAACCTTTTCAAAACTTAGTTCCTTTTATTAAAATTTAAAATCTAAGCTTTTTTCATTTACAGTTTTAAAATTGAAATATCCACACATATGTATATGTACTCAAATGAACTCATTGAATAAAAAACTAAATTCTTTGGTAATTTTGTGTTAATCTTTTACCCCCATATTAATAAACGTAGATTATGAGTTAGATTTCTGCCACTTACGAGCTAGCTAAACTCACAAGGGAGGTGGTTTAGCGAAGGGTTAACTAAGAAAAGTAAATATACGTTTTAATTCACGAGTTATCTCTTAATTCATGCCTACACGAGATCTCGAAAGATACAGATGAGTTAAGCGCTGTTTAATACAAAAAATATTAACAAATTTCCTGTTTAATTCGCTGTACTGCCCCGTACTGCCCTATTTTTTGAAAAGTACTGCAAGATCTAAAAGTGAAACGACAGCCCTGGTACCAACATGTACAAAGTACACATAACACATATGTTTGTGTGTATGTATATTTGTATATATTTCTATTTTGCTGGTTTAATGAATGACTGCAGAGTATTTTATTCCGAGTGAAAATGAACTTAAACAACATGGTAAGACGTTTTTATTTATGTGTTTTATGTACATTACGGCTCGTTTGGTTAGATATACATACCTTACATACAAATCATTCCTTACTTCTATTTGTTCTCAAAATAAAATTTCAAACAGGATAAGGTCATCGAAAAAATTTAATACCTTCATCTTCTTCTGTTTGGAATACCAAACAAATACCCCCAGGAATAAATTGATATTTTTATATTTTGATCCCATTGCTTTTCATATTTATCTACAAACAAAACAAAAAACAATATATGTATGTACAATCAAAATGAAAAATTGCTTTATAATAATGCAATTGATTTTAATTTATTCATTACATTTCGATACGAAATTATTTCGTTATGAACTGGAAAGTTTTAATGATTGATTTAATAATTATTAACATTTTAAAAAATACAAGGAAGTTAAAATTAAATTGATTGAAATACAAATAACCTAACCTTTTTATTTATTATCTTAGTGTTTCATTTAACATGAAAACATTATAATCTGATTAATTCAAACGAGCATAATGTGTGACAAAAAACTAGAGCGTGTAGATAAGGTTGAGACAAAAACAAATCGTATAAGACAGAGGGTCTATTTAGACGGGAGGGGCAACTTAAAAAAAAATGACAGAACAAACAAAAAAACTAAAACAGAAGATAAAACTAACGATAAACCCAGAAATCCCTTCTTTAAGTAAACAGTTTTTGAAAAATTAATTTTCAAAATCAAAATTTAGAAAAAAATGATCAATCAATTTAATTTTTGATGTACCTATACTATTTTCGATTGTAAAATCCAATGCTTATTACGAAAAAAATAATGCAAAAGGTCAACTTTTAACCTTTTTCGCTGAAAATCAATCAAAAATGGTTAATGCAGACAAATTTGGAATTTGCCGAGAAAATGTTTATTTTTCCAAAATAAATACATATGAGCTTTTTATCTTATTTTAGGTATTAAGTCGAAAATGCCTTTTCGACTGTGACTTGAGTTACTGGGACGCCAAGACCCCTGCATTTCCGCATGCATCAGTGCTTACAAACTACTAACGGTCATACTAACGGGCATTCTGATTGATAAAATTGCAGATGGGATTGATTTTTTTCTCTCAGAGATAAATCTCACTGGTTGACCTAACCTTAAAAAAATAGCAAAATAAAGGTTTCTCTCAGACCTTAACCAATATTTTTGTTTGTTGGCAATAAAGGTTATAGTGTGATCTTTATTGAAAATGACAACAAATAACAGTTATTAAAGATCCTTTCAAAAGTTTGAGATTTATTTCTGATCTCTGGTTCAAAATATTAAAAAAAAAAAATAGAAAAAAAAACTTTTTAGTAAAAAGTAAAAACAAGAAAAAACCGAAGCTGATGAAAGTCAACCGATTGATAAATTTGGTTCATTCATTTGTTAATATTTTGAAAAGTTAAAGTCTTAAAATTATTCGGTTTTCAGTGCGAATTGATAAAATAAATAAATTGGGTGGCACAACGGCTCGTGAAGGACCAAGGCCTAGTGACTAACAACTCGCAACCATTCCTGTATGCGCCTGTCGACAAGAATGGAAGGGGCCTACTATTTTATGACGAATCCGAACGGCTAGACGAGAAGCACTTATTCATGACAAGTGATACTCTTGGAGGATTTGTCAATTCCTTACAAGAGGCAGTAGCCCTGAAAAAACTTTTTAGTTTTTAGGTGGACGAGGCTGGGAAGCGAACCCAGACCTCCAGCGTGACAGTGGAACGCACTAACCATTACGCTACGGGCTACTACAGTGCGAATTGATAGAACATTGAATTTCAAAAGTAAAAACAGCACTTAACAACGTAAAATTTTAAAACAAATTAGTTGGAACAATTTTTTGTTTTCATTTTTTTTTTTTTCAAAAGTTTTAGATTTAAAATTAATGTTTCAAAAACTTTTCACTACAAAAACTTAATTTAAAAAGAAAATAGAAGGGACTTCCAGCTACGATTTTTTTTTACTTTTAAGTCACTTTTCTAATAAATTTGCGCCTGTGGGCTAAACGGGAGGAATAAACCGCCCTTCCATATGATTTTTGTATTTGTCTCAGCAACGTACACTCTCTAGCTTTTTGTCACACCTGATGCGAATCACCCTTTATAATTAGTTTTTCAGAAACAGCTCTAACAATTTGAATGAAATTTTCAACGTTTGTTTTTTTTTTTTTTTTGTGAACGAGAAAAAAAATTGGTTTTAGTAAAATTCGGCCACGCCTACTTTTCTGGCTTTTCCTTTTTCATAAAAAAAAAATTCAAACGATTTGGATGAAATTTTCAGATTTGAGAAAAAAAAATACAAATTTGTTTTGTTAAAATCCGCCCTCTCCCACGACCACTTTTATTATTTGTTGGTTTTTCAAAAACGGCTCTTACGACTTGAATGCAATTTTCAACGTTTGTTTTTTATAAACTGCACAAAAATTTATAAATTGGGTTTTAGTAAAATACACTTTTATTATTTATTCGTTGAATAAAAGAATGTATGCTTAGGTATAAACAAGAACAAAATTAAGAAATCGGACTTTGTAAAATCAGCCCACGTAAACTTGTATCATTGCTTGGTTTCTCGGAAAAAGTTCTAGTGATTTGAATTATATTTTCAGAGATTGTTTCTATAAACGAGAAAATGATTTAAAAAAAAAAAAACGTTTAAGTATAATCCGCCCACTACCGCGCCCACTTTTTTGTTGCTTGGCTCTCAGGCTCCAAAGCCTTAGATGAAATTTATATTTAGATAATTTTTTACGTTTTTGCCGAGATATTTTAAAAGTGGACAATTCAGTTAACTAGTTCTTGCATTCAGGGGCTGATATGTGATTCAATTTCTTCCAACTCTGTATACATATATAAGTAATGTATCTAAATATTTATTATTGGATTAAAAGCATCTTTTACTACGGGAAGTTATAACACTCTCAACCCAAGATCGCAAGATGTTGAGAAGTTATTGCTCTGTAGTTTTGTTTATATGCTTTCACTTATTTTCCGAGAATATTTCATTTTAAATTATGTATATATTCGTTCAGCGAACTTCACTTAGAATAAGTGGAGTAGGGAATAAAATTAACATCTATTAAAAATTGCAACTTAAAAAAGAAAAAAAAACTTTGTAAAACGAAAGTGAACCAAATGCAAACAACCACACAAAATAATATTGCTCTATGTTAAAACAGACTTAGACAAATAAATATAATTCTGAGAACTTACTTTTACTTTATCGTCACTTTGAAAGTGCAATTTTTTTTTTTAATTTGATTTTGTGCGACAGAAAATAAATGAGGAATGAGTGCGAAAAAATTGTGTTCTTACTTTTTGATAATAAAATTGAGAATTCAGATTTAATAAACTACCATGATGAAGTTGGAAAAATCGTAGAGAAAATTATGAAATATATTTGTTTGCATAATATAATATAAAAAAACAAACAAATCTAATTATTACTTTATAAAGTTTCAATAAATTGTGACCCCTGAAGAAGTTGAGAAATTTTAACGAAACGTAGGTTGAAAATATGGAATTATTCTTTTAATTTAATTCGCATACATAACACAACGATCAAAAGAGCCCAATCGTAAACATGATTAAAAACAGTATTTGGTAGGATCTATCATGTGACCGCCGGCCGCTTATGCACTGACAGTTCCCACAAAATTATATCCTATATATTTTTCAATTTATCAATCGTACCAACATTTAGGAACAAAATTTAAAAGATCCAATTCGAGACTCAAACGTCAAAAATCCATCCGCAGTAGCACTTTCCCACTCACACCTAACATCTATTTGGAACGAAAAGAAGAACTGACCACAAGCCTCAGTTACGGCACCTCTTAATGCACCCATATTAATAAACGCAAATAAAATATGAATTATCTTTAATTTAAGTGAATTAAGCTCAAAGTCTTATCAATGAAACAAAATTGATGCTATGTTAGACTGATTTCACACAAGGAAACTAAGTTGCCGTCAACTGGGAGTTTGTAGGCGAGAAGGGCAAGAAGAAAGGGGAATACAAAAATCTCCCCGATCAACGTTTGAGGAGATTTTTATCACATTCCTTCTCACACTGTCCGTAATTTGCGTTCAGCCAATAGACTATATGAAAAAAAAAAAATCTCCGGCAATTTGGTTTCCTTGTGTGAAAGGTACAAGGCAATTAAAGGAAAACGTCAACAAAATCTCCAGCAACTAGTTTCCCTGTGGGAAATTAACTAATTTAGAAAAGTAGGTGAATAAACTTTTATTAAGTTTAAAATTCTTTTGTTATTTTATGCCAAAAATGGCATTTGGGTTTGTTTTCGTATTTGTTTGATTGAGTTTTATCGTTACTCTCCATGAATAATAATAATAAATACAGCATGACCAACTTAGCTGGTACTGTCATGTACAAAGAAGATGCCATGAGAACCCAGTTCAAAAGGCAATAGCACAAGACGTTCCAACACTATCGCGGAAGAAAGGCAGGCGTAAAAACTCCTGGATGAAACAAATGCAACGACACCTGCATTAAGTTGGCCTCAGACATGGAACAATCCAAAACCGGGAGGCCTGTCGACTTTTTCTGAGGTCAACCCGGCGAACCCCACAAGTGGAACCTTAGGTGAAGCAGTTGAGTGGGAGAGTTGTGGTCCCCCTCGAGATCATGACAATCGCCGTTTAAAGAAGAAGAAAAAGAAGAAGAAGAAGAAGAAGAAGAAGAAGAAGAAGAAGAAGAAGAAGGAGAAGAAGAAGAAGAAGAAGAAGGAGAAGAAGAAGAAGAAGAAGAAGAAGAAGAAGAAGAAGAAGAAGAAGAAACAGAAGAAGAAGAAGAAGAAGAAGAAGAAGAAGAAGAAGACGAAGAAGAAGAAGAAGAAGAAGAAGAAGAAGAAGAAGAAGAAGAAGAAGAAGAAGAAGAAGAAAAAGAAGAAGAAAAAGAAACTCTCCATAAATATTTGTCCACTGTGTTTTCGTAAGCTTTTCGGTGTCTTATTGGAGACCATCGAAACATTAGCAGCGGAATAGGATGTAAGGCTCGTTTCACACACATTCGGTTTCATTCGGTTCGGTCTGTATTCGGTTCGATTTCGGTTAAAATTAAAATTAAATAAATTGTATTAAAAACAAAAAAAATCAGAAAAACCGAGTATTTGTGAACGTTACGTGCTTTGTGTGCCCTAGACCCGAATACGTGCCGTTTTGAAACAGAATGAAACCTATTCGTGTCGAGGGATCGTTCGGTGCTATACGGTTTCTAATCGGTTTTTATTTTTGCCGTTTTATCGTTTCACACACAGCCGAATAGAGACCGAACCGAATGAAACCGAATGTGTGTGAAACGAGCCTAAAGAGGATCAGCAGACTATTTTTATGAATAAGAAATTTCAATTCGTGAACTAACTTTTGTTTTTAAGTTTTTAGTTAAAAAATAGCAAAATTTTACTTTTTCTTATTAAAGCAGACATAATCTTTTCTTTTTGGGAGAAAATCGGTTGAATACCTGTCAAAAAAATTAAATTTTTCAATGGTTGATATTTTGAAATACTTGTTTTAATTTTAACCGCAATGAATCACTTAGCCTCTAGCTTAGTTAAATACTCTGTACCTATGTGTGTAACTTCTGTTCAGCAGTATTTTACACAGCAAGCTATGTACAATGTACATGTACAACATATTTTGTAAGGCTACATCGACTAAAGCACCTCTTCTTGCATCCTCCTGATATAAAAGTTCCATATTTTGTTTCACATTCAGAAAGCTTTTGTACCCAAACTATTGGATACGGTTGTTGTGTCGGTTTTCCAAATGGCGGACGGGGGTGGAGGGATGGGCACGTTGCTGCATTTGTTTTCGTTGATTGTCTGAATGCTGTGCGAGCACGTAAATAGAGATTGTTTTGCTGCTCACCCACACGCTCTGACGCTTTTTCATATGAATCCTGATGAATGATTATACATGATGAAGTTTTTCTGTGTTCTTTTGTGTAAGTGCCTGCATATATGCACAAGTAGGACCCTACCCATTGTATACTTATGTATGTTTTTGTTCACAGGATTTTCATTGCTTTTAGGGTTTTTTGTTTGCATGCTCAAAACACTCATATGCTAACAGTAACTAACACAATTTTGTGCCATTATTATTTGCTTGTAGTTGTTCGTAGTCACTCTTTCATTTTTCATCATAATAACACCACAAAAAGCACCAATAAATAAAAAATCTATATTTTTTCTATCTATCCAATACCTAATATTTTATTTATTTTTCGGTTTAGATGAAACATGCCGCACAGATGAATTTACATGCGGAAATGGACGTTGCATTCAAAAACGCTGGATGTGCGATCGTGATGATGACTGTGGAGATGGCAGTGATGAAAAGAATTGTCCATCGATTCAATGCAATTCTAAAACTGATTTCACATGTGCGGATGGGTCATGCATATCAAAAAAATGGCATTGTGATGGGGATTATGATTGTCATGATGGTTCAGATGAGCTGGTAAGTGTCAAATGCATCATGCTGAGGAGTTTGGGTGCCTCTATACTTTGATACTTTGGTTTGGTTGGAAGAGAGACGTGACTTTTAGTTACATTTTTGATTACTGGTATAGTTTTTTTTTTTCGAAAAGGATATTCTTATTCATGTATGAAATTAGATTTTTGTGATGTACGAGTTCAAAGTGTTCGTTGGTAGTTGCGTTGGGCGCCATTTATTTTATTCGAAACAGTAAGGTGTCCGCTATTTGTCAAACTCATTTTTTTAAATTTGAAACCCTCTTAATCGGAATTTAAAAAAGGTTGAATATATGAATAATGGCCGATTTCATGAAGGACTTTGAAATATTTAAAAGGTCATTTAGCCTTGAAATGAGGAGTTTGGTTTCACCAACTGCTTTTAAATATAACAGGCTTTTAAACACCCCTATAAACTAAAAGCTCATTTTTGTCTCAATAAACTTTAAAAGCGTCGTGAAAGTCATCATATCCCGGGCACATGAGATTCAACCCCTTAGTAATGGTAGCCATGCAGAAACTATTTCTATGACGATCTTAAGAAAGAAAAAAAATTTTAAAGTTTTTTAAATTATTTATATTTCTGTGAATGATAAAAAAAAGTAAAGATAATTGTGTGAGTATCTTTAAGCAACAAAAATCCGATTAAAAAATATATAATTCACGAGAAAAACAATTATTATACGAAATATATTTGTTTTTAAATTGGATAAACAACTGATTCAATTTAGCTTTAAACGGCCTTTAGTTCTTAAAAATTTGCGTTTCGTCCCGGCATTCTCACTTGGACTCTTCAGTTGACAGTGAGGACCTTGTCAAGACGCAATTCTTATTAAGTCCAGTCCAGCTTACATCAATTTTACATTTAGATAGATAGATACAAAATTTTATTTTCCACAAAGTTTTTTACAAATGTTTGGATTTCATTATAATAAAATTAAATTAAATGACAATAACTTTTTAAGTTGCCTGTCAGGTTAAAGTGTTGACTATAATAAATTTATTTAAGCTTAGCTATGGATTTGTTTTTTTTTAAGAATATTCATTTATGATTAGATTTCGATATCTTCGAGCGTTTTTTAAGAAATTGTAAAGTTGCGTATAACTTTGTCCGTTGAGAATTTCGAGGAACTGGTCACGGTTAAGGCTTTCACGTCCAAAGAACTGTCGTCTGTATGTCCGAAAACAAGGGCACACTCCTACAAAGTGGTATGTATTTTCAGTAGCATCAAGGTTACAGATCGTACAAATGCCAACCGAATCTCTTCTAAATGCCCTTGCATTGAGATTAAGCAATCCGCACCTGGCCTTTAACACCATACTTATCATCTCGCGTGAGTTACTGTCTTCGAAGTAGTTTGGCACCTCGGCATAGTTCAGCTTACAATTCTCATCGTGGAAGCATGATTGAAGAGCTCTGTTTGTGTGTTCTATCCAGAGTCTTTCCATGAGGTTTGCGCAAGTTTCTGTATGCAATGCTCTCCACTGAGACTTTGTAGACCAGTTAAACTCGATGTTGACTTCATTGAAGAGTTCTGACCATTTATTAGCCCAGTAAATTTGCTTTCTCACAATGACATCTGAAAGTTGTCTCGGCAATCTGTTTAAGGGAAGGGTGCTTACTCTTTGGATGTATTTGAAATGGAGTTCAAGTGTTGAAAGGAAGGATTTTGGAAGTCCTGTTTCTAGATTGAGTACGTAGTTTGGCGTGTTACTAGGTAAGGAGAAGCATCTTTTAAGGAAAAACCGTTGCAATTTTTCTACTTCGTTATACTCGGAATATCCCCAAACTTGAGCACAGTAGTTCATAACTGATTTTGAAGCAGCTTCATATATCTTATACTTAGCTGAGTGTTGTATGTTTTTGTTACTGATGAAGTTTGACCAGGTAGCATTTTTTGAATTTTTTGACATTGCAAGTCTCTGCGTAAGATGCTCTGTCCACGACAAATTATAAGTCAGAGTAACTCCTAGGTACTTATATTTGTTTGATTGACACAGAGAACATAAAAAAAAAATCGGGTGGCACAATGGCTCATGAAGAACCAGGGCCTAGTGACTAACAACTCGCAACCATTCCTGTGTGCGCCTTTCGACAGGAATGGAAGGGACCTACAATTTTATGCCGAATCCGAACGGCTAGACGAGAAGCATTTATTCGTGATAAGTGATACTCTTGGAGAATTTGTCAATTCCTCGCAAGAGGCAGTAGCCCTGAAAAAAAACTTTTTAGTTTTTAGGTGGACGAGGCTGGGAAGCGATCCCAGACCTCCAGCGTGACCGTCGAACGCACTAACCATTACGCTACGGGCTACTACGGTTTACAGAGAACACTTACCGCACAAAGTTTCACTTAAGTTTTAGCATATTGGTACTTTTTAGCAATTTTGGCAGACTCGGTTAGTGATATTTAAGTGCCCAACACGGGAGACTTAAGTGCAACTTATTCAGGTAAATTTACTGTGCAAAAATTGTCATTTTGTACTTAAGTGCCACATCTATGACTGTGAAACTGGCCCTAAAATAAGTTGTTTCAAAAATAGAATTTAAAAATAGATTAGAATAGATAGGCTTAAGAAAAAACTATTAGTATTGCGGTTGTGTTTTATTTTTAATATTTATATTTTTATAGAAAGTTTGCTCTCACGTACGATTTTTTTCTTGTCTCAATCCAATTTTTACTGTCTGGGTTTTGTCACATCATTTTTTTCTAGCCTCAATCCAATTTTTACTCTCTGGGTTTTGTGACGTCATATAAATCATATATCATATCACCCTGCATACGATTATATTCTATATAATCTGTTCCACGTTATGTTTTTGCTGATAGGTACATATGTACATATGTATGTGCTTATATTTTGTAGAAGTTGGTTAATTAAATCATTGGTAACCTTAACTATACAACTATACTTCCGGACGGAAACAGCTAAAGTCATAAATTCGATTTTCTTAATTACTAACAATGTTAATGCTTCAGTAGCTAGTAAAACAAGCTAGGCCAGATTTCGTAACAAAGTGCTTTTTAATGTGCTTACCATAAGGACAACACAAAACGTGAAAGGTTTTGTTTCTCCTTTTAGTAATTAATTATTGTTTTTTTTTTTTTCTTAGAAGGACAGATTGACAAATAAAACCCTTCATTTAAGTGTTCTTGTTGTTTATTTATAAAATATATACATGCATATGTACATTGGGGTGTTCATACAAAAAAGAATCTAAGCTTTTTGTAAGAGTTATTAGCTCCAAATGATGAAAAAATGATTTTCAGATTTTTATTTTCTCCCCCCACAGTCATTGTTAGTTATTAATGCAATTTAAAACTCTGTAATCGGGTAACCAGTATACGAGGTTAAACAACCTAGGGCATGTAAGTTGAGATAAGACGAGAAAAAAGATATATGAGAGGGGAATATTATTTTCCCGTTAGGCGGCAGGAACAGTATACTAAAAGAAATACTTAAGTGGCAAACAAAATAATTTAATAAAAAGGGCAACACCTCCAATAATATGTGCTATATTATTTAAAAGTCCATTGTTTTATTTTGTTTTTAATTGTAACATATTATACAGGGTGATTCACCTAAGGTTTGACAAAAAGCTTGAGCGTGTAGCTTGAGTCGAGAAGAGAACAAAATCGTATGGGAACGGTGAGGGTATATTCCCCCTCGTTTAGGAGGGAGGGCCAATTTTCTAAAAAAAAAAAAATACTTAAAACCTCAAAAAAACGCAACGGCAACACTTGACCTGACCTGATACACCTTTTTGCAAAGCCAGAAATCCCTTCTTTTATTTTATTTCCAAATAAATTTGTTTTAATAAACCGTTTCTGTTAAATTAATGTTCAAACTCAAAATTTAGAAAAAAAAAATTAATTAAATTAAATTAATTCAATGCTCTTAACAATTATTAGTCAAACACTTTTATTTTTTGAGATATTAAAAAATAAAGAAACCAACTTCTTAGTAAAAACAAGAAAATTCGAGGTTGATGATAAATCAACTGGTTGAAATAATTATTTATTCGGATTACTATTACCTTATGAGAAATTGGATCATTTATTTTTTAATACATTTCTAACAAACGGTTTTCAGTGTTTGACTAGAAATTGATAAGAGCATCGAGTTTTGAAAACAAACATAATACTTAATGGCGTAAAACATTTTAATAGAAATAGTTTTTTTTTATTATTTATTTTTTCTAAATTTTGAGTTTGAAAATTATTTAAAAAAAAAAAATGTACATATATTAAAAGAACTTTATTATTTATAAAGAAAATAAAAGAAGGGACTTCTGGGTTTTCAAAACGGTATAACAGGGCATTGTAAGTGCTGCCGTTGTTTCTGAATAATTTGTTTCCTGTTTTAAGTCAATGTTTTTAGAATACGGCGCGCTTCCCGCCTAAACAAGGGGGATTAGTTCCCCCCTCCCATACGATTTTTTTTCTGGTCTCCTAATACTCAAGCTTTTTGTCAACACCTTAGGTAATTCACCCTGTATACATAATGTTCTAATGGTGCTTATTTTTCTGTTAAAGAAGTGACGAGGGTAAAGGTGATGTGATCAAAGTTCATGAAGGAAAAAAAAATTGTTGTGGTACAATCTATTTACATTTAATGTGTCAAAAGATGTATAATACATTTTGAATCTATTGAAAGCAAACCAAGACACAGCAGCCATCCTAATAAAAGTTACAGTAATTTTTAATTAGGAATGACTTTATTTTCCAAACAACAAGTATTATTATAACTAAAAATCCTATAAAATGAATGGTGTATTGAAGAAACTTGGCATAAATGTATTATTTTCCATAAAAATCATGATCCTGAACTTTGCAGAGAATGCGTCCGCTGAAGTTTGAACACCCACCAAAGTCGTAATACTTGTTCGATTTTAAAAAACTAAACGGCAATCGGTCTCGGCAAGACCTAGTGCCGACATTTTTTAGTTTTTTTGTATTTGTCTTAAAAACAAAGTTATGGTCAAAAGATTCAAAAACCACCAACAAATTAACTAGCAAAACTTTGGCCTTCAGTCACCACCGTTATTTTAGACGCATTTTCATAAAAGTTTCGGCAATCGCTTCATCTTGGCAAAATCTAGTTCCGATATTTTTTAGTTTATTTTTATTTGTCTTAAAAAAAAGGTTATGTCCAAAAGGTTCAAAAATTTTAAGACAAATAGAAAAAAACTAAAAAATATCGGCACTAGATTTTGCCGAGACGAAGCGATTGTTGTAATTTTTATGAAGATCCGTCCGATGTTACAGTGGTGACAGAAGTCCAAAGTTTTTTTAATTATTTTGTTGGTGTTTTTTTGTATCTTTTGGCCATAACTTTTTTTTTTAAGACAGAATAAAAAAAGCAAGTTTGCCAAGACGAAGCGATTGCCGTAATTTTTATGAAAATGCGGCGAAAATTACAGTGGTGACTGAAGGCCAAAGTTTTTTTTAGTTAATATTTTGGTGGATTTTGAACCTTTTGGCCATAACTTTTTTTAAGACAAATAAAAAAAAAACTAAAAAATATCAACTTTAGGTCTTGCCGAGAGTTTTTTTTAAATCGAACAAGTATTACCACTTCAGGATCATTAAAAATCACGAATCAAAAGATTTTTTTAGGGGGATTTCGTAGAAAAATGTATTTAGGGGTGTTTTTTTCTTAGGCAAAGATAAATCGAGGTCCTAGAAGAAACTACCGATCCTTCAAAGAAAACATTAATATTTTTGGAAAATTATTTTTTATTTCTCTACTTCATAGTATTTTAACTTTAAACATTTTGTTCACCAATGTGAAATAGCTTCGATGCGCTTTATTTATAGGAAAAAGCGTAAAACTCTTCAAAATAGCGATCAATAACAGATTCAACATGTTCATTTTTGACGAATCTCTTACTACCCTACCCAACAATTTTTCTCTTTTTTCAAATTGAGAACAGAAAATAATCCAAAGGGTCTAGTCCGGTGTTGATAAGCGGGCATTAAGATGCAAAACAATTTGACATAGAATTACCGGTGCCGGTCGCATCAACTCGCACGGCCTATCGTTTAATTGTTGCCCACCCAATATTTACGGTTGTGTATGGTGGATCAGGCTGTCTTTGAGAGGAATCCAGCTTCGTTTTGTAATTGGTTGAACTAAGACCTTTCAAATGCAAATATTCTTTAACGATCTACATTTTGTCTATGTTTAAAAATCTTTTATTAGCGTTCACTTTAAATGGCTACCAATGAGACAATAAAAAATAAAATAAATAAATCGGTGGGCACAACGGCTCATGAAGAACCAGGGCCTAGTGACTAACAACTCGCAACCATTCCTGTGTGCGCCTTTCGACAGAAATGGAAGGGACCTACAATTTTATGCCGAATCCGAACGGCTAGACGAGAAGCACTTATTCGTGACAAGTGATACTCTTGGAGGATTTGTCAATTCCTCGCAAGAGGCAGTAGCCCTTAAAAAAAACTTTTTAGTTTTTAGGTGGACGAGGCTGGGAAGCGATCCCAGACCTCCAGCGTGACAGTCGAACGCACTAACCATTACGCTACGGGCTACTACAGACAATAAACAACGTACTGTCAAATTCAAACTTTAGCTTTTTAAAAGTGCTCAGTTCTAGCATGGTAGTAATTTCTTAAAAACAACCTCTATATATACATCAGGTCGGGTACTTCTAGGACTGCCCTCGAATATATTTTTATGGATTCTTTTATTCGTACGATAAATCCAACAATACCACCAAGTTTCATGAGTTTACAAATTTTTTAGAAAGATTTGTGAACGTGGGTGTTAATACACTGCACCGTTAGATAAAATCGCTTACAGTGACGAAATAAAATATGAATCTGAACAAATAGACCAAATTCAAATAGACCAAAAGAGCCCTATTTAATAACCTCAAAGTATTCGACAAATAATTGGCAAACTCATACAAAAAATAGAGAATAACTTTGTGGATATGCATTTGTTACTAATTAAGGACCATCTAAATATGAAAATCGAAAAAAAAATAAAACGACCGCACCCTAATGAACAAGATACGTTTCAACAGAGATTTCAAGCTACCCATATGTCATTTAAAGTACTTGTTTGAACAAAAGTGTTTAAGTTGAAAAACTTCAAGGCAATAAATAGATTGATACCTACTTCATGTTGTGTATACTCGTGTCAAATCTGTATTCTCAGTAATAGATACATCTTCGATAAGACATAGGTGACTACCTACACACTTTTTCCCAACATGCTCGAAAGTTAAAAGACCCGCAAAATATATAGGTTTTACGTTAACCATATTCAATTTACCTTAACTTGATAATCCACATATGTACAATACATACTCGTATACCTATACAATTTAAGGTCAAATCCTGAATATTTCATTCACATCAGTGTAGGTGGCCAGTTTAAGTATTTATATTGTACTTTTTTTATTGGAATCGATTTAATTTCACCTGGTGTGTCGTCCTCTGTTGTATAGCTTGGGATTTTTTTTTCTACTTTAATTTCAAAGTCGTAAAAAATTGTCACCCAACGTGTTGGGAATTTGAGGATATCCTACATATACAATACATACATATATGTATATATCTACTTGTACTCGTGCTGGCTTGTGTGAAAATGGAATTCATTTTTTCTTTAATGTCACTCAGTCCTTGTGTAGGCAGCAACAACAACAAAAAAAAGTTAAAATAAATAGAAATAAGTGTTTCTTTCTTGATGGTTCAAATGACCACCTCGGGACCTCTTTCGAAAATATTTGAAGCGATAAAACTTCTATAAAAATCCATATGTTTCTAACATGGCTCCATACCAAAATAGGCAATATTTTGTTGGGTTAAAGGTCAAAATAAAAACAACGTTAACGCTTTCATTATTAAGTTAATAGCGTATCACACAGCTCAAATTTTATATGTTTTAGAATTTTGTTTGAACGTAAATTAAGATAAACCTTCGCTCTACATAAACAATAAACATACATATATATGTACTTAAATGTTCGTAGGAGTACGTACCCTTGGCCTCTTAAGTGAAATGAAATTTAATGGACTAAATGAAACACAAAAAAATAATAGTTACATCAGATGCTTAGAAGATTATACGTATATATGTAGGTACATTAGAGTGTCCGTTATTTCCCAAACTCATTTTTTTGGATAGCACACCCCGTCAATCGAAAGTTTTTGCCGAAATAAAAAATTATTGACCAAATCCGAGGTCATTAACCCGTGCCTCTAAGGTCATACTTTTCCCATACAAATTTATATGGGAACTTTACACTTTTCACATTTTATCTTTTTTCTCTGGAATTATAAAAGTTATTCTTAATTTTTTAGGGAATTCTAATTGGTTTATCATTCCTTTAAAAAACTGCATTTAAAAATGTATTAAAAAAATTTAAATTATAATTTATTTCGATTTTTTAAGTTAAAAAATACTTTAATATTATGTATGTTTCTCTTATTTTTCTCTCTCGATCCTCAGCAGTTTTTGTTGTTTTTTTTTATTGATTGTCATTAAGTAATAAGTTTTTAAAAAATTGCATTAAAAAAATAATGAAAACAAATTAGAAATAATTTATTTCGATTTTTCAAAATATCAAATATTTTTATTTTTGTATGTGTTTAACTTTTTTTTCTTATCAACAAAAGTTTTTTTAAATGATTTTTTTTTACCAATATCTTGTTTAAAAACCACATTCAAAAATTAATAAAAAAAAAACTTTATTTGATAAGAAAAAAAAATTTAATACATAAAAAATTAAAAAATATTTAATATTTAGATTTAGATAGATAATATTTAGAATATTTAAAATAGAAATTTCGAAAAATCGAAATAAATTATTTCTAATTTGTTTTCATTATTTTTTTAATGCAATTTTTTAAAAACTTATTACTTAATGACAATCAACAAAAAAAAACAACAAAAACTGCTGAGGATCGAGAGAGAAAAATAAGAGAAACATATATAATATTAAAGTATTTTTTAACTTAAAAAATCGAAATAAATTATAATTTAAATTTTTTTAATACATTTTTAAATGCAGTTTTTTAAAGGAACGATAAACCAATTGGAACTCCCAAAATAATTTAGAAAAACTTAAATAGTTCCAGAGAAAAAAAATAAAATGTGAAAAGTGTAAAGTTCCCATAGAAATTTGTATGGGAAAAGTATGACCTTAGAGGCACGGGTTAATGACCTCGGAAAAAAAAAATGTTGGTCAATAATTTTTTCTTTCGGCATAAACTTTCGATTGACTGGATGTGCTATCCAAAAAAATGAGTTTGGGAAATAACGGACACCCTAAGGTACATAGAACAATCTTCTACAAATATATTTTGAACAATAAATAATCCTGTGTATGAATGGATTTTATATCATCTAAATAAGTCATTGAGAAGGGAGAAAATGTGTGTCTCAAGATGGTGCACAACACTGTACATACATATGTATATTTTATGTATGTAAGTAAATACTGGAAATGGAAAGCTACAAAATAACTGAGTCATATCTTAAATCAAGTATTAAACACCTAAACATTTATTGATGGTACAAACTTTAAAGTCTTTAAAGGAATTATACAATTATTATTTTATAAATATATATGTACATATATTTAAAAGCTAAGCAAAATTTTTTTTAATACATCGAAGTTGAGACTTCAAACAAGAAGAATTTGATTTTTTTTTTTTTAAATTAAAAAAAAAAGTTATTGCATCAAAATTGTGTTGCCCTTTGTGTGTTTATGTGAACAATGGACCGGAATTTTTTAATATCATACAAAAAAAGAAAAAAAAATTATTAAGATTTTTATCTCTTAAGCAAACAGGAAAAGGCCGAATCGCCCTTATGTTTAAGTGATTTAAGCACAATTTCTGAAATTATATATGCATAATCTTAAATAAAATAACATGGATATTATCTTATCAATTCTTAGGCAAACATTAAAAACCGGATGGTTTTAGACATTTTACTTTTAAAAATATAAATAAAACAGAAGAAAAAGTCCTTTTTCAACAATTAACTGTAAATCAAAAATAAATTTAGCAAACAATTTGTGTCGGAGTATATCGGAAACAGTTCAAATGAATGTCTAAAAATAAAACTTAAAAGAGGAAAACTCTGTGCTGCGTGAAAGAACGTTGGCAAATGTTTTCAGCCGCGTGCAGAAGAATACCTTGGAGCGAAAAATCATTCGATTCGGATGGAATCGGAGAATTTTCCATTCCAACAGATCCCTCCCTATATTGGCCAATTAATGCAGCGGATTATGATCTCAATTTCGTATCATCAGCGTATATAAAATATTTAAATTACATTTGAGAGTGACAATTGTACAAAAACAAACGTTGAAGCGAAAATATTAAATTTTACCTAATTAAATTTAAAAAAGTACGTATACGCCACAGTGCACAATTGAACCTTCTTGATAATTGATCGGTATTTTAATCAGAATTATCTGTGTCCATGCAGCGACATGCCGAGCAATATAAATTTTTGCACAAGACATGAGCGTTGTACAAAGCTTAGCCATGAGATTTTACGTTTCAAGTGCGTGTCAGTTTTTTGCCTGGTTTTTGTTGAATGTGTAAGTGTATGTTGTTGGAAAATATAATAACTATAATTAGTGGTGAAAGGCTTATGAAGGACATGATAAAATTTTCCAGTGAGTAAAAATGCGCAGTTTGTTGATTGGATTGTGGTTAAAGGTCAAACGTTAACCAATCATGTTGGATTTACACGGTCGGTGGAAATTTAGCCATGTTGAAATCAGCACGGCAAATACTTTCACAATTTCCCAAATCAGTGAGAAACATTCGCTCCGCAGGGCGAATCATTCACAATGATAACAAAAATGGTAACAGCAATGCTAAATAACAGCAAAAACTGCCATATTAAAGCTCCTCTCTTCTGTGGGTTGCAGGTCGGGTGTCGAAATGTCAAAATCCAATCGATTATGGAGGGTGGTATAACCTACTGTTTCGGCCAGCACCTTATCACCAACAGAAACCAAGAAATCTCACTTTTCAATTTGACAGGTGTCGAAATGTCAAGATCTGATAGCACCAATCGATTTAGGAGGTGGATTTTACCCATAGTCACGGCCAGCACTCTAAGTCCAGTGGAAACTGAAAAAATCGCACTTGAAAATGCGAAATGTCAAAAATCCGAAAAAATACACCTTTCGCTTCCACAATTGATGGTTGGCGAGATAGCAAACCATATAAATTTTTCAAATATTTTCTAACAAGAAGGTGTCCTTAGCATAGATATTTAAATGTATGGGAATATGTAGTTCAGCTTTTATATTAATAATAACTACCACTTGCACAATGTTTCTATCCTTTGAAAATTGGGAACATGAATGATGTTGGAAATTTATTGTTATCGGGAATAGTTTTCCTGGGGAGTTGGGCGGTGATTTCATCAAATTTATTTCTTAGTTCTCAAGATACACTAAATTTTTGAGTTCTTTATTTGAAAAAAAAAATCTAAATTACCCTGCTAACTTCACAGTGAAATTAGCAGGGCAATTTGGATTTTTGTTCAAATAAAGAACTCAAAAATTTGGACTTGAAATTTCTTGAACTGCAAAATACACTGTAAATTTGGAGCCTTACTGCAAAATCGGGAATAGAAATGCAAAATAAATGCAAAAAAAATTCAAATTACTTCGTTGGTCCCGTTACTCTCGGTGAAAGTTGCCCGTTACTCTAGGTGAAAGTAGCTCAGCCAAATTCAGAGACGTGTTATTGTTGCTTGTATTAAGCAATAAATAAGCAAAGGGTTCATTGTTGCAATACCATGTCCAACAAATTTCATGATTGCATTTAATTTTGGCATGAATAGTTGGGTACTATAGGGGCAAGTTTTGGGTTCGTAAAGAAATCGAACTCGAGATAATAATTTAGAGGTCTCGCAATTCTGTCTGTTCCTCATCTGCAAGTTAAAATACTGAAGAACTACAGACTTAAGCTTTTAAGGAAATTCCCTGGAAGAGGAATAGAAGTTTTGTAGCTCCAAAAATAACGGTAAATGCCATACAACCAATGTACAAACAAAAAATATTTATGTTATAAACTTTAACAATTTTGATAGGAAATTCAAAATTCTTGAAGTGCGAACATAAGTTTTTAATTAAACAGTCTGTGTTGTGTAATACAAAATATTGATCTATTTCGCTTACAACACATGTACAAATTTTAGATTAACTTTTCAAAATGCTTACTTTTTACCTTATGACGCGCAGTGTATTATTTAACCAAAAATAGCTACGTTAAAGATGTTAGCCACGAGAACAAGTTCGTGCGATCCTGTTGTGCATTTTATTTCATCATTGGTTCTTTTTTTAATTACAACGATTTTTATCTTTGCAGAACTTCAACCGAAAATTCGTTTTTTTTTTTTTTTTATTAAACGACCGTTTAAAATTTTTCCCGGGGGAAATCGATATAAGCGTAATGGCTAGTGCGTTCGACTGTAACGCTGGGTTTGCTTCCTAGCCTCGTTCACCTAAAAACTAAAAAGTTTTTTTTTAGGGCTACTGCCTCTTGCGAGGAATTGATGAATCCTCCAAGAGTATCACTTGTCACGAATAAGTGCTTCTCGTCTAGCCATTCGGATTCGGCATAAAATTGTAGGTCCCTTCCATTCCTGTCGACAGGCGCACACATGAATGGTTGCGAGTTGTTAGTCACTAGGCCCTGGTCCTTCACGAACCGTTGTGCCACCCAATTTAATTTTTAATTTATAACACAAAATGTTTTTAAAAAACCACTCCAACGATTTTAAAAACTATTTCTTAATATATTTTATATTTGTTCAAAAACTCCGATAGCAATATTTTTCTAAGCTCAAATTATTTAGAAAATATTTTGTTTTGTTACAAATCTTATTTGTCTCTGTCAATAGGCCTTGTTATGGCCCAAAATAACTAATTTCAGTGAAAAAGTATACCTCACTGAGGGAAGGAATCGTTCGCGGCAAACGTAAAAATTGCCCAAACGACTTTTTCGTTTGCCAGCCAGTTTTGACAGTTCGTTTGCAGCAAACTCTTAAATTCGTTTGAGACAAACAATTCATACTGTTGTAGCAAAATTCTATCGTTTGTTTCAAACGAATAGAGTGTTTGTGTCAAACGAATGTTGTGTTTCTGTCAGACGAATAAAGGTGTTTTGTTAACATATTTACTGTTTGTGGCAAACGAATCGTGCTTTTAGAGTAAACGTTGATAATTTGACGACAAGCGAATGTTAGAAGATCAAAGTAGTTGTGACAAATGAATAAAAACGTTTGTTGCTAATAACTTGTACGTTTGTCATAATCAATACAGTGACTGCTGGTTTTCAATGTCAAGTTTTACTTACCTGGATTTGAACTAATATCCTTCCGTTCCGTGAGCGAGCATGCATCCACTGATTTAATTTGCAACATAAAATTCTCCGGCAAAATGTTAATCAGTTGAAAACTTCACACATTTTCCTTTTATTTAGTTGGGCAGAGAGAAATGTACTGAGTCTATAGCGCGTGTGCTAAGTAAACATTGGTGATACAATTTTTTGAAAATTTCTAAGCATGATAACCAGCAACGGTTTTTTGCATTTTGTTCATATATCTTTCGATTTTAACAATCTATATTATTTTGAAAACAAAAAATATATTAAGAAATGTGCCTAAGACCATTTCATGTATTTTAATTAGTTTTGGCAACACTATGACGACCGAAGTATTTAAAATATCGGGTCAGTTTTTCTTTTAAACTATTACTACTTTAAAGAAAATCGTTTTGTTCAAGTTTTGTAGGCAAAACTAAACTTATTGCTAATTTAGCAGATAGCACAACATTTTTAGGGTTTAAAGGAGAATGGGCAAATTTGTATGAAAAGTGGGTGCGAGCGGCCAAGAATGGTTTTATTATTTTTTGATGTGATTTGGTCGTTAAAGTACAGTGTAGAAGTTTTTTTGGTTGTTGTTTACTTCAAACTAGGATAAAACGCATTTTTGTGTTTACCACTTTAATAGAGTTTTAGTCAGTATTGTGGCTAATGTGAATGGAAAAATAGAAAAGGAAAGTGGAATAACAGTTATAGACATCAGTCTCAAAGATTTTTATAATAAACAAAGCACATAAAACATTAAATATTAGTACAATACTACAATAACCATACTTTGTATAATATTCTATACTAATAAAATGTTTTTTAAAAATGAGTAGGCACTACTCATCCTCTATAATCGTAATTAATTCCGCTGCTGCAAAGCGAATATCATTGGTTTGGTTTCTAGCCCAGCCGTAATACCAAACTACGCACATAAGATGCGCTCAGCATCCCACTGTAGTTGCGCGCTGTAACCAAATGTCTTTCTCTTCGGTATATTGCGGAATATGTCTTACTTGTTGTCCTCGGTGCACTTCAATATTAAACAAGCCCTGTACTAGGTACTAATCAAAATAACCGCGGGCTATCTTCACTTGGTACGTACCCAGAGCAAATAGAACAAAATCATCTTCAGATAGATTTGGAAAATCGTCAAAATTGGGATGGACATCAGTGATGCTTCCTAAAGTTGGTCTTAGCCTATTCACATTAGTACGAGAAATATGTGTTCTCAGAGAATTCAAAAAAGGCCCAACATTCTTAGACCGGAGCCTGTTTGAGCCTTACATTTCGTGTAAAGAGGGCAATCTAGCTTTGTCATTTGATACTCCATTCTTGGAAATACCTTGTTAACCTTACTAAGCTAACTTAGACCAAAATGCAAAAGGAAAATTGCATTTTCCCACCGAAACAGCCTGAATAAGCTTATCTGACCACCGCCACCGGCTTTGTTAATGATTGTACTAAAAGAATCGGTTGGTACCCTCTTTTTAAAAAGCTGTGATGAACTAGATAATCGTATACTGTTGCCTTCTAAACTCGTATAAGGAGCTTAGTAAAATGACCGCGGGCTATATCTTGACCTGGTACTTATTATGTCATTAGACGTTTTCAAATCAGGATAAGTATCAGATAAAAATTGAAAATGCCACCTGCCCCAAAAATGCATTTAAAAATTCATTTGAAAATTTCTTTATATCTCCTTTCCTAAATGCACTGCAACGAAACAGCTATATTGAAAGTAACTCCCTTGTAGCAGACCTTTCATTTGAGACTAATTTCATTCGTGGTCACACCCAAAAATGCCCATTCTCCTTTGATAAACATAATTATTGTTTTTATGCGTTGTAAATTAATTATATGTGGATGGAAACCCAACATGTGCTTTAAATAAGTATTCAATGTATATATTTGTATTATTTTAACTTCGTTATTGCCAAAAAAAAAAAAAAATGTTGGGCACCAGCAGGGATCGAACCGGCAACCCTCGGGTCCATCCTGTACCTCGAGTAAAATTCTCCATTCTCCAGTCATATGGCTTTAGTACGATACTAAAAAGATAAAATAGCGAGTTGGTGATTTTAACTTTAGTAAAATTCTAGAGGGTAGTACGATGCTAAACTCGTTTAAAATTAGCAAAACACAATTTTTAAATTAGTATCATACTAAACATCGTACTAAATCCTCTAAAATTTTGGCCATTGTTTTTCGAATTGAACAAAATTGAAGTTTTATTTTGAATGCCATTATTTTAACAATTATTTTTAATGCAAACATTTTTAAGCCAACATTTATTTTATTTTTTAATGCAAATATTTTGGAATTTTTACAACAAATTTTCAATTTTGAATCGCATTCTTTTTAAATGCAACATATTTTCAATTTGTTGTACAAGTACTGCTGAACTCCAGAACAATACCAAATTGATCAAGCAAAACACGAATTTGAAACGTACCCAATAGATACTTGCCCTATAAATTATCTGAAATTGGTTAGATAGGAATTAAACAAATAAAATAGTTTTTCCGAATTGGAAATTTATTGCTGCAAGCGAATTTCTTTTAAAGAAACCTAAAAATTCTTTCGCCTCAAAAGCATGAAATGTTTACCACAAGCATTAAGTTAATTTGTAAAAATAAGATTTAAAAATATATACCCTGCAATCATTCAATCGTTTGCTAAATATTAGTTTACTTTCTACGAATTTACCATTCGTCCCAAATTTTCGATTCATTAGTTGCAAACAATTGTAATTTATATAGATAACGTAAAATTTTTTACAGCAAACTGCATTTCAAAAGCTTGGTTCGCATTCGATTCATTCGTTTGCCATAAACAATTACACTTGCTTGCAAACAACATGGCGTTTGAATTTGAGAAACCAGGCCAATTGAGCTCCGAACGAATGGGTTATTTGTTATATGTTTGATGCAATGGAATTACTTTCTGTGGCGACTGTAATACAATTGCTATACAAATGAAATACGTTTGCAGGGATTGTATTACATTTCCAGCAAATGTATTACAATAAGAGCAAACGAAATTCGTTAGCCACAAACTCAAAAAAAATATTAATTTTCTCAGTGTAAGTAATTTCCTCAAACCAACTTAAACTTTATCTATAAAGGTAATTGGCTTTCCTCGTTTTCCAATAATCATCCAAATTTACTTTTTTTTCTACGAGTAGTTGATAAGAAAAGCCTTTGGTAGATCTAGATATAATTATTTTGGCTAAGCTCTACCATTGTTATTGCAATTGTGCATTGACATTTTTCCTGATAGAAAATTTTTAAAACCCAGTCGAAGCTCTTATCCTTTGGTCCATACTTTTCGTATACACTCAATAGTATTCCATATACTCCTCAAAAAGTCAATATATTTTTTATAGCTACACCTTTTATGGAGTTCTCTGAAATTCGGTCTCTTCCTCTTATCCAAGCAAAACCAAATTGTTACAATCCCCTAGCTTATCATTTCGCCATATGAGGACGAAAGCTCTCCGTTGAACACAGAAACATATACATACATATTCGTTCTTATATTTATCCATTTATTTGTCCACCATATTGCAGGGCTGCCTGAATGTCACACGTATTATCTCTACCCCGTGTTTACTAAACGAGTTCCAATGCAAGGATCGCATTACTTGCCTACAACGTAGCTGGGTCTGTGATGGAGAACGAGACTGTCCAGATGGAGACGATGAAATTCAATTGAATTGCTCGAATGTCACATGTCGTGGGGACCAATTTCAGTGTGCAGATCGAAGTTGCATTCCAGGACATTTGATGTGCAACGGTGAAGCAGACTGTCTGGACAAAAGTGACGAATTGAACTGTGGTAAGGGTGATGAGGCGAGGAGTATAGAGAGCCAGGCAAAACAGAGGAAGGAATGTTTGGCCGCTCTGTTGAATTCATATACTGCATATATTCACGAGTATCTCTCTTATATTAAATGCATTTTTGTTTTTATCTTCTTTAAAGGCATCGGAAAACTTAATCAAACCGAATGCTCTAAAACAAGCCAGTTCGATTGCGGAGGCGGGATGTGCATTCCAATTTCGCAAGTGTGTGACATGAAAAAGGATTGTCCGGATGGTGAGGATGAACCAGCAGGGAAGTGTGGCGTCAATGAGTGCAGTGTCGACAATGGTGGATGTTCGCATAAATGTGTTGATACACCTGTTAGTTACAGGTGTGAATGTCGTGAAGGGTAAGTTGATATATTTAATTATTCATATAAGGATTATTTATGATTAAAAAAAACAGAATAAAATCAAACTGTTTTCTGACAATTGCATGTATGAATTTTTGCTTTTAAGCAGCTTTTCAATCGCTAAACCAAGTACGCAGTTTGGAAAAAACTATATTCTCATAAAGATGATTTTTTTCAAATCTATCCTGTCCCTGAGCAGTAAAAGAAAAACTAAAACATAGTACAACTAATATAAACCCAGAAATCCAATGTTATCATAAATAGGACCATGTTGATTTAACATTGGATGTAATTTTATTCAAATCGTGTAAGTTTTCGCCATCGCAAAGTGAACATTGATAAGTTAACAAGAAATGGTCAGTATAGATAAGATAGGCCATTTTCATTTTTTGTCTGACTGTATGGATTTCAACAAGCCTGTTTTAAAGCTCTTACAGCGTGTCGTAGTCAACATGATAATTAGTGTTTTGTTACCATCTGTTGCTTTCAATTTCAAATTTTCCTTCGAAGAACTTGAAACCGTTTTTGATGTTAGTATATACCTGGTAGGGTTGACCACGACTTCCTTTTTTGTTTGTTAAACAAAAACTTTGAACTGCTAAAACTTAAGAACGAATTGACGTACAAAGGTCGTTAATATGTAATTTTGTAGATAATTGTACTGTTCAATTTGATGAAGATGGCGGTATTATCCTTCCAGTACCACTCTTAAACTTGGTTCTTTAATAGAAAATATTTTTCTAAACATAACCCCCAACAAAAAAAATGTCCCCACCCAAAAATATAGTAAATATACTCCCATATTACATTCTTTGACTAAATGTACGGCATTCAATGTTTTTGACCGTTTTCTCAAAACTTATCAATTTTACAAAAAAAAACTATTATAATTTGTCTTTGTGTAGAATTACATGATTTACAATGTGTACCTACAACTTATTTCAAAAGAACTTATAGTTGGTCAGAAATTTGGAAAAAACTGAAGCTTATCCCCAAACCCTCCCTAAAACTTTTTGTTCCGCTCTAAATTTGGAGTACTTTTAAGGAAATGTTTAGGACGTAAAAATGGAGATCTCCACCAAAATTCAGCACTGTCCGAATTGTTTGAAAGTAAGGACATTTTTGTTATCTGATTTTCCTGGACTAAAACTTGGCAAAAGTTTAACGTTATACTAAACAGAGCTTATGAAACACTTAAGTCCTGTCAATTATAAATATGTCAATGCGAAACCCAAAATCCGATTTTTTTTATATAATGAATTCATTTCGGACTTTTACTTTTACCACCATGCATTTGGTAAGTGGGCACCGCAAGTTACTGTTGTCCAAGAAAACTTTTGACATTGGCGCTTTCCTGGTGACTGAATATGCGAGTAACCTACGTAGCAAAAGAGTTACTTGGGCGGGACAAAGGATCCAATAAGGGAGATAAAAAACACGAAACGAGCCACCCAAGGACCTGCTGTCCAAAAAAAACTGTTCCAAAAAGTCCAGAAAGAATTATGAAGATGAAATAAGTTTGTCAACCGTCGTTTATTGTAAGTTTTTTCGGACAAATCTAGAATTTACCTGTTTCGGGTTTCTAGAGTGAAAAATATCTACATAAATGCCAAATGGTATAAAGTTGACCGCGACCTGCTTTTTACTCCATCTGTACACGTTAATTTTTGAGTGAAAAAAGAAACACGAGTTGAACGCTCCGTTAGATACATAGATTTATTTTGACAGCTCGGTGCTTTGTTGAGCTACAAAAAAAGACACACTTTTAGTTCCTCACACTTTCTTGTATCTCTTAAAATGTTTGACAGTTTCGATTGTTGGCAGCATCATATGAATAAAATCAAAAATAATGCTTTTTCATCTAAAATAATGTGCAAACAGGCACCACTGTCTTGGAAAATGCTCTCCCATAAGACCTGAATCTACTCATAATCTTTGTTGGGCCGAGGAATAGGAAAACATATACCTACCTGAAGTTTGAAAAAATTTTATTTAAAATACATATGTACTTATTATACTATTTGATTATTATTTTTGCTGTGCAAACAAATAATTCAAATAATTTAAAATTCTTCTTTAATCCTTAGAATTTAAGTTAATTGCTTTGTTCAAACATACAATAACTATTTTCTATTTATCAATATTCCAGGTACGAACTTAGTGATGGCAAATTTTGTGAGGACATAAATGAATGCGATTACCCAGGAGCATGTTCACACATCTGTATCAATGAGATTGGTGGTTTCAAATGTGAATGCGAAGCCGGTTACATGCGAGACCCCGGAAACCACACCCGTTGTAAGGCAACCGAAGGACATGCGTCATTACTATTTGCAAGACGCCATGATATCCGAAAAATTGCTCTAGATCACATGGAAATGACATCTATAGTGAATGACACCAAATCGGCGACAGCATTGGACTTCGTATTCCGCACCGGAATGATATTCTGGAGCGATGTTAACACTCAAAGGATATACAAGTAAGTGACACCGTGACACACACGGTACTACTACATTATTATGCATATATTGATGGGATGGGAGGAATTTGCTCATCCTTATCTAATGCTAATTTGGAATTGCAATTCACTGTCTGTTCGATTTCATTGTAGGGCGCCAATCGATGAGGGTAATGACAAGACTGTGGTTTTGAATCATCATTCAGTAACAGCTGATGGTTTGGCCGTTGATTGGATTTATAATCATATATATTTTACTGACACGTACAAGTGTACCATTGAGTTGACAAATTTCGATGGAAATATGGGTATGGTTCTTATTAAGGACCAACTCGAGATACCACGTGCCATTGCATTGGATCCAGTTGACGGGTAAGTAAAGTGTTTGTGATACTCACAATGCATTTAAAGCCGATTTTAATGAAGGCACTCACTGTCTATACATGCAAACAAAAATTAATGTCATTTATTCCCCCCAGATGGATGTATTGGACAGATTGGGGAAAGAATCCTCGCATTGAACGTTCCGGCATGGATGGTTCTCATCGCAAAACTATTGTCAGTTACGATGTGAAGTGGCCAAATGGTCTGACGTTGGATTTGGTTCGAAAGAGGATCTACTGGGTGGATGCCAAGCTTAATGTAATTTCGTCAGCGAATTACGATGGAACACAACGCCGCCAGATTCTGTACTCAGCTGAATATTTGAGACATCCATTTTCGATAACAACATTTGAAGATTGGGTTTACTGGACCGACTGGGATAAACAGACTGTTTTCAAAGCGAATAAATTCAATGGGCATGGTGTTGAGGCGATTACCGCCCTTCATATGGTAAGTTTTCCAATTGGTGTGTGCTTCAAAAGAGAATCCATCTTCCATTCACACCAGTTTTTATGCTCAAATGAAGCAAAATAAAAAAAAAAAACTTCAAACCGATTAATTTAAAATATTTTATTTCCATTTTCTCTCAGTTACAAAACCCGATGACTGTTCATGTTTACCATCCTTACCGACAGCCTGACGGCATTAATCACTGTCAGTCGGTAAATGGACATTGTTCGCATTTATGCCTACCAGCGCCACGGATAAATGATCGCAGTCCGCGCATATCCTGTGCCTGTCCGACAGGCCTTAAATTAATGGACGATAGACTGATGTGTGTCGAAGACCGTAAGTTTATTTTATTATATATTTTGTAAAGATAAATATTTTTTTTATTTTAGTTTGTTTAAACAAAAAATATAATTTAATTTGATTAAGCTATGTACATAGATAGTTTGATTTCAATTCAAGGTCCAGTCAAATAAGACTATCACTATGGACAAAATCAAACTCAAAATATTTTAAGGCAGAAATCATATATCCGTAATTACTTCATACCTATGTACCAATTGAAACCGTTAATATTGGGTTTGAGTAGGTATTTAATTCATTAAAACGAATTACCTGAATATTTCTTTTTAAATATTTTGTCAATAGGGCAATTTTAATGGGAAGCATGGGTGGTCTAGCTTTGTACAAAAAAGAATGTTGAAACTTAAACAATTTAAATTAATTCTCTTTCAAATTTAAATTTACTTAATTTCAAACGAACTTCATTTGATAATACGGTGAATTTAACATTATTTGCAAAAGGATTCATTTAATTTATTTTAATTGAAAAAAAAACTTTATTAATAGTGTTTTCCATTGGTAAATTCAGATTTCCATTTAAAAATGTAATTATTTCATGGCGAATGGAACACAATTTCAAATTGATTTTTTTTGTCTCATCGTATTCTTGTACAGTTTGCAAATTCAAACTTAAGTTTTGAAATCACGAACACTTGTAAAAGACTGAACTTTGCATTTTTCAGCGCCTCAAAGTCTAAAGTCAGACATATGAGAATGGATAGTTCAAAATTTTAAGTTCATGTACCATTGAAAAAGAATGAAAATGAATCGATTGGAAAAATAAAATGTTGAGCAGCCTTTTATTTATATCCATGCCTTAAAGTTTGGACTATACGAGGGCAATTGAAATACTTGTTACAAATTTGTGCGATATGTAAAAGTATATATATATATATAACCCTTTTGCTTACTACCCAACTAACAATTTAACTTCTGTAAGGGTCTACCGAAGTTATTTCCTAATCAGCTAATTTGACTCTATAAGGCCTTAGAGAAACACATTTGGCCAACATTGAGAAGCTCGAAAGGCTTTTAAGCAATCATTCACAGGTTTATTGGAAGTACTCAATTTATTTAGCTAAGGCCTTATAGAACAAAACTACACTCAAACATTGCAAATGTAGAAGTGTAGTTTTGTTCAAGTGTTTCGATAGGCACATCTTATAAAAGGCCTGTCGAGGCCTAGGAGAAGCCTTTTCGAAGCACAATGTCAAACAAAATAATAATAAATTCTTTATTTTTATTTCTACATTTCCTCATTTATTTTCATGTAAGTAATGATTTTCTTCTGGAACTAAATGCACAATAATTATTTATATCTGGAAAAAACACATTACTTACTTGATGGAATTTGCGAGATTTGAACCGAGGATAGTTGGGTTAAGAGTCGGGCACCTTAGGTATTGAGCTAGCCTGGCATATGAAAAATAAGTGCCAAATTGGAACCACTTGAAACCGAAATTAGCTTCCTAAAAACTTATTTGGGACTTCCTGATGAATTGAACTAATTTAAAAAATACAGGTGACCATTCGTCTGTGCTTGCAACAGATTTTTTTTTACTTAATGTTTTTTTTTTTATTTATTTTTAATGTTCCCATGATTACGCAACAGTGAAAACATGGAAGTGGTCAAACAAACATTCATTTTGTGAGACAACAATTAAAATATATGTAAGTTCCTTTTTCATTGAAATCGATTGTTTTTAAGAACGAAAGGCTTTGATTTGAGAAATAAAATAAAAAATCTTTTATGCTCCATAAAATATGTACTTTTCATTTTGAACACAAACCATTTACTGACAATTTTAATTTTTATCTTTTTTAAAAAACACTAATTTGCCAAAATAAAAAACATAAACAATAAAGACCATCATTTCAACTGAAAGTAGCAATGTATGTAGTACAATAGATAATAAAAACGTTTAAAATGTAATAAAAAAAAACTACTGAGAAATGAAAGCTTTATACTAAGATAATTTTCGAAAACGTTCGAATTTCTTAACGTGACAATATTTTTTAACGATGAAACTGGAACTATACTATGGTCACCTCGTTTGTGAATAATTCAGCCAGCAGTAGCTTATTTTCACATCAGTACTACTTTCCATGGGAAGTACCAGCTTTTAATGCTTTCATGTTGAGTGTGCAACCCTTCGCTAAGACCAAATAATCGGAATTATTACTTCCCGCGCATGCGCCTGAGAGGATGATTAAAATTATGTTTGCATAACCACCTCTTCACAGGTCTTATAGAAACAAATTAGGCTGACACCACTTCGCTGAGGCAAATTCATCGAAATAAATGCTTCTCGCGCATGCGTCTGACAGAGCTCACACAATTATTATGCTTGTGTCGGGCTTGTGTTTGATGAGTTATAGAACCGAAATTGGATGTCATGCTTAATCAGAGTTACCACTGCGATCAAATTTAATTCTGAGGAAATCATTTTTTATTGGTGGGGTCCAGGCTATTATTTTTTTTTTATAGAAATTAAAAGAAAGACAAACAACGAATATGAATAAAGTTTATCTGTTTTTGTTAAATCATTTCTAATAAAAAATAATTAAATAATTTGTATTTGTACTGCAATTCTGAATATAAATTACCATGTAAAAAAATAAATATATTTTTTTTTCTTTTTTTTTTTTCAAGTGAATTAAAATTGTTTTCTTTTTCCGTATTTATCTCAATGCAGAAAATAAATGTTTGTTCCGTTTTTGTTTTGCAAAATTTAAAAGCGTTACCTATGCTCAATTAATCGGTTTAATTTAAATTTTTAAAATGATACAAATAAACCTATTTTTATTTTCATAAATAATAAATAATTTGACCTGTGGTAACCCTCTCTCAGCAGTAGAAACATACATGCGCCGAACAATACACAAGATAAAGCTTGTATCGGACTTTACCTCAGGGGGCTTACAGAAACAAAATAAATTGACATAATTCCACTAAGAATTATGCTTCCATTAGACTTTTGTACACATAATAGCTTGTTTCAGGCCTTTGTAAGCAGGCCCTTCTAGAGCTGTTGGCAATGCTTCCTAATGAAAGCTTTTTCTTTGCTTTTATTTCGCATGCCTCTTAAAACTAATTTCTGGGAAGCCTTACGAAAACTATAACCGATTTGTAAACATTCAGGCTTGCAGAAAATTAAAGATTCTGCTTGTAATAGGTATGTAGGATGCTGTTTTCAAAAATATAGCTTCGAACATTTGCAACTTCGATGTCCAAACTGAATACAAGCCTTGTAGAAATATTACTTATAGAAATTCAAAAAATTAACCTTATAGAAGAAAAATTGTTAGTTGGGTATTGCTGTACTAATAATACAGTGCTTGTTTTCGATTAGCGAAAATATAAAGAAGATTTAAAAAAAAATTTACAGATTTCACTCATAGAGTAAGAATGGGGGCATTGAAAATGACTTGCATTTGCTAGATAAAACAAAAACATGACTAATTGTTTACATTTTAACAAAATTAAATAAATTAGAATTAAGTTGAGGCAGCAAGATATGTTATATAAGAAAACGATAATGTTAATTGAATAACAAAACTCCTAATTTTAATATACATACACAATAAAAATAAATAATTCCATATCTTTTTGAATTTTGAAATTTTTGTAAGGAGGTAATGTTGACAACTTATTGTCATGCAATAAGGTACATTATAATTATTTAAATTTGGTAAGCTTTTCATTTGTGAAAGCTACAAAAATAGTTGTCGGTTACTGATGGCTGAACACAAGACCGTAACTTCAACCAAAAGTGCTCAACTTTGTGTCATACCATACATTTCTTGCAACAACTAAAACGTTGTATGGTAGAGCTCTTTACTGTTGTTTTTGTATCATTTTACTTTGACAGTGATATACAAGCTTCATCCACAGCTACCTACACACCATTAGGCTTAACCATTTCTCAATGTGATTGAAAGGTCGAAAATCCAAGCGAATTAGGTACCTCTTCCTATCATTACTAATTTTTTTGGCAAATATCATCTTGCCAGAATCTGTTATTCTACTTTTACTGACTAATGACTTTTTCCGACTGCCTAACCTACCTGTAGCAAAAAGTCAGAGTTTTCTCAATTTTATACTCCACCGAATTTTTTTTGATACTTAACATCTGCAAGTAACACTAGAACTTATTTTTGTTCGTTATCGTCATTTAATCTTTTTTTCTGTGCGCCAAACCAACTTTGCAGTCGGATAAAAGCACATTTTTTATTTCATCTTCATTCGGCTATGAACGGGGTCGAATTTATACCGTTTTCTTCCTTTCGATTTCGTCAATTGTACTAGCTATCTTCAACTACAAGTGAACCTACTGCTATTTGTGTTCAGCCAGTTAATTCTTCCCATAAGAATAGTTTTTTGTTGATTGTTTCAGAACGTTTGGAGCTTTCAATAAGTGAACAGCACTTAATTGCTGACAAGAGAAATAGAAGATTGAAATCCTCCAGTAAAATATAAAGAAAGGAACGATTTTTTCTGTCCGATTGAGTGTCACAACAGCTTGCCTTTTATTACCATCATTCAAAAAGCATTAAATTTGAATTTTGTATAAGATTTCCAACTTTGTAATCTCTAGGTTATGTAAAGAATATGCCAACCAACGAATTTAAATTAATAATTTCTGAATAATTAAGTAAATTAGGTAGGTGGAAAAAAAAACATTAACTCAAATAGACCGAGAGCTGACAGGAAATTTTTGGTTTGGAGGTATAACCAAAACTTGCGAACATGTATGTTGAGGTACTAGGGCCACGATTTCAAATTCAACCGTCTGGCAGGATTATTTTGTCGCCGGGGCTCGAGGCGGGAGGTTGATAATAGCGATTTTTCAGATTTTGGTTTAGAGTATATAACCACGATAAAATAAATGTAAATTAAAGAGAATTACGCACTGATTAAGAATTTCGGGGTCCCAGACGATTTGAGTGTCGCCCGACCCAGACAGACGCCCTCCAAGGCCCATAGGTGCGAAAACAAACTTTCTATTTTGAAGGTATAACCATATAAATTATATATCGAAAAATCAGCAAAAATCTCCTCATTACAAATATGAATGTCACAGACGGTTAAAGTGTCGCCATACCTAGCCAGATGGCCTCTAAAGGACCATAGGGGCGAAAACAAACTTTATATTTCGGGCATAACCATAACGATAACCATATAAATGATATTACATTTGTCAATAAATCTCCGTTACAAATATGTAAGTGCAAGACGTTTTAAATGTTGCCACTTCCACCCAGATACTCAGAAATTTAAAAAATTAAAGCCCATTCCAATGATTTTTCAAAGATTTCTAGAGTTTAATTTAATAAATTTCGGAGCATCTGGGTGGGAGTGCCCTTTGGAGGCCGTCTGGCTAGGTATGGCAACACTTTAACCATCTGGGACATATACACTCCTCGTCAACTGAATACGCACAAACATTTTTGAATATATTTTATCCATTTTTTCCAAACAGTGATGGTTATTATGCCATCTGTTGATGGTAAAAATTTTCGTAACATATAAATAACAGAATTTCAAAGTTTTATCCAAAAACAACCGTGAGTTTTTCCTTCAACCACTTCCAAAGTGTAACTTATGCAAAGTAGAAGTTTTTTTTTTTGAGTCAACTGAATAGGTACAAAAATTAAAATTGGTATTGGAATGGAATGAAACAAGTTTTTGTTTAAGTTAAGTAGTGTGTACTTCCACCTTTATTTTTAATTACTTCGTAAATTCGATCCGGCATGGAATCGTATAGCTTTTTAATGTAATTTAACGAAATTTCGCTCCACGCTAATTTGATTGCAGAAATTAAGGTTTCTTTGTCTTCGAACTGACGACCACCCTCATAAACTTTGCGTACTAACCATACCCAGACATTTTCTATGATGTTTAGATCAGGTGAGTACGGCGGCCATTGAAGCAACTGCAGTTGTTGCGCGCTGAGTGAATAGGCGCATTATCATGTTGGTAGGTCCAGTTTATGGGTCCAAAGATGTTAGAAAATTTAGGAAAATTTCTTGCCAAAATTACTTTATACCCAGCTGCTGTCATTCTTGATGTTACAACCTCGAGCTCAACTGTTCCATAATAACTGACTGCTCCCCATATCATGACACCTCCTTCACGACTATGATGGCGCTTTAAAAATCATTTTTCTTTTCTTAAGTCGTGAAAATAGAAGTTGAACCCATCAGGGCCATCGAAATTAAACTTTTTTTCATCTGAAAAAACCACGTGATACCATTCTTTTTTCCAACTCATGTGAAGTCTTGAAAAATCTAATCGAAACATTTTCCGTCTCTCGTCAAGTGGTGGTTTTTTCTTAAGTTTCATTCGTTTAAGATGGCTTGAGTTGTTGATTACTCTTAATCCTGTTGAGCAACTTGCGTTTACGCGGACTGTTTGTTTTATTTTTGCCATAGAATCAGAAGAATTTGATGCACATCTTAAAATTCTTCGTCTCTCAGCTGCTGTTGTTGCTGTTTTCTTACCTCCCTTCATGTTTTTGCCGTATGCATCTTTATTTTTCAAGTAAGAATAAACTACATTAAAACTTCGGCCAACTTTATCAGCTATTGCACGTCCAGTTAGGCCTTGGTCTCTAAGTAAATCGATTTTAGCTTTTTCAACACTGTAAGGACACGTAGAACTACCCATTTTTCTTAAAATTTGAAATCAAGAATTAAATTTTACTGAAAACACTAAAATCGTTAATTTAAACTGTCAAGCACTCCAAAAAACTTATAAACAACGAAGAAAATGGCGTTGTACCTATTCAGTTGACTAAAAAAAAACTCCTACTTTGCATATAAAACACTTTGCAAGTGGTTGAAGAAAAACTCACGGTTGTTTTTGGATAATTCTTTCGGAATTATCTGCTTAACATCTTAAGGGAATAGTTAGCATCAACAGATGGCATAATAACCATCACTGTTTGGAAAAAATGGATAAAGTATATTAAAAAATGTTTGTGCGTATTCAGTTGACGAGGAGTGTATATTTGTAATGTGGAGATTTTTCCTGATTTTTCGATACATAATTTATATGTTATACCTTTAAAAGAGAAAGTTTGTTTTAGCCCCTATGGGCCTTGGAGGGCGTCTGTCTGGGTCGGGCGACACTCAAATCGTCGTTCTCTTTAGTTTACATATATATTTAAGTGGTTATATTCTCTAAACCAAAATCTGAAAAATCGCGATTTTCAAACTTCCGCCTCCAGCCCCGGCGACAAAATAATCCTGCCAGACGGTTGAATATGAAATTATGGCCCTAGTACCTCAACACACATGTTCGCAAATTATGGTTATACCTCCAAACCAAAAATTTGCTGTCAGCTCTTAGACTAAAATTGTTTTTAATTTTTTCGAAATTTTCAAGAATTTGTAGACAGTTTTTTTTTTTGTGTAAATCTTAAGGATCTGGAGGATCCGTTTAAAATTTTCTAAGTCACGAATTTATTTTATATTAATTCGGTTTTGCTCTTGTTAAATTAATCAACAAATGTTTGTTTAACATTATCTTATACCTATAAGCGTAGGGGGTTTAAGTCAATAAGTGTGTCGGTTTTGTCTTACAAATTTGTAAAATTTTTTATAGACTTTTCAATTTTATGCGCCAAAAATTGAAACGACTATTAACTCAATCACATTTTTAGACTGAATTTGTACAACATTTTCCGATGCGTGATCTGCAGTCTGCATCTGCCAATAAAAGACCTACAAACATAATGCTCATTATTTCTGTCATCGTTTATTTTTCATTCTTTCATTCTGTTCTTTCTTCTTTGGTAGCACAATGCACAAGTGCACAAGCAAATAACACAAGCACCACACATCACCCAACCAACAATTCGATACGCTGCGCTGTTAAGGAGTGTACACATGAGAGCGACCAACGAACGACGAATGAATGAACAAATGGGATTTAAAACATTAATAAACCTAAATTGTTTACAAAATCTGGACAAAATGGAAGAAATATAATTGAGGATTATTTTCAGATACTAAAATTTTCATTTTAATTGCTAAAACAAGAGAATTTTAAGAAAACAATTTGTTCGTCGCGAATAACCGCAGTTCGTTACGACCAATTTATTTTCTCAAATTTCTCATATTTAAGCAAATAAAAATTCAGATTTTATAATATTAAAATTAATCTTAAACCGAATTCTACCATTTTGACCACATTTTGTGTAATATTAAGGTTTATTTTTATTCGTCGGTCGTTGGTTGCTCTCATGTGAATGGTCTTTTAATCGCTTACAGCGATATGTTCATTTTAATTTTGTTGGTAGCTTCTGTGGTAACACCAACCAAATTTGTACTTTATTCATTTTGGTAACACCATCATAATTTGTGCACAACGAGTCTATAAACATTTTCAATGTTGAAAACTGCCATATCCTGTTTTTTTTTTTTTGTTCCTATGAAGGCAACTTCTTTTGGAGTTCAGTTATATCACAGCTATAGTTGCATATCAAAGCCAAACATTTCCATCGGTCAATGATTATCAGATATGTGAACGTATTATACAGGGTGATTGATACAAGGTGCACCAAAAAGCTGTAACTAGTAGGTTGGGTTAAGACAAGAAAAAAATCGTATGGGAGCGGGGTCTATTGCCCTCCGTTTAGGTGGGCGGGCCAATTTTCTAAAAAATTGATTTAAAACAGAAAAAAAATATTTAAAAACAACGGTTAAACTTGCAATGCCCTGCCATACCTTTTTGGAAAGCCAGAAATCTCTTCTTTAATTTTTATTTTAAATTAAGTTGCGTTTGTGAAAAGTTTTTAAAAAAATAATTTTCAAACACGAAATTTTTAAGAAAAAAAAAATTCAAACTAATTTTTTTTTAAATTTTATGTAGTTAAGTACTGTTTTTGTTATCAAAATTCAATGATCTCATCTATTTTTAGTCAAAAACTAAAAACCGGATAGATCTTTTTTTTTTCAAAATTTAAAATGAAAATTAAAGAAGAGTCTGGCTTTCCAAAAAGTATGGCAGGGCATTGCAAGTCTTACTGTTTTAAATCATTTGTTTAGAAAATTGCCCCTCCCGCTTAAACGGAGGGAAATATACCCCCCCTCCCATACGATTTTTTTCTTATCTTAACCCAACCTACTCTTTAAAGCTTTCTAGTGCACCTTATACCAATCACCCTCTATAAGTCAGAAGTTGTGTCCATAACTGAAATGAATCGAAATCAGACGACTGCTTTTGGTCAGTTATGTCTTATGTAGCAAATTCGTTACTCGAAAAATGTATTTTAGCTTAAAATTGACACAAAAAAGATTTCTGCATTAAAATATTTAAGGTTTGATTTTTTCGCTTCCTCTGCTTTGAAATCGAACTTTTTTTTGTAACATTACCTATTTAATTGTTTATATTTTTAATATTTGTTAATTTTTGTTTGCATGTTCTATTTTAAATGACGTCTTGTTGATTTGTGTGTATATACAATTTAAAAAAAAAAATCAAAATTGAAATTCCAAAGTCAAAAATACAACAATACCACCAAAGAAGACTTCAACCACAAAACTACCTCATTCATCTACAAATCGACAGCAGACGTTCAAAACAAATATTACCTCGAATGAGAGTGATACAACTACAGGCATCAACGGTATGCATTTTTTTTTTAAATACCACTTTTGTAAATAACCATGAGGTGGAGGATAAAAAAGGCTTAACAGGTTCTCATAGTTTATAATATTTAAAAAAGTATTTTCTAAAAAAGAAACTTGAGAATTAATATATGTGCATAAATTAAATAAATAATCGATAAAGATTCCGATACCCACATATTTATTCTATGTTCTGTACGTCTGTATGTACCTTATATATTATTTGTATATCTCATTTGATGAGGAGCAATTCAAATTGAAAAGTAACTGGAAGCAGCGTAAAGTTTGGAGTTATAGAAATAGGTTTATAAACTTTTCCACTTTATTTTATATAGTCTATAGAAGATCAAGGTCGAGTGAAGAATTTATCGATTTTAAAAACAATTTTAATTTACAAGTTTAAAAATGGAAACTTAAAAACAAACTAATTGGGTCAATTATGGACTTCTTTCAGTGATAAAATCGAGTGTTGCTAAATATAATTTTTAAGAGGCCAAGGGCAGAAGTGACAGCAAAATAGTTATTTTAATGTGCATTCTTTAATGGCCAGAAATAAAAAAACATTCACGTTTTTAATTGACATACATGCATATGTATGTACAAAGGTAGATGTCAATGATGACATGATGATGACATTATTCATAATCCTTTGGTAGACTCGTATCATAACCAAAATGATGTGTGTAGTAATTAAATTATAAGTTTATTGAATTATTGAATTTTTGAACAACAACAACAACAACTTAAAGGCGCTACCACCGATTGTTTGGCTAGAGATATAGCTATTTCGTGCTTTGCCACTTTTGCACTCATCAGTCTCCTTTTTGTGGTGTTGAGCTTTAATCCAATTTTATTTGAAAAAATTGTTTTTTTTTGTATGCACACCATAGCATTCGAACCCACGCATATCAGATTTACTCAGTCTTAGCAGTTCAAAAATTCAATGAAATTGACGGAATAAAGAATGGTCAAGCCTAATAAGCTGAAATTCTAGTACGAATAGTACAATAATAACAATAATAATTTATTGAATTATTCTAGCATAAAACATTTAAAGAGAGGTTAAATACATTTACTCTTGACACTTATAAGCCAGTTTTATATATGTTACTGTAAGACTCTGAAAGTAAGGAAGTTCTAGAATTTACCGGTAAGACTTAAGATTTTTCAGCGACTGAAAGCTCGAATCTTCCGTTTCATATTTCATTCAGGACATTTTTCAACAGTTTTCTTAGACGCTTACCAAATGCATGGTGATTAGTAGGGCTCGGATTTCCATGCAAATGCATGTTTTTTCACAACAATTAGAAGTCTAAGACCAAATTATCTTTATGAATCATGCGATTTCCGTTAAAATGACATTCAATCGTTAGTGCATATTTTGCATATTTTACCCAAAATGCATATTTCTATTATAAATGCATATTTTCATAATAAACGCATATATTGAGGGCATATTTTCATTTTTTTCATTCATAATTTTCAATAAAGTGTCGAGTTTATATTTGTGACGAAAAACCTAGGTCGAGGAGTTGGTTAATAGATGGGGAATGTGGATAGCAGCAATTACGTAATATGCAAAACATTTTAAAGAGATCCAATTCGATAGTGGTGAAATTGTATTTATTTGATGAAACTATAATTTTCTATTTGGCACGGTCACAAATCTTTAGGGTAGAAGCATATTGAAAAATCAAATCGATTTAGTTGATGGAAATTTTTGCCCTATTGGTGCAATTATTAAAAAAAATTAAGACTGTTTTTTGAGAAAAACCAAGGCTATTGTAAATTGTAAACTAAAAGCAAATAATTCATTGAATTATCTATCTATCTATCTACCAAGGCTTTTCTATAATGAACATTTAAATAAGTCTGTAGTAGCCCCTAGCGTAATGGTAAGTGCATTGGACTGTCACACTGGGGTCTTAATTCACTTCCGAGCCTCGTCCACCTTAAAACTAAAAAGTTTTTTTCAGGACTACTGCCTCTTGCAAGGAATTGACAAATCCTCAAAGAGTATCATTTGTCATGAATAAGCGCTTCTCGTCTAGCTGTTCGGATTCGGCGTCAAATTGTAGGTCCCTTGTCTTTCCATTCCTTTCGACACGCGCACACAGGAAAGTTTGCGAGTTGTTAGTCACTAGACCCTGGTTCTTCACGAGCCGTTACGCCAAACAATTTATTAATTTATTTTTTACATGTCTGAGATACAATAACGAAAGCTGTTTTAATAATCTTACAATAGATGAAATTTGTGGTCCAAAAACCGCTCTCCTTACGTCCGATTGAATTCTATTTCTTATAAAAACTAAATAAAAATATTTTTTTTTTCCTGAGAAAAATAAGGTAAAATAATGTTTGTAAATGCATATTTTCCGTTTTTTACTGCATATTTTCCATGTGTAAGGGCATATTTTAAGCGCATATTTGCGATTTTTAAGTGCATTAGAATCCTTGCCCTAGTGATTAGGGTTCGGACTGAATTATGAAAAGAAAACATTTAAGACTTTTATTTAAGTTTCTTTAAAAATACAAAGTTTAATAAAGTCTAGAACTTCTATCTTTTGATGCTTTATAGTGAAAATAATGGTATATTCAGCCCTATCAAAAATTCCATCGTAATCGGAAACTTATTACGAATACCGAAAAAGCTATCACCGAATTTTTTCGTAGTGGCAATTCGGGATTTCCACTACGATGGATTCTGTGATACCTTTTTTTTCCGGATTCGTAACAAGTTCCCGATTACGATGGAATTTGTAATAGGGCTGATTAAAAGGAAGGCAATTCAAATTTCTATCGAATAAATAATTTAGTTTAAGAAAAAAAATAAATAGGCGTACAATTGTGAAGTAATGCTAAAGGAGGGGGTCCCAATATCTTCAAAAAGATAAAAAATCGATTCAATGGATATTGAATTAAAACATTTATTTTTTTAAAATATTTTGGCCCTCATTATGTGTAGCTAATAGAACTTAAAACTTTGCGAATTCGCTAATTTCATATTGAGAATAATGATTCGCTCAAATTAAGTTCGCTTCAAATGTCAAAACTTTAGCGAATTTGATTATCACAGTATCACAAATAGCGCACTTTCAATAATCTGTTCACTTTAAGAGTCAAACAAAATCGAAGTAAAATTCTAAGTGATAACACTATCGAATTAAAAGTTTAATACCTTTAAATTATTTGTTATTATTTATTGTAGGCTATCGATAATACCGTGATATGTTAAATTCACTAAATCGTTCGATTTAAAGCGTACGTTCGATTCGCTATTCATAATGATGTCCTTTGTAATCTTTGTTTGTGTTATCTATTTCTTTAAGCATGTAAAGCAAGTACCTAACGTGAATATGTACCAGAGTTCTGCAGCATTCTTTTTTCTTAAAATTATTAGATTATTACCTATCCCCAGTTTTACGGTGCGAGATCATCTGAGTCTTAGAGTTAACCTCGAGTTAACCCTTTATGTGAGTTTTTTTTTTAAAGGGGTTGTGAATACAGTGAAAAACACAGCACGAGCGATTAGGTAGGTTGGAGGGGATTTGAAAGGAGAAACCGATGTACATTGGTTTTGAATGTCTGTAGATCACAATGGGAGGGGAAGATAGAGCTGGGTAGAGCATTCCACATTCGTGTAGTGCGACTAAAGAAAGAATCTCTGTACTTAACAGTACGTCCGAAGTTGGGCTCAAGGGTAAACTGATGGGCATTCCTAAAAGCGCGAGTATTACGGTTGAATTGTTTAAGGGGAGGAATGCAACTGGCTATTTCACTAGAGCAATGTTTGTTAAAATAACGGTAAAACAACGAAAGGCATGAAACATTTCTACGGTGCTCCAGAGATGTAAAAGTTTCCGTTATAGTTCTTTCACCTATCATTTTAAGAGCTCTCTTTTGAATTCTATCCAATATACTCAATTGGGTTATTGGAGCACCTGCCCAAATATGGGAGTTGTACTCAAGTTTTGGACGAATAAAGGCTTTGTAGATCACAGCCAGATCAGAGGGGGAGAAAAATGTCTTGCATCGACGGGAAAACCTAAACACCTAGCAGCATTTACAGCAGCACATACCGAGGACTGAAAGCTGTTCAGTTTCCTCTATGCAAGTGCCGCCCATGGATAGCAGCATTGGGGGTGGGTTCCGCTTTAACGACAGGAGACAGCATTGAGTTTTAGAAGCATTAAATTCTACACGGTTTTTTATTCCCCACTGGACAATACTGTCGAGATCAGAATTTAATGAGCTTATCATACGCTGAGTTAACTCGACTTTAACTGTGATGTCGTCACTAAAGAACTAGGTAATCCAAAACAGGTTTTAGTAATTACATATATTCTAAAAAAAAACGTCTGAAGAATTTGTTGCTAATATAAATTTGTTATGAAAATTCCATAAAAATAGAAACCCACATTTAATTGGACACGTGCACTGCACAGGTTATGTAACAGCGCTGTTTTATGTTTTCTTATCTAATACAACAAATTCTTAATCTATGTGCTCTGCTTAAGTCTCACATATATATTATACAAATAATTATTATAAACAATGCCAACCCCGCAAACAAGTGTCTGCTTTGAAATATTTTTGATTTAATGTTTCCGTTTTAGCTACTTTGAAATCAAATTCTGTTTGATTTATTTTAATATCTTTTAATGTTTATTATTTTTTTTTTTTGTTGCATGTTCTATTTTATTTGTTGGCGTCTTGTTGATTTCTTTGTAAAATATTTACACAAATAAAAAACTTGCAATTCCAAAGTCAAAACCACAACAAAACCATCAAAGATGACTACAACAACAAAACTACCTCATTCATCTACGAAACGAACGCAGGCGTTCAAAACAAATATAACCTTGAATGAGAGTGTTACAACATACATCAACGGTATGATTTTTTTTTTAATACAGCTTTTGCTTATCGCTTTTACTCTGAAAATAGAAATTCTATACAAAAATGTTGTAGGTAAAAAATAAAGAAATTTTGTGCAAAATAAGCCTTTTTTGAGATGTTGGTTAAAACGCTTTTTCTAAATGGCGGCAATTTCAATAATGACAGATTTTGGACCATTTACACGATTTGTCAAGAAAATTGAAGAAATAATGGCAATTTATCACTCCGGTTATGTAAATGCAACATAACTTATAACAACTTAATTCATTTGACACCTCAACCTCAAGCTCAAAGAAACACTACTATCACATACTACTATAATAATTATAAAAATTATACAAAAAAAAAAAACATCAAAAAATTGTCGTCGCAACTTTCAATTTTCTCTAAAACAAGGAGACATAGAACCATTTAGTTTTCAGTTTTCAATTAAAAGTTATTAGGGTTAGTAAATAATAAAAGCCAATTCAGTATTTTATTTCCCAATTTAAAAAAAAAAATCAAAAACAAAATTTCCATTTTTTTTTTTAATAATTTTGAGTTTGAAAGCAGAGATCAGAAATAAATCTCAACCTTTTGAAAGGTTCCTTAATAACTGTTATTTGATGTCATTTACAATAATGGTCACTCAATAACCTTTATTCTCAACTAACAAAAAAATCGGTCAAGGTCTGACAGCATCCTTTATTTTTTTTTTTTTTTTAAGTTACGGTCAACCAGTGAGATTTATCTCTGAGAGAAAAAAATAAATCTCATCTGCAATTTTATCAATCAGAATGCCCGTTAATATTTTGTAAGCACTGATGCATACGGAAATGCAGGTTATTGGGCTTTTTCTTTTTTGAAATTGCATTGGTTGTGCTTGGCGTCCCAGTAACTCAAGTCACAGTCGAAAAGGCATTTTCGCCTTTGAACTTTATTTTAACCGATTATTAGTACGACTTAATACCTAAAATAAGAAAAAAAGCTCATCTGTATTTCTTTTTGAAAAATAGACATGTTCTCGGCAAATTTGAAATTTGTCTGCATTAACCATTTTTGATTTATTTTCAGCGAAAAAGGTTACAGGTTGACCTTTTAAATTAAATTTTTCGTAAAAATCTCAACCATTGAGAGATATTTTTGAAAATAAAAAATAAATCTCAACCGATAACCTAAATTTATTTTTTTTTAAATAAATCTTAACCGGAAACCAAAATCTTTCTTAAGCAATGTAGTAACTCTCTGAGTGAAACCAATTAAAAATAAAGGTTGATTAATTAAAATTAAAACCCCTTTCATAGCCCCACGACATGATGAAATAACAGTGAATGAATGTGTATTTACCTTTTTTTTCTTTTCCAGGTAAATTGGTCAGAAAACATTGAATTTCTAAGACAATAACAGGTTTTTCAGATTTGTTGACTTTTCTTACCCCCGCATCTCCTTTATTATTGATCCTAGAAAAAATGTGAATACATCATTTTAAAGACAATTTAGTTGTCTCTAATTAGGTAGTATAGACTTTTTATCTAACATGTAAGGTTGTGCCAATGTTCACGAAAATCTAAGGAGGGGTACCTTTAACCCCCCCTACTCAGATTAGCTCGCGGCCTTGGGCTGTGGAACTTTGGGTATGTATAGCTGTGGGTAACCCCTACCATATAAAAAAATAATCCAGAGGGCCTTCTTTTTTGCATTTATTTTATAATTTTGAGTCTTCGTTGACTGGGCTAAAACAACAAACACTTGAGTTGGCTAGCACCAAAGTATATTTTATCACCGATAACCGGTTTAAAAGTGTTTACAAATCTAAATTATATTGGTCCAATTTTTGTTGTCGGGGCGAAACGCAACTGTGCAAAGGGTCGCAAAAAAACTTCAATGAAGAGCACAAAACTAAAAACAATATACTTTCAATTGTTATTGTGTGTCTTGTACTTGATTCTTTACTTCCTTAGAAAGACTTTTATTTTTTATATAGATTTAGTGCAAGGGCTAAAATAATTAATCGGGTGGCACACAGGCTCATGAAGAACCAGGGCCTAGTGACTAACAACTCGCAACCATTCCTGTGTGCGCGTTTCGACAGGAATGGAAGGGACCTACAATTGTATGCCGAATCCGAACGGCTAGACGAGAAGCACTTATTCGTGACAAGTGATACTCTTGAAGGATTTGTCAATTCCTCGCAAGAGACAGGAGCCCTGAAAAAAAAAACTTTTTAGTTTTTAGGTGGACGAGGCTGGGAAGCGATCCCAGACCTCCAGCGTGACATTCGAACGCACTTACCATTACGATACGGGCTACTACGGTGCAAGGGCTAACGTTCTTTTAATGTAATACAAATAAATCAAATAAAATATAAATATATTCAGTCAAATACCATAAAACTAAACCCCTTTAAGGAAAGTTCAACTATGTAATGTTAATCAGATTTAAAATGAAGAACCAATATACACTATAAATCATGCTTATTCCTCCTTGTCAACACAAACTAATTTAAGGAGAATTGATTTGTTAAAGGGCTATTGTTCTAATAAGGATGATGTAAGTCTTTCATTAAAACTTATCTCCTTAAAATCAAACAAGCTTAAATAATAGGGGTTCATATACTATACTGCTTTATCCCTTTTTAATGAAACAATCATACATTTTATAACACTTAACAAAGTAGATAGTTATTTATCTACTGTTTCAGTACACAAAATTCTTCTTATTTGAACTTGGTTTCCCCTATGAGAAATGAGAGTATAAGTTTTCTTTTGCAATTATATTATACTGACTACTGATTCTAATTGTGGTAAACGAACTCTAAGACACTTTTGAGGGTCTTAGAGTTCTAGATTTTGTTTTATTTTTGTTTTAGCTTGTTTAAATAACTCAATTTCTTCTCTCTATTCAATTCGTCGTAAATTTTGTAGCTTTAAACTTACTTACCAATGACTTTTTTATAGTCCAGTCAAGAAACAAAAAAATAATAGTCACTAGACCAGGGCCGCGAGCTTTAGTCACGAGTGTGGTGGGGGAAGGGGATAAAGTTCCCCTTTTTTAGATTTTCCCAAATATGTTTAATATATTATGAAAGTAAATTGAATTTGAATTGAGTGTTATTTATAATTTCGCTCGGAGCATAAATATGCGAGGGTAGAAAAGTAAAAAAAGTCAAATTTCTTGCATACTTAATTTATATTGATCTAGAAATAATACTTACTTACTTACTTAGGTCCTCGGACCTATTACGTCCGTGATGTTTCCCTTACGGGACATAGGGCCTCCACTACACCTACGCGCCATCGTGTACGATTTCTTGAAATATATTTCAGCTCTCTCCAACTTTTCCCCAGTCGTGCCGATTCCTGTTCGACCGTTCTTCGCCATGTACTTCTAGGCCGGCCCACTTGTCTTCCCTCCTGTGTGAGCGGGTTCCACTGCATTGCTTGAGATGCAATGCACCGATCGCCTTTTCGAAGCGTATGGCCAATCCACTGCCACTTTCTTCTTCGTATAATGGAGTCTATGGGCTCCTGACCCGTTCTCGCATGAAGTTCGGCATTGGAGATACGGTTGGGCCAGAAAATCCTCAAGATGTTTCGTAGACATCTATTAACGAAGGTTTGCAGCTTTCTAGTGACAATTTCAGTGACTTTCCAAGTGCTGCAGCCGTAAAGCAGAACGGATTCAACATTGGAGCGGAACAGTCGTAGCTTAGTCTTTAAGCTAAAAGAGTTGTTTCTCCATATTTTGGACAGCATTCCGAACGCAGCCTTTGCTTTTCTGATTCGGCTGTTTACGTCCAGTTCAGTTCCGCCACCCGTAGAGACAATACTCCCAAGATATTGGAAATCCTCTACCATCTCTACCGGTTGTCCAGAAATATTTACTTGGATTGATGAGGAATTTCCAAGGCTGATCCTTTTAGTTTTTGCCGAGTTGATCTTAAGCCCTACGATTTCTGCTTCTCTCTCCACCCTTGTTGTCATTTGATGGATCTCCATGATCCTATGAGAGAGTAAGCATACGTCGTCCGCGTAGTCCAGATGTTTGAGGTGAGATTGCAGAGTCCACTGAATTCCTCCATTTCCATTGACAAAGCTGCGTGCAGTACGTCACTTATCACCAACAGGAACAGTATTGGTGACAGTATACAGCCTTGCCTAACTCCACTTTGGATTGCAAACTCCTCTGACAGCCTACCTTTGTGCAAAACGTGACACTTGGATCCATCATATGTAGCCTTGATAATAGCAATCAATTTATCTGGGATGCCCCTCCTGCGCAAAGCAAGCCAAATAAATTATCTATTGACACTGTCGAACGCCTTTTCAAAATCGATGAACAGCAGGTGAAGTGGTGATCGATATTCAACGCACTGTTCGATGATGATCCTCAAGGTGTTGATGTGATCAACACAGGAAGATCCAGTGCGGAAACCTGCTTGTTCGGCGTCGAGTGTGTCTTCGAGGTGGTCTTTAATTCGGTCCAATATTATCCTTGCTATTATCTTGGCTACTGCAGGCAGAACGCATATTCCTCTCCAGTTTTCGCACTGTGTGAGATCTCCTTTCTTTGGGAGCTTGACAATCATTCCTTTTTTCCACTCTTCAGGAAAGCTCTCTGCTTCCCAAGCTCTCTTAATAAGTGGGTGCAGTAGCTCGCTCGATGTCGTTGGGGCTGCTCCTAAGAGCTCTGCAGGAATACCGTCAAGTCCAACCGCTTTGTTGTTCTTCAGTGCTTTGATGGCGGTGATAATTTCTTCTTTACTGGGGGGTACGGTGCGTATTCGGGAAATTGTTACTTCGAGTAGCTCAGTGGGAATAGGGTTCACTTCACTTGCGAAAACGCGGTTTAAAACCGCAGAAAAGTGTTCCCTCCACCTTATGAGCTGGTCCTCATCCGAAATTAGCAGGGATCCGTTTGTGCCTTTAACCAGGTGTTGTTTAGAGCTCTGGACACCAGTGAGCTCTTTGGTAATTCTGTAGACGGTCCTACTGTCACACCTACTAGCGGCTTCTTCTGCTTCTGTGGCCAGTGCGTTGATGTAGTTACGCTTATCACGTCGCACACTACGGTGAACTTCCCTCATCTTCATGCGGTACGCAGACTCAAGCTCGTTTCTCCCTGCTGCTGGGGTAGCTGCGATGCGAGCTTTAAGGTGTTTCCTTTCTTCGATCCTTGCCCAAGTTTCGTCGGAAAGCCAAGCACTATTTCTTCCTTGCGCCCGGCCGACTATACTTTCAGCACCGGATATGAACATATTTTTCACAGCACACCAATGATTTTCGATGGATGTGGTTTCCGTGCTGCTGATTGCGTTCAATCCTTGTGAAAGGTGGTCCCCTAGTTGTTGGCGCACTGCAGGATCCTTTAGTCTATCTGTATTAAACTTGGGCATTCGAGTGTTTCCTTGAGATCTCCGAACTGCAGCTGTTCGCAATCTTACGGTAGCAACCATCAGATGGTGGTCCCGGGCCATTCCCATGTCAGCACCTCTTCTGTTACGGACGTCCTGGAGACTGCTTCTAAAACGCCGGCTGATCGCGAAGTGGTCAATTTGGTTGGAAGTTGCTTGTCTGTCAGTCGACACCCAACTTACTTTGTGGCACGTCTTATGCTCGAACATGGTCCCTCCAATAACAAGGCCGTTGGCGTTGCAGAAATCGACAAATCGTTCGCCATTGTCTTTTCGGTTACCAACACCATGTTTTCCCATGACATGCCTTAGCCCAGTGTTGTCATTGCCAACCTTGGCATTTAAGCCTCCCATCACCATAACTATATCACCTCGTGGAACGCTATCATAAGCAGCACTCAGCCGGTTATAAAAGGCCTCCTTCTCCTCATCAGAAGAGAGCAAAGTTGGGGCGTAACACTGTATGATGGTGACGCGACGTACTCTAGTCCGGAACCTGGCTTTCAGGATCCTGTCACCTAAAGGCTCCCAGGAAATTAGGCTTTTGAGAGCTGTTTTGGAAAGCAGCAATGCAACGCCAGATTCCCGAGCGCTTCCAGGTGTTTTTCCGAAATAGAATAGTAAAGTGTTACGGGTTGGTGACTTGAACTTCCCCGAACCCAGCCATCTTACTTCACTTATCCCTAAGATGTCCATCCTATACCGCATGAATTCCTTCTCTAGTTGCAGGAATCTGGCATTCAGAGGACCTTCTTTTCCATTGTTAAGAAGCGTCTTCACATTCCAGAAACCAATCTTTGTCCGGGTACAATAGCCAAAAGTCGTCAACGAGTTATCATTAATTATCCGAGGCGTAGTGTTGGTTTCGGTAGCGGGTTGATTTCAGTTACGGAGAATGCTAACCTCCGTAACCTATCCTAGAAAGCTAGGCCTTTTCGCACTTGTAATTTTGGCCTATTTATGTATATTGGGATACATAAATAGTTGCCCGGGGACCACCACGAGGAGGTAAAACAAGCACTTCATCGTGACTGATTGTTGCGCTACTGGCCCAGACCAAGTTCTGAACAATCAATAGTTTCCCGATCAGGCACGATGCAGGTCGCCCAATCATCTAGAAATAATAGCAAAGGTAAATATGTATATTTTATCTTGGAGCTATAACTCACGTATTTCGATTTTTACTTGCGATAACGGCAAGTTTTGGATTCGTAAAAAAATCGAATACGAGATATCCAGCCTTATAGGGATCAAAATTTCCCTCGGATTTTCTTCTTCGAAGTTTTTCACAGGTGTGCTGCTTACTAGTTAATCGTTAACCATTTTCGAAAAAGTAAAAGGTAAACCTATTTCTGGTGGGGAAATTGATGACATTTTCCTGGAAAAAAATCAATTTAATTTAGCCGAAGTAGGTTTTTGACTCCTCTGAAAAAGACCCGAGGGAGAAATCTCCCCTTGCATGGACGATAAGGCTGATTATCTCCTCTATCTCTATTATTTTCCTAACATAACGATGAAAGAGGGCGAAAGGAGTGCGTCCCGCAATTCTGCCTGTCTGTCTGTACCTCAACTACAGCCTATACCATTAAAGCGATTTTCTTCAAACTTAAGGCATATAAGGGCGCAAAATTATAGTCACATTAAGTACACTTTAAAATGATTTTAGTAGATACTTAAATCAAAATTAGTATTTTGATAATTATAGTCGAAATAAAACCCACTTTATCGTAAGCGACTTGTGATAAATTTAATACCGTCGAAAGTAGCTTTTATCTTTAAAAATGGGCTAAATAATTGGGCTTAAATACCTATCTGTTAGTCGCATGGTATTTTCGAAATTCAAACACATAAGTACATACATAAAAGAAAAATTTTTGTCTCAATGTCGATTTTAAAAGATCACTGTCTGCTCACTTTCGTCCCTACCTAGGTTAGGTTAGGTTAGGTAGATGGGCTGCCGGTAGATCTTGTTCCCGTCACACTTAGATCAATGTTGATCCTCTGTGATACCCCGATGGATTGGACCATCCCTTTAAAATAAATAACCTATGAAATCCTATGGAGCATCGAGCCATTTCGAGGCGTTGATGAAGTTGATTAAATTTAAGATGTTATTATCTGTTGACTTCGAGATTTCTGCTAAATCGTTGAAGAAGTAGCTACCCAAAAATGTTTTCCTTATATTGCAGTGTGCCGGACAATGACCTAGGTAGTGAACGGTGTCCGTCTCTACTTCTTCGCCTCCGCAGCCTCTGCATAGGTCTACAGTATTATAGATTTGGCTAAATTGAGGGTTTCTGAGAAGAATCCCGCAACTACACCCGTATCCATCTTCGATCCATCGGTGTATATTTCTACCACCGGTTCATCTGATTGTTGTAAACCAGCATCCGATTCCTCTCTTGTGGGGATGGATACAGAAAACGGTTTATCAAAATCTGTACGGGGTGTTGTGTAGTCTGTGCATACATACCCCTCCGTAAATTTATTGATAATTTGTGCGTGACCTACCGTGTTTCTCTTCCAGCTATTGGTTTGGCTTAGTCTTAGGGCGATGTAGGCCGCAGTTTCTTGTACAAGTAGATCTAGGGGCTTTAGGTTGAGTATCGTTTCCATTCCCGCAGTGGGTTTGGATCTCATTGCCCCTGTAATACCTATACATGCTAGTCTTTGAACTTTATTAAGCGTTTTGCAATTAGTTTCTTTGTCCATCGCGCTCCACCAAACCAGGCTACCATATGTAAGGATCTGTCTTATAATGGCCGTGTACATCCACATTATGATTTTAGGGTTTGGACCCCAGGTCTCACCAAAGATCCTGTTGCAGGAGTAAAATGCGATCATGGCCTTCTTGGCTCTTTCTTAAGTGTTCAAACCCCAGTTAAGTGTCCCTACCTACCTCAATTTACCTTCATAAAAAAAAAAAATTAAACAAAATTATAAATAACTCATGTACCTACGTTTCTTTTTTATTGGATACATTTTCATCATTCATTTTTTTTTTTTAGATTTAAGTTTTTTCGATTGTTTTTTGTTGAGGTGTTTACTGATGTCTTCTTTCGTTTGTTTTTAAAAAAATATACCCCTCAAACTGTATTTGGTTTCCCAAAATGTTCATTTTAAAGTCTGTTCGACAGAAATTAACTGCGGGTTAGGATTAAAGGGGCACACTAGTTGTAGGTTGGTTAAAAAATTTTTATAATTTATTACAAAAATAGTACCTGATTTAAAATTAAAATGGTTTAACTAGTATGTACCTTACCTAGTTAATAGGAGGTGACTATAATCTTGCGCCAAGGTTTTTGATGATTCGCTAGAGGGGAAATTGATCTTTTGTTTAGCTCAAAAAATAATGCTACCTGCCATACAACTAATATACAAACACTTATTTATTTAAAATACGGCTCTAATGATTTTGACAAAAAAAAAAAAAACAATTACGAGCTATTATTAGGAAAATAGTTAAAAATTTTGATAGAAAAAAGAAATAACCGTTATTAGCGGTACCTTTCATATAACAAAATTGTATTTTAATTAATACTAAAAGTTTGCATACCAGATTTTATTTTTAAAATTTTCTTGAAAATTGGGGTTTTTCAATAGGGACGCTACAAAAGTAGAGCAACAGGGACAGCAAACGACGCCATATTTCTTGCCGCTCTTTTGCAATTTCTCTTCAGTAAGTTTTGCCATTTCATGATGGAAAGATTTACGAGCCAAAAACAAGTCGAAATTATTAAAATTTACTACCAAAATTCGGAGTCAGTGGCCTCAACGTTAAGAGCGCTACGTCCAATTTATGGTCGTCATAATCGTCCTAGCAGGTCAACAATTGAGCGTCTAGTGGAAAAATTTGAATCCACAGGCACAGTACAAAATGTTCCCGTGCCAGTGAGACAAAAAAATGCCCGTAGTGTCGAGAATATTGCTGCCGCTGAGGCTTCAGTTGCAGAAAGCCCAAATGTGTCTCTCACACGTCGTTCTCAAGCGTTGGGCATCTCTGTGACGTCGTTGTGGCGAATTTTGCGAAAAAATCTTGGCCTACATCCTTACAAGATTAAATTGACGCAAGAACTGAAGCCGCTTGACCACCAGAAGCGTCGTATATTCGTGAATTGGGCTGAGCAACAACTTGAAAATGATTCGGATTTTCATCGAAAAATCATCTTCAGCAATGAGGCTCATTTCTGGCTGAATGGCTTCGTCAATAAACAAAATATGCGGTATTGCTCAGGCAGCAATCCACACGTACTCCATGAGTCATCATTGCATCCCGAAAAATTTAGGGTTGGTGTGGTTTATGGGCCGGCGGCGTCATTGGGCCGTACTTCTTCCGTGATGATCAAGACCGGCACGTTACTGTGAATGGGGATCGCTACCGTTCAATGATAACGAATATTTTTGGCTCCAGTTGGATGATATGGACTTGGAGGACATGTGGTTTCAACAGGACGGCGCCACAAGCCACACAGCGAATGTCACAATCAATTTATTGGTAACCAAGTTTGGAGAACGTGTTATCTCACGAAATGGTCCAGTCGTTTGGCCGCCTCGGTCGTGCGATTTGATGCCGTTAGACTATTTCCTGTGGGGCTACGTCAAGTCTATGGTCTATGCCAACAAGCCAGCGACGATTGATGAACTTCGTACGAATATCGAACTTGAAATTGCAGCAGTATTGGCCGATTTATCCTTGAAATCCGTCGAAAATTGGGTTCAGCGTCTGGACTTCTGCAAGCGTGCCCGTGGTAGCCATGCAAAAGAAATCGAGTTCCATACATAATAGCATCAAACGTTCTTTCACAGGAATAAAGAATTTCATTTATATCCAAAACCCTTATTGAAAAACCCGATACTAGCGGACCCGATAGACGTTTTCCTGCATGATATTTCAAGCGATTAGGATATTAAACAAAGTATGAAATGAAAGACAAATAATATAATAATTTCATTATACTTTATTTTGAAATAACATCAATTTTTCTACAAAAAATGATCCATAATGTTTGTTTAATTTTATCTTAATGCGAGTTGATGAACAATATTTTAGTCAATTCCTGAGGAATACAAACGAATAAACTTGACGGTTTTCCAACGCGAGAACACGCCACATATAATTGGCCATGTGAAAAGACCGGATTTTCTAGTTCGAACCCACAAATCGACATTACCTTGTGACTTATATTAATAGTCATGGCAAATGCCAAGCGAATTGGAAATTGCAGACGTCTGAATGGAATAGGTGAGTCTGAAGGGATTATAGGGATTCGTGGCAGGAGAACAACTTCACCTTCAAATTTGCCGTTCAAAACTGTAGCTTCAAGAACATTGCTCATAATTTTTTGTATGACTAATCTTGTACCGTTGCATAGCTCAGGTGCATTTAAATTCTGAAGCAAAATGATAGGTGAGCCAATTTTGAATTGCAAGTTATGTGGTGGTATTCCTGGTAAATCTAGCGAATTCAAAAATTCAACAGGATAGTTGACTGCTTCGTCAGGATCGGTAACAGTGTCGATCGATATGTACAATATCTCATTGCCGGGCAATGACTGCTGTATTTTGAAGTTAATAGCGTAGACATCGATATTTTTTGCAGCTAAAATAGCTCGTTCACGAAGCCACGCATGTAGCTTGTAAATCTGTAAATATGCTTTCAATCAAAGCATCTTTCGTATTTACCATGTTGCAGAAATTGTCTGGCAATTTGATGCATTGTGTGTCTCCATGCAATGGTATTGTTCCATTTCCAATGTTGAGCAATTGCACGGAGAATGATAGTGCCAATGGATCGTTTTGCAATTGAACACGTATATTTGTGTTAAGACTAATTCTGTAAAAACGGTTTTAAAATACCCACAATTTGTCGGTCCTCCATCTACTCGATATGGGCGTGCGTTTATTTCCTACTCCTCATCACCCATGAAGTAGATTTGCTTGCAGAAATTTTGAATCGGTATCAGGCATCGGCATTAAAGAACAAATTTGACGATACACTTGGCCCTGAATCATAGACGTTGATTGAAAGTTGCGACCATCCTCATTCTGAACGATTTTTGTTGCTCCAATAAATGATGTCATTTGAAAACACGAATTTAATTTGCGAATTTTATGCAAAAACAATTTATTTTTAGATCAGAAATCTCTGCAAACAATCTCAGTGCTCAGGTGAGTTTTTTGTTTGACTTAAAAAATCTCGGAGCGCTCAGTTGATGGTACACACGCCTAATGGTTCTGGCGGCGAATTCAATGCTAGCAATACAACTTTTCCAGACGCGCAGCAGAAACCGGCCGATTCACCTTTGTATTTGAGTGCATGACAGTGTTGGAATTGTTTGTTCATAGACCCGATTACAATTTGTGAATGTGACGAATAGTCGATGTCCAACTCATATTCAAACGCAAGGCAAAGAAGTGATGCACGTGTCAATACGCGAACTTGCAAACGCTGTTGTGCACATGTTCTGAAAGTGTCGGTGACGGGCCAGTCTTTGTCTCAATGCATTAGCTCGAAGGCGTTCGTTGCGTTGCTCTTGACTTTCATTGCAGCCTGGTTTCTTAAATTGGACTAATTGAGAATTCCGAGTGGGTCGACCAATATTTCTTCCTCGTCCACGAAGACGTGGCAATGTTTTATGTACTATACTTATATGTGAATATATGTAATACACTTAATATTCACTTAAATGCGACACATGAAATATCAAAAGACACCGTACAAAAAAACTGAAATGTCAAAATAACGAAACACACTTAACATACGAGTAACTCACTCAAATTAAAATGTCGAAAAATAAATGAAGTCCTATGCACGTAACTTATATCTGAATATAAAACGCTCAATATTTACGTAAATGCGTTACATATAATATCAAAACACATGAATTAATACATACACAAAATAAATGAAATGAATGAATTAATGAATGCATAAACAAAAATTCATTCAAGTCGATCTAGCCGTTTCATGGTGTCCACTATTTTTCAAAATAAATTTCCCTGACTTTCCCTGACCAATTTCAAAATTTTCCCTTACCATAAAATTAAAAAAAAATGGGCACGACTAGATCGCACAAACTTGCTCTCGTAGCTAACAACTTGAACTTGAAATTGTTAAAATTGTAAGCGACCTTTTGTATAAAAATTTTGGTTGAAATCGGTGTAGTAGTTAACGAGAAATTCGAAAACCGAAAAATCGTTGGTATGACAGGTACCGTTAATAACCGTTACAATTTTTTTTCTTTCTACCAAAATATTTATTTTAGTAATTTTAGTACCTCGTATTTTTTTTTTTTTTTTTTGAAAATCGTTAGAGCCTTTTTTGAAATAAATCAATGTTTGAAGATTGGTTGTATGACAGGTACCGTTATTTTTTGAGCTAAAAAAAAATCAATTTCCCTTCTAGGGAATCACATAATAACATTAAGTCCAAAGTTTGAAGAAAATCGGTTCAGCCTTTTAGGCTGCAGGTAGAGGTACAGACACTTTTTTCGAGTCTCGAATTTTTTTTTACGAATCCTAAACTTGAGTTGTTACGTATTAAATAAATATTGCACAAAGTGGTAGAAAATGTACATATTTGATTGGAGTTAATTAAACCTTAGGCAAAAAGAACTCAACTTGAATTGTTCAAAGATCTATCTGAAGGTATACATTACCGATTGTATTGAAAGTGAAAAATAATAACTGCATGAATTTAAAAAAAAAATTGTTTTGCTTAACAAAAGTGACGACTATGCCTATGCAATGTAGTTCATAGTAATGAAATGACCATTTAAATAAAATCCTTTTACACTGTGATTATTTAGGCTCTTTTGGTCTATTTGTATGACCAAAGATGCAAAGTAGGATATAAGAAGCACAGTATGTAGTTTTTTAACAATAAAATTGAAAAAATATAAAACCCCTGAAGAAGTGAGGAATACTCACGAAACTTTGGGAAAATAATGGAACTTATTTAAACTTGCTAACTGTCAGTTAAACTTGCTACTGGGAACATCTCTGTTCGTGTTTAAGTGCAATATAAATGTAATAATTAAACCATCATTGCTCGCACCTGATGATGTCCATATTCATGGACGAAACGTTGTGAAATAATTAATTTGTTTCAATTGACCTGAAACCCATTTAGCTACTATCACTAAGAAGATTTAAAGGTCACAAATTCCACAAGTTTTGTTATTTAATGTCGGTTTCGAGTGGACGGTTCGGAGTTACTCCGTCTACTCCAGATTTCCATATTCTATAGGAATAGAAGAGAAACAGTGAAAATGGAGTAACTCCGGACGACCAATCTAAAACGGCATAAATATTATAACTATGTCTGTCCATAGCTGGACTGGGGAAACGATTTTCGGCTAAAATGCTAAGAAATTAAAACAATACAACATTATAATATTGTCAACACAAATAGATCTATAAATATAATTTCTTTGTCAACAAAATTAATTTCCGCATATTTTTTCTACAATTTCACAAAATTCACCATCAGTCAAATATAAAAAAACGTCGACGGGAGCGTCTTTTTTTCAATTTTTCCATATTTGCCGTGACGTGACGACGAGAAACGTTTTATTGTACATACCCTGGCGTTCCCTTGTTTACTTACATGGTTTGAAATCGGTTTGTCAACTACGACGAGCTCTCGTCACGCTCACGTTGCGTTTTCTCGTCGCATTGTGAATCGATCTTAAGATAGTTTCGTATCTATAGGATTGTTTATTTTTGTCATTTCGCTTGGGATACAAACGTATATCTAACAAAATTTTTCAGAAAGCATGGATAGCTTTCCAACAGCAAAAGCTTTTTTGTCATCAGCTGTTTTTTACACTGGACTCCAACAACACGAACCTATCTGGATAGCTCTACATAGGTTTTCTATCGCGGCCATTACTGTACGAAATAACACAATACAATGAAGTGAGATTAGTTGTGTTTCACTCATTTTTTTGACACATTCACATGTATGGCAAAAGATACGAAATGAATAATTTTAAACAGAGATCTTATCAAAACGAAATGTTTGATCAGAAAAAAGTTTCTTATGAGAGAAAGTGAAAAAGAAATTCATTGAATTTTTTAAAAATTGATATAGAAAAAATTCCCTGACCTCTTCCCGAATTCCCTGACTTTCCAGTTTAGCGGACACCATGCGTTTAGTTGCATTATAGATAAATAACCTGCAGCGCCATCTGCCGGGCTGATTTGTGAATCTAAACCATCTAAGTCATTCAAATCGGTCCATTCGTTTAGGAGGAGTTCAGTGACATACACATGTACAATTGAATTATTTTATAAAGAAGATAAAAAAAAATAATTTTTAAGAAAACCACTCTAACGATTTTTAACTTTTTTTTTCATAAATTTTTATTCATCAAACAAATCAGATAGTTTACTTTTTTTTAGCTCTAGCCATTTTAAATTTTATTTTTAGCTTTTTTAATAATACATTTTTTAGCTACGCATTTAAATAATACATTTATAAAAAAATACGTAATAATTTCTGTGGTGCTTGGTATAAACATAATAACTCTATAAACGTAATTTTATGGAAAAGGTGTTTAAATTTGTATTAAAATGTTAAAAAATCTCTTTCCAAAGTACGGGGATCCTTTATTTTCAATTCAATGCATATTTGTACCAAATTTGATGCAATTCAATCCAAATATTGAACTAATAATATACATTGTCGCTTTCTAGCTACGTTAAAGTTGTTAGTTACGAGAGCAAGTTTGTGGATCCAGTGTTGCAGTTTATTTTGTACAATATTGCTCCTACTGCGGAAATAACTTTAAATTTTTAAAACTCGGTTTTTAATACTCGTCTTTGAAAAAAAATTGATTTGCGGTATTAAGAAATTGAAAGGAGATTAAAATGAGAAGAATTATACAAACTAGTTTTCCGTTGAGTTGGTTTTTCGCAAAAAAAAAAAAACAATAAAATGTATGTAATTTCAAAATAATTACGTATATTACAATTCGAAACATTCGGGGTTTAACAGAAAATTGTAATTCCCCTCCATTCATGCCAACCTACAACATAGAAATGTTAAGGATGTGAGTCACTAGGCCCCATTCGCCGCGAACCATCATGAGCGCCATCCATTTAATTATTCAATAAAAAGATAAATCCTTAAGAAAAAACTATAGCCACTCTACTACTTTATTAATTCTACACCATCATTTCATCCAACTATAACTCAGACATTATTGTTTTCTTAATTCTTATTTTCTATAATGGAAAATAATAAAAAAAAAATAAGAAAACTTTTATGTTTGTGTGTAGGTACTGTACATAGCAATAACTGTCTTAATGACAAAAGCGACACAACTCTTTATAAATTAACCACGATCAAAACGAATCGACAAATGCAATACAAAAATACAAAAAAAAAAATAATCGAAGATGTTAGCACATAAAATTCTCTTAACTTTCAATTTATTTTCACAAATAAGCTTTACGTGCTCCTTCGTTTTTATTATATTTTCTATTTCAACTTTCTTTGTTATTTTTTTTTAACATTTTCTTGCGAAAGCAGGTACATTATTGTGTGTTATTTTGTGACATATAAAAATTTCAATTTTGGTCTTTCAATTCTTAAAACGTATACCTATCCAGTTAAGTATTTCGTAAGAAAAATTAGAATCAAACTACCTACAACTTAAGCTCGTTCAAAACACACATATTGTAGGTACTCGTATGTATACAGGGTGTCCAGTAAATAATGGATAACCTTGAAATGCCTCATAGTAGACTTTATGATCGTCCTGAAAACTAATAAAAAAAAGTCTATCCCAACCACAAGAAAAGATATGTGCATTTTTTTGTTCAGTGCATTATTTGTTGCGTTACTTAACGTTTTTGAATACGACGACTACGAGTGAACGAATTCCACCGTTTTCGTAGCAATATTTAACATTGTTTGTGCCAAAACATAAAAAGACAAAAAATATAATAGCTGTTGGAATTCTTAGAGACAAAAATTAATGAACTTTGATTTTCGATGCAAAATTTGAAAGAAAATAATTTTTGAAAAAGTTAAATCCTCTGTGGTATGAAAAATGCATGAATACCTAAGTTGCCAACTATTTTAAAAATATGCGCGTTAAATGCGGATTTCAAAATGGTATAATTTATTATTGCATCTTGAACCAATAGGAAGTTATTGGTAAAAATCAGCAACAAGAGAGTCAATTTAGCAAAAACAAATGTTTTAAAAATTAGCATTTTAAACGAGAAAATATTATCACGCGTCCAACATGGTAGATTTTTGATTGATTGCCTGTTTTTATGATATTATCCTAGTGATAAAACCAAGCTTTTAACTTCTAAAGCCTATTGCAACATTACCAAAAATGTCAACAAAGTGCAAAAAACGGCTACATTTTCAAGCTTGTTTTCAATTAAATCTGGTGTGGAATCGGCTAAGGTGATAAGTGATAGTCATTATCGACACATTCCGTCTGCGTAAGGTGACTGTCACCAGTGATAATCACATTTGTGTGACTATTTTTGGTGACAGCTAATTAGCTATCACTTTCATGTTAAACTATAAATGTATGCTATATTTTCTGAATTTTCAAGTGAAAGTACCTTATATTTTAAATAAATTTATAATCAATGAATATCAACTAGTTTTTTTTATTTCTAACAGGGCATTAAAATACAATTTGTCATGAAAAAAACATTATGTGCATATTACTAACATACATACGAGTATGTACGTACGAATAGTTTTATTAAATTATTATGTCCAATGAGGATCATATCTCCTAAAAAGTCTATTTATAAGTGCATTAAATGGTCACGTCTTTCTATAAAGTATTAAAATTAATTTATTTCAGTGAAAAGTTGCCAAAATTAATTCAAACAATTGTGATTTTATTCCAGAAAAAAACTAATTTTCAATAATGGATACAGGGAACTCGAAGCGCGGGTTTCTTTAAATCTGCAGAGAAAAAAATCCACGACGGTTTCTTTTAATCACTTGAACTCGAAACACATTTATATTTTTATATTTCAATATTTACAATCTAACCACCTCACAATTTTGTTTAATTAACTTGCAACTATTCACTAAAATTGTTCAATTTCAACACTTTTAAATAAATTTGGTGACCACAATAAAGAAAATCTTCAAACCGACTGGTGAGAAACGTCAAATCTTGCTACATTTGTGAAAATCAATATTTTCTCCCAAAGTGATACCAAATTTCCACTATTTTTTGGTGATCACTTTACGCAGATGGAAAATCAAATCCTATCACCTGTGACTGTCACAAATGTGATGATCACGAATCACCTTACGCGATTCCACCCCTGGTCTTTTGGGCCCTAACAAATCCATAAAATATGTTCGCAGTTGCTTTTAGTTTATTTGTTCTTTTTTTCAAACAAATAGTCTTTTGAGTTTTGAGCCAACTTTCAATCAATTGATCACTTAGTTAGAAAACGAAAACAAAAGTAGAAATTTTTTTTTAATTTAAAGCAAATGCTCAAACTATTTTCCACCCATTCTAATACAGGTTCTGCACCTCAGAATAAATGAAAATCTTATAATAATCTTGTTAATTTTTGCTCAGAATCTTGTAATGCAGCTGCCTCCCCAAGATTTCTCATCTCCTCTAAGAACCTGATGGGCTTGCTGTACACGATTTTCTTAAAAAAGCCAAGTTGATTTAGGTCTGGTGAACACCGGGGTGGCCATAAAATTGACCCCAGACCTCATGTCCATCTGCCTGTATCTCTGGCATATTTGTAATGCAGCGGCTTGCACAAGATTGCATACCTCCTCTGAGAAGCTGAATTCGATTTATTTAATGCACCACTTATAAGAAAATTAATTTGGGAATAACCACTACCAAAACATTTGATGGTTTTTTAAAAGAACAATTGAAGGGGTATAATTCAAAACAAGCTCGAAAATGTAGCCGTTTTTTGCACTTTGTTAACATTTTTGGTAATGTTGCATTCGGCCCTAGAAGTTAGAAGCTTGGATTTATCATAAGGACAACATTATAAAGACAGGCAATCAATCAAAAATCTACCATGTTCAAATCATAGTATTATTTTCACGTTTACTGTGCTAATTTTGAAAACTTTTGTTTTTTTGATAAATTGGCTCTAGTATTGAAGATTTTTACAAATAACTTGCTATTGGTTCTATATACTATAATACACTATACCAATTTGAAATCCGCATTCGACACGCATATTTTAAAAATAGTTGGCCACTTAGGTATTCATGCATTTTTTCATACCACAGATGATTTAACTTTTTCAAAAATTATTTTCTTTCAAATTTTGCATCGGAAATCAAAGTTCAATAATTGTTTTCCCTTTAAGAATTCCAACAGTTATTATAATTTTTGTCTTCTTATGTTTTGGCACAAACAATGTTAAATATTGCTACGAAAAAAAAACGGTAGAATTCATTCACTCGTAGTCGTGGTATTCAAAAACGTAAAGTAACGCAACAAATAATGCACTGAACAAAAAAATGCACATATCTTTTCTTGTGGTTGGGATAGACTTTTTTTATTAGTTTTCAGGACGGTCATAAAGTCTTCTATGAGGCATTCCAAGGTTATCCATTATTTACTGGACACCCTGTATAGGAAGTTAGAGGTACAAATTCTACCGAACAGTTTTATGTCACTAAATCCACTCTAGCAGAAGAAATAGTGACATAAGACACACATCCGGGTAATTTTGTATTTTTCATTTGTGCAAGAAAAATCTATTATATACTGACACCGAATGTCCATCGTCTTTCTTGCAGTTTATCAGAGTTGTTATACAGGGTGATTTGCATAAGGTGTCACAAAAGACTAGGGCGTGTAGGTTGGACTTAGACAAGAAAAAAGATCGTATGGGAGGGGGGGTCTATTTCCGACCGTTTAGGCGGGAGGGGCAATTTTCAAAAACATCACCTAAAACAGAAAAAAAAATATTAAAAAATAGCTGTAATAATTACAGAGTCGTGCTATAGCATTTTAAAAAAGCCAAAAGTCTATTCTAATATAATTTCTAAATTAAGTTGGTCGAGTGAAAAATAATTTGAAGCTAATTTTTAACAAAATTTTATGTAATTAAGCATAATTTTTGTCTTTAATGGTCTTGTCAGTTTTTAGTCAAACACTGGAACCCGTATGGTTCAAGGACTTTGACTTTGAGAGAGTGACTAGCAACTCAGCAAAATGTTTACACGCAAAACAATAACGGTGTTTTCCGTGTAAAAGTTTTACTGAGTGGCTAGTCACTCTCTCAAAAAACACGGCTTATAATGAGGCACCGTAAAAATTCTGTGCGGAAGTTGGAATATCTTGCAACTGATCTCTCATACAGAAAAAAGTGTCATTACTTTAACAACGAATAAGATTTGTACGAGCCTGTTTCGGTGGTTCTTTTTTAATTTCCAGGTCTTTAAAGGAAGTCAGAAAAAAACAACGGTTTTTTCATGATTTTGCTAACTTATAAGTTGAATTAGGAGCTTTTCGATTTTCAGGTGTTTAGTCCATGTTTGCTAGTAGTTTTTTTTTTTTAAATAATTACCCGTATTAAGAAGGTATTGGTATACTTCGAACAATCTTATTGCCTATATTGCAACTACTATAACCATCGTCCTTATAAATAGTTCCGAGTTTCAGCCCTTTCATCTATAATTAGGAAACTAGATTTTGGTAAAACTTTTAAATTTGTGCCAAAATATTTTGAACTGATTGTTATTTGATTTCTTACATACTATTTTTAACTATTTTATGGCCTACTCGGTTGAATGAAAAAAAAGGGGCGCCGGCGTTTTTGTGACTAAAATTGTTCACAGAGAGATAATAGTCTAGGAAAATAAGATATTCACTTACTAGAAAATTCCGACAAAGCTGAATTTTGGTAGAGAGCTTCATATTTTGACCTAAACATTTCCTAAGAAGGTTTTAGGGGCGGGGAGGGTAAAAGGGGTAAATGCACTTCTTTTCTAAATTACTCGAAAACTATAGTTTCTTTTCAAAAAAGTTGTAGGTACACATTGTAGCTCATGTAATTTCACACAAAAAAGATTGAATGGAATTAAACTTTTGAATGCTATAACTTAAGAACGAAAAGACGTTTTGTACAGGTCGTTAATATCACATTTTGTAGATCATTGTACTGTTTTCAAGTTGTTTTACAGCATTTTTTGGAAATGATTTCGACCGTTTTTCTCCAAATGTATCAATTTTACGAATTTGTGTAGAATTACATGAGCTTAAATGTGAACCTACAACTTTTTTCAAAAGAAACTTTAGTTTTCGAGAGCAATCTACATATATAAAAGAGAAATGTCGTCCGTGTGTGCGCACATAACTCGAGAACAGATCGTTCGATTTTCACGATTTTAGGCTTGATGAATTCGTGTTGACCCAAGGAAGGACATAGGACACTCCAGAAAAAAAGCCCGAAAAATTGGAAATCAGGGATCATCCTCTTATTAATACATATCTCGGGAACGGTGCCTTCGATTTTGACGCTTAAGTGCTTGATGGAAACGTGTTGGCTCAAGAAAGGACATAGGGCACTGGAGAAAAATCCCGGAAAATTTCCAGGAAAATTGGAAAACAGGGAACATCTAGTTTTTAATGCATATCTCGGGAACGGTGTCTTCGATTTTCACTATTAAGTGCTTGATGGATTCGTATTTGCTCAAAAAAGGACATAGGACACTGCAGAAAAATCCCGGAAAATTGCCAGGAAAATTGGAAAACAGGCCTGCCTGCACAGGCGGACGAGTTTGGCAGGGATGCCGAGACTCGACATGGCTCTGTATAATTCGTCCCTATTCACGCTATCATACGCGACTTTAAAATCTATAAAAAGGTGGTGTGTATCGATCTGGAATTCCCGGTATTTTTCTTAAATCTGTCGGACTGTGAACATTTGATTGACGCGACGGTTGACTTGCCTGGCCTAAAACCACACTGATAGAAGACGATCAGATCGTTGACAAAAGGTTTTAAGCGGTCACACAGAGTAGCCGACAAGATTTTATAAGCGACGTTTAGGAGACTAATTTCTTTGTAGTTGGTACATTTCAGAACATCTCCCTTTTTATGGATGGGGCACACTATACCGAGGTTCCATTCATCGGGCATACTTTCATCCGACCAAATTTTGCAGATGAGCTGGTGTATGCTCCTAGCCAATTCATCTCCCGCTGATTTAAATAGTTCGGCTTGTAAGCCATCCGCACCAGCAGCCTTGTACGACTTAAGTTTGGATATCGCCAGCCGCACTTCGGTTAGGTCGGGTGGACGGAACTCTTGGCCATCATCGTCCAAGTTGAATGGAGCGTTCTGCCTGTTAGCGGTATCTTGGCTGTCTTCGCCATTAAGCAGTCTAGAGAAGTGTTCTTTCCCGATCCTCAGCACTGACTGTGTGTCTACTACCATATTCCCACTCTCATCTCGGCAGGCTTCCGTTCTAACCTTGAATCCTTGGGTGGATCGCTTCACCCTCTGATAAAATTTTCGAACATCTCCCCTACCGCTACAACCCTCAATAGACTCTACCGCCCGCTTCTTGTGCTCTCTCTTTTTCCTCCTGAGAAGTCGGCGTTCCTCTTTTCGTTTCAGCCCGTTGAGCTCCCGGGCCACTCTTTCAGCAGCTCTTGTTCGAGTCTGCAGAATTGCCTGGTAGGCCTCGTCCTTAGCTGCATGCGCTAGCCGGCACTCTTCATCGAACCATGGGTTTCGTTGTATTCGCCTAGTGAAACCCAGCACATCAGAGGCGGCACTTCTGATGGCTTGTTGACAGTGTTCCCACTGGTCCTCTGCACTTGATGCTGGTGGCGGACCTCCTGAGAGATTAAGAGTTACGTGGTCTGCAAAAGTTCTGGCCGTTTAATGTTAAGTTTACATAAAATATTTTTCTTTTAACAATCGATAACCATTGTATTCGTTTCCGAAACCAAGTTATACTTTTTCGAAGGTTTTAACTTTCCTGATCTCAGAATTATCTACCCTTTTTGCTAAAACTGTCGACATATTCTATACAAAATATCAAAAATTCTAACCGAAAAATCGATTTATAAAATCTATAAAAAGATAATAACAACACTGGCGACTTCGTGGTAAAGGAAGGAATAGCCAATTTTCCTCGCTTAGAATTGCTTCCTCATGAATGGCTCTTCTCATCGTTTAGCCGTTATTGGCGGTTTTTTTTTAGAAACAAAAATCAATCAATAAGCGATTATGAAGATGCAAGTTCAGAAATCAATGAGAGATGATGATGGTCCGGTCGGTGTGGTGTGGTGGTGACGACAACACTATGCAGTCATTCGTTTCGTTCGTTAGAAATGCCATCGACAAAGTCAATTATTGTCAATGCCGATGAAGCATTATCCCCCCTGCTGCACTGCGCTGCCTCTGGGCTGAGGTGAATGTTTGCCATGTCAGAGAGACCATGACATCCATGTTGGAGATCGAGCAGATGAAAGTTGAGGCGAACAAATATAATATGTCCTCGTTCATTGTGACACAATTCAATGTGAACAACGACGACGACGCCAGAAGCAGGCCATAACAAGAAGGACTCTAATGAACTAACGGCTGCAGATAGACGTCTGAGAATTTTTTTTTTTTAAATGAAATACAAGGGATATGAGAAGAGAGCTGTGCGTTTTTATGACTCGGACATTTAGACAAGACCACATTTGTATTTTGTATAGTGTATCTGAAGTTTGAAATGGCTGTGTGAAAAGCTTAAATATTGCTGGAAGTCAAAACACTCATCTCTTTATTATCTATATCAACATATCTATGATGTTTTGAAGTGACGTGTCTCATTTGTGTAAGATGTGTGTATTATAGGGCGGCCCTGACCATATTCCGTATTATGCAATCTCCATTATTCACATGGGTTTAAACACTATGCTTAAAGTTCGACTCGTCACATTTCAATATCTTTGTAAAATACTGTCACGTGAAAAGCAGACTCCAATTTAAAAAGGCATAAATTCATCAGTTATCGTACTTTTTCCTTGTTTATTTTTCTTAAAGTAGTTCAATAATACTTTCTCTATTAATTAGGAAAGTATCAATCGTAGACAACAAAATCGTAACAAAAACGTCTTATGACCTACTAAAGATTAAAAAAAAAAAACAATTATTTTGTTTGTTCCATTTCAATAGTCCTATTGAATTCCGATGGTAAACATATTTATTTATACTTATGTGTTGTCAATGGCATGTCAAAAATGATAAGCCATATTATGGTGACTACCATATTTTAATGTTGTTTTTGTTGACTTTACGGCTTCCTAAAATTGCTGTTTATTCAAACAAAAATTAATAAAACTTAACTGACAGCATGATTGACAGCTTTTTGAAATTCTATTAAAATTGTGGTTAGTTGTATACCTATATGTTTGTATTGTATTTAATTTGTGGCAGTCAAAAACGCTTTCTTCGTCCTTGTTTCGACCATATCAATTTTAATTGAGTTTTTAAGTTGCTTTGATTGAAATATTGTTACGTTAGTATTTAATTGGGGAAGTTTTAATTTGGATTTTAAATTTATGGTTTTTTCTTCCTGTCAGTTGGAAATTAGGTGGGTAGTTCTCATTTTTGATTGTGAATAAGATTTAGTTTGTTAGTTAAAGTTTAAGAATATGTATTTGGTTTAGGTTAGGTTAGGTTAGAAGGGGTGATGAAGCGGCAAGCCGAAACATCTCACTCGGATCTCAGTGGATCCATTGTGCTCCCTGGGAGCTCACTGGGGTAGGAGAAATGATGGGTGAGGAGAGGTTGGTGGGCATCAGGGAGGGGTTATGGTAGGAGGAGCCTCCCGGAACCATCCTGAAATCTGGATGAATTTCATGATGTTTGCAGGTGGCAAAATTGAGAGTCTGTCTAATTCGTCGAAGAAGTATTCTCCGAGAGTTGCTCTTCTTATTTTAGCTAGGCTGGGGCACTCGCAAAGGAAGTGGTATGAGCCCTCCACCGCCTCTTCGTCTTGACAACCTCTACATAGGTCAGATGAGCTGATGCCCATTCTGCTCAAGTGGGTTCCCATGCAGTTGTGACCCGTGAGAGTGCCAACTAAAAGGGATAATTGGGGCCTGCTTAACTTAAGTAAATAGTCTGTTTTGTTCCTAGAGAGTAACGGCCACAGAGTCCTTGAAACCCGACAGGTATCAAGTGTTGACCACAGGTCGTTCGCGGCTTTTAAGAAACTGTGGTGAATTCTACATTTTTCTTGTTCTAGAGGCTCGGTTCAAGTGTTGCCCCGTTTTTGGCCAGTTTGTCCGCCCTTTCATTACCAAAAATGTCACGATGTCCCGGGACCCAACGAAGGGTAACTGTATTTGCTGCGCCCAACGATTTTAGTTTGCTGCGACAGCAATCAACCAGTTTGGATTTTGTAACAATTGATGATATGGCTTTGATTGCGGCCTGACTATCTATGAAAAAATCAATGTTCTTACCCGTCAATTCAAGCGTGTAGAGAAGCTTTGCAGCTTCACAAACTGCAAGGACCTCTGCTTGAAAGACGCTACAGTAGTTCGGTAGTTTTATCGACTTATTTATGGGTGGGTTTTTGAAAAGATGCCAGACCCTTCCCCCTCGTTTGATTTGGACCCATCAGTGAATACCGATATATGATCTTCGTTTGTGACCCGGTTTTCCTTCCAGAGTTCTCTAGATGGAAAGTCTGCAAGTACAACTGGGTTGAAATCAATATGCGGTAAGATGTAGTCAGTTCGAATATTAATATCAGTGAAGTTAATTATAGTCTTATGACCATAATGGCCCTGTTTCCAATATTTGCACTCTTTTAAACGGAGAGCGCTCTTGGCCGCCAGCTCTATTGTAAAAAGATCAAGTGGGGCTAGCGAAAGGAAAGTTTCTAGGGCTGCGGTTGGTGTAGTTCTCATGGCACTTGTTGTACCTATACACGCTAGTCTCTGTATTTTTGTCATGTTCTTGAGATTGGTGGCTTTGTCAAGTGCTGGCCACCAGACCAAACATGCATATGTTAGTATTGGCCGTATGATGGCTGTATACATCCAGTGTATGGTTTTAGGGCTAGGCCCCCATCTCCTACCAAAAATTCTACTGCAAGTGTAGAATGCTATCGACGCCTTTTTCTCACTTTCTTTGACATTTTCTTTTTAGTTTAGTTTACGATCAATCACCAGTCCAAGGTATTTTTTCGTGCCCGTGATATGGAGCGGTGTCCCATTTATAGTGGGAGGGTTAATTGTTGGAATGTTATGTTTTCTCGTAAGCAAAACTAGTTCAGTTTTAAGTGGGTTGACATTAAGTCCACATCTATTGGCCCAATTACTGAGCATGTCAAGGGCGGTTTGTAAGAGATCACGAAGTGTGGAAACGAATTTTCCAGAGTTCATTATCACGATGTCGTCTGCATATGCCACGACTTTGACTCCACTTTGGTTTAGATCGACCAAAACCTGATTAACAACCAGGAGCCAAAGTAGCGGTGACAATACCCCCCCCTGTGGTGTTCCCCTACATGTTCTGACTTTTATCTTGCTGTTACCCAATTCCGCATTTACAAGTCTAGTTTGAAGCATAGTATCGATCCAGTTTGACAACAATGGATCAATACCCGTAGAGTCTAGGGCTTGCCGAATTGACTTACTTTCGACATTATTGAAGGCCCCTTCTATGTCTAGGAAAGCTCCTAGAGTGAATTCTTTATAATGAATTGATCTTTCAATTGTGCCGACCATCTCATAAAGAGCTGTCTCAACAGATTTGCCCTTCATATGCGCATGCTGGGCCTGTGAGAGAACATCATCACTAAGTTTAAGACGAATGTGGGTCTCTATTAGTCTGTCTAATGTCTTGAGAAGAAATTAAGATAAACTAATTGGTCTGAAATCCTTCGGTTCAGTGTGCGTGGGCTTGCCAGCTTTTGGAATGAAGATGACATTGACTTCTCTCCATCCTGATGGAATATAGGTAATATTTAAACATCCCCTGTATTTGGTTTACTTCGAATTGAAATTTAAGTATTTGAATCAAATTGGTCCACAGATGTACGTACATGTCCATGACGCACAAGCTGAAAAACATCATGACGGATAACCAGATTTTTTTGGACTTAATAATCTTTGTTAGTTTTGATTAAAAACCTCGAATGATTTTTTGACACGAGACCATAACTTGTCTTATTACCTAGACCAAGTTAAAAAAAAATATCATCGTTTTTTCGAGTAACCTAGTAGGGGTTGGTCCGATTTGTCGAACATTTTGGCCTTTCTCCACGTAAAATTCGAAGCCATCGTTTTTAAAGAGATATGACTATGAGGTATGTCATAACGCAGAGAAAGGTTTTAAACAAAAACAAAAATGTTTAAGAAAAAATGCATATTTTGAGCAACAAACAATAATATTGACCTCGGACTGATTTAATTTTACACATATTGACATAATTGGTAGGATTAAAATAAAAATCACTTGACTGTCTTTTTTAAAGCAAACAAAAAAAAAACGAACTAAACGGCTATAAATAAATAAAAGAAATGTTCGTCTCGAATATCTTCAGAACAAACAATGCAAACGACTTCGGATCAATTTTATTCTATATACATAATGAAGTTCTGAGCAATGATTTAACAATAAAAGGGACAAATCTTCTTTCGCACCCGTGCAGTTGCTAGAGTTCTGAAAGATCTCGTTATACACAAATCCGCAAGGCCCGGAGAGTATCTCTCCTATTTTTCTGAAGATATGTTCTTCAGATATGTACGCTTCCAAAACCACTGTGTAAGCCTTTCCATGTATCCTACTCTGCTGGTCTCTTACCGAGTGGATTGAAAACTGCATTCCTCCAGCTTGTCCCAAAAGAAGGCATATGTTATTCACCCTTAAATTATCGACCAATTGCACTTACGTCCCTTCTTCTAAAGGTCATGGAAACGCTGATTGATTTCCAGCTCAAGAAATATCTCGAAGAACGAAAACTTTTTAGCTATCGGCAGTACGGCTTTCGTATAGCAATAGGTCCACTGGCGATCTGATGGCATATCTCAATGAACAGTGGAACAAATCTTAACATCGTTTTGGAGAAAGTAAGATTATTGCGGTTTATATTTTAAAAGCGTTTGATAGAGTTTGTCATCAAGCTCTCTTATCGAAATTGCGTGCATTTGGTATCGATGAATCTCTTCTTCGTTGGATTAGAAATTACCTTTCAGACCGATCAGTACAAGTTGTATTGGACGGTTTCAGGTTTGAAATTCACAAAACAAATGCTGGTGTGCCCCTGGGATCTGTGTGGTCTCCGACTCTCTTCCATATATAGTCATAAATGATATTCCGTCTGAAACTTCTAATTCATTAACCTGTTTTGCAGTCGACAGTACCTACCTCAGCTTTTCATATTCGGTTTAAGATTCACATCCATGTCTTTCGGATGTGGAAATTCAACTTCTGCGTATGATAAGTTCATTAAATTCTGATCTCGACAGCCTTTTGTCAAATGTGGAATTAAGAACCGCGTAGAATTGAATGCTTTTAAAACTCAATGCTATCTACTGTTGTTAAAATGAAACACAACCCCCATGCCGCTATCCATGAGAGGCGCTTGCATTGAGGAAACCGAAAAGCTTTCAGTCTTCTGCATGTGTATCATAGACTACCGTCTGTGGAACGATCACATATATTCGACGTCTTCGAAATGCTAAATGTTTAGGCTTTCATCGGTGGCGATGGAAAACATTTTTCAACTCTTTTGACCTGGCTGTAAATTATAAAGCCTTTGTTCGTCCAAAACTCGAGTACAATAATTCTCATATTTAGGCAGGTGCTCACTTGAGCCTATTGGATATAATTTTAAAGAAAAGGTATTAAATATAACGGAAACATTTGCATCTCTTGAACACCGGCGCACAGTGGTCCGTTTGTTGAATTCTGTAGACAAAATACTTTTCCTACGCTAATTCTTGACGGAAATTAATGAAATTTGGTACACTTAATTATTTGGGGACGCAGAATTCAGTGGTACTGCCTATATTTTTGTACTTGAAATGGGGGCTTCACAATTTAAGCCAGAACATGGTTTCAAATGTAAAAGTTCCAAAGAAGCCCTTTCAAAGCCAGGGAATCTTATGAAATTTATGTTTGAAATGTCTAAATGTCTAAAAAGAACAACGTCATAACTCAAAAAACCTCAAAATTCTGAAATCGCAATTTAAAGTTTGCATTGCTGTATTTCATAATCATCTTCATTTGTACCCAATTTTTTTTTTCTTGGTAGAGCTATTAATTAATGTTTTATCGCAGAATATGACACTTTTAAAATATTTATTGGACTGTTTTCACTTCAAAGGTCCCTGCGTAAATGTAAAAAATACAGTATTGCCACAAAAAAACATTTAAAAGTGACATTGTATATAATGACAAATGATGCTCTATAGCCTTTAATTTTCAAGTTCTAGAGATGACGTTTTGCCAAAAATTAGTTTATAGAAAATGAGTTTGAACTGTATCATTAGGTCAAAATTAATGTTGTTTGGGTTATGACGTTGTTCTTTTTAATGAGCGGTATGTGCCCGAATGCCGTACTTAAATAAAAAATGGCTCCAATACAGATTGTATCAAATTTTTAGAATTAAATTTTATTAGAATTGATTTGTTTGATATTGCTTTAATTTTGGTTATTTAAAAAATAGTGTAAAATAATACCTGTACAAAAATTGTTATTTTTTTATTGCATCGTTTGAATCTGACGTAAAACTTAGAATTCTGATAGTTTGCAGTTGTAAAATAATCGTCAAATAAACGTTTTTTTATAAAAAAAAAAAAACGAAAGGGTTAATAAGTATGCATAACGATTATTAGACGATTATTGTACAACTGTAAACTATTAAAATTCTTAGTTTGATATTAGATTCAAATGATGTAATAAAAAAGTAACATTTTTTGTACAGATTTTATTTTACACCATTTCGACCTTTTCAGAAGAAGGAGTTATTGGCCGAAAATTTTGTTTATCAACTTAAAACCGAGAGAATTGTCAAATTTGAATGAGGTTCGATCAGATTTGGTAAACAAAAATTCAATACAAAAATATTAAATGAATATCAGACAAAACAATTCTAATCTCTAATGAACTTGGCGGAACATTTTGGATTTAATTTTCTAAATTTGGTACATAATATATTGGAACCATTTTTATATTTTAGTACACATTCGAGCACATATCTTAAGATATTGCAAACATAAATTTCATAAGATTCCTAGCTTTGGTATGGCTTTCTTTGGAACTTTTACATTTCGAACCATGTTCTGGCCTAAATTGTGATCCTTTATTTCGAGTACAAAAATATAGGCAGTACCACCGAATTCTGCGTCCCCAAATCATTAAGTGTACCAAATTTTATTAATTTCTTTCAAGAATTGCCGATGGCGTGGGAAAAGATTTTTGACCACAGAATTCAACAAACGGACCATTGTGCGCCGCAATGTTTTATGTCTCTTATTCTTTTTACCGTTATTTTTATAAACAGTGTTTAACTGAAATAGACATTCCTCACCTTGAAAAATTGAAAATTGAAATTGAAATTAACTCGTACTTGTAGGAATTTGTAGGAATGTACCAGTTTACCCTTGAGCCCATTTTCAAAGAGTTTGGGGCAGCAAATACGAGTATCCCCTTTAATGCGCGTTTAATGTAAACAAATGTATAATATAAAAATTGCTTTTTTTTAAACAAAAATTATAACTCAAAAGTGTTTAAAACTGTTTTTCATTCGAATATCCTGAGAGCAAATTTATAGTTATAAAAATACTATCTACCTACTTATAATAATTGGTCAAATTTTGTTTTTGTCCTCGATGCCTAGAGATTAAATGGCTCAATGTTCCTTTTCATTTGATTGCATATTGAACACCTAATAAGGTTTTTGAAGAATTTTAATTTGCTTTTTTCTTATAATAAATAATAACAAGGGCACTAATGGGAAGTTACCAGTATGGGACACACCCAACCTCTTTTTTTTAACTAATCTATTTTTAACATTTTCTCGTTAAAAACATACAACCATTATTTGACAATTAGAATACACTGTCAAATGTCTAGCTTTATTCTAGTTGCATACTACAAGAGCAAGTTCCTGTGATCCAGTCATGTTTAATTTACTGTACATCGTTGATGGAACATAAGTAATTTCATGCTTTGAAAAAATCATAAAATATTAAACTATCGTGTTTTCAATTTGTGTAAATGCTCATCATCATGTAGAAGTAGATGGACATTGGACATAAATATTTATGTATACCTACTTAAAAATTCTATCTCTGTCAAACAAAAACTTTTCATCGTCCTTATTTTCTAAATATCAAAAAAAAAAATAAACATAATATAATTTCCCCTTGAATTACAAAAAAAAGAAAAAAGAAATACCTAAATGAAAGGACCAGATCCCATATGTATGTATGTATAATAATATGTCAAGTGTTTAAAACATATGCAAATCATAGACACAAAGTTTGCCATCTACACAAATCACTAAAATGAAAATCCAATTAATTTGAATTCCTCTCGATAAACCTCATAAAATCCTTTACTTATTTCCATTTTGGCTATAGAGCGATTTATTTTTATTTGAAAATGTTCAATTTCAGGTTTTACCTTCAATAGAAATCAACTAAATACACAGTTTGAAAATAAAAAAAAAATAGAAAAAAAAAAATGTCACCGAACATCTCGCACAGTTGAAGTGTCTTCGTATTAAAATGTAAGGGTCAACAGCCAACGCACGCCCAAACTTCACGTACTTCACATTTCTATACATAGAATTTATAAAATGGAGATACCTTAACTTGAGTCCAGTTGATTTTGATTCAAGAATCATTTTGTGGTTTTGACAAGTGTGACCTTTTACAAGTGATATGATGATGGCAATATAGATTCGAGCATCATATTTTGTGGTTTTGTGGTTTTTGTGTTACCTACTACGTGAAAATACTAAATGATGTTTACAAACGTTAACGTCAAGTTAAAATAAGTACCTGCCTATCGAACATTAATTATTTAATATTTGATTTTGAAATGATATTTAAGCAAATTGACATTATTTACCTTCCATCAGTTATATTTGATTTTCAATTTAAAATTCTGTCTGGATTCATTGTTTGAGATAGTATTTCTGTTATTGATATTAATTGAATTCATTACTTATGTATTTACATACTTTCTTAATTGACAAACACAAATGGATGCAAAGTTTTTTTCTTACTCTTTATTTTAGACAAATGAAGATTATTTTAAGTCAATTATAAAGTAAAGACGTCTCCCAAACCAACGCGATACACTCGCAGCGACAACGTTTTTGTTTGAACATTGAACAACATGGCGAACGTTGCGGTCGGACGTGCATCGCGTCAGTCAGGCTTTATCACAATGAAAATTATTAATTTTTACTGACGAAAGTTTCCGTTTTCCTTCTACGTCACTTACTTACTTAGGTCCTCGGACCTATTACGTCCGTGATGTTTCCCTTACGGGACATAGGGCCTGCACTACACCTACTCGCCATCGTGTACGATTTCTTGAAATATATTTCAGCTATCTCCAACTTTTCCCCAGTCGTGCCGATTCCTGTTCGACCGTTCTTCGCCATGTACTTCTAGGCCGGCCCACTTGTCTTCCCTCCTGTGTGAGCGGGTTCCACTGCATTGCTTGAAATGCACCGATCGGCTTTTCGAAGCGTATGGCCAATCCACTGCCACTTTCTTCTTCGTATAATGGAGTCTATGGGCTCCTGACCCGTTCTCGCATGAAGTTCGGTATTGGAGATACGGTTGGGCCAGAAAATCCTCAAGATGTTTCGTAGACATCTATTAACGAAGGTTTGCAGCTTTCTAGTGACAATTTCAGTGACTTTCCAAGTGCTGCAGCCGTAAAGCAGAACGGATTCAATATTGGAGCGGAACAGTCGTAGCTTGGTCTTTAAGCTAAAAGAGTTGTTTCTCCATATTTTGGACAGCATTTCGAACGCAGCCTTTGCTTTCTGATTCAACTGTTTACGTCCAATTCAGTTCCGCCATCCGTAGAGACAATACTCCCAAGATATTGGAAATCCTCTACCATCTTTACTGGTTGTCCAGAAATATTTATAATATCGCTCAAAAATATTTAGTTTTACTGGTAAATTCTAGAATTTCCTTATTTCGGAGTCTTAGAGTAACAGGTAAATTCAAAAAAATAGACTTTTCAAACTCTAGCTTCATCAGCAAAAAGCGAGTTCTAGTTCTCGGAATATTTTCATCAATTTTTTTGTTTAATGAATTTCGGAGCAAACCCTAAAGCGTTAGGACAGTTACACTTCCGCATCCTATGTTCGTAAGAGGATGTGGTTTGCAGTGCAGAGTGGAGAATTTAGGTCCGTCAAGCTGCGTCGTCCACAACGGAAATTCCAAATTCTAATGATGCAGGAATTAAGAGCTTTTTTGGAGCTAATTTAGTACCCTAATCCGGTCGGAGCACTAAAATGCCTTCCTACTGAAACCCGTGGACGACCCAGCTTGACGTCAAGCTTCGTCGTCCACACCTATAAATACAAACAAATTAAAAATTCTAATGATGCAGGAATTAAGAGCTTTTTTGGAGCCCATACATTAGCGCAATCTCAAATTTAGTATTCCACGATTTCACCTTGAAAATAGGTACCGAATGTGCTATAAATTGGAGACTTGCTGTATTTGACAATAGAAAAAATAAAAAAAATCTTGTTAGACGTAAAATTAGGTCATTTGAAAATATATCAAGTTTTGTCTATCTACTCCCACTGGTTTGGTTTTAACAGGGTAAAAACCTTTTTTTTTTGATGACAGGTCGTCCACGGGTTTCATTGGGAAGGCATTTTAGTGCTCCGCCCGGATTAGGGTACTAAATTAGCTCCAAAAAAGCTCTGAATTCCTGCATCATTAGAATTTGGAATTTACGTTGTGGACGACGCAGCTTGACGGACCTGAATTTATAGACCACCTATACATCGATGTTATCATCTTGAGTAATTCGGAATAATCGACTGACATACAAATATTTTTTCGCCAATGGTTCCGAAAACCATTGAGATATAAAGGGTTTTCCATTAAGGGCGGGTCGATTTTAAAATTAAATAAAACAAGTTGCATATGAGATATCAATAAGATTTTATATTTATTTGAGAGCCCTATCAATGACATTATGTGTGAAATATAACATCGTTCAAATGGCCGACGCGGCTTCGCTGGGTGGCGCGGATTTGAAAGGTCCAGTTTTCGATGACTTTCGCGCATAAATCAGGCTGAATTTGACCGATGGCATCGATTATGTTGTCTTTTTTTTACGTGGCAAATTCACGTCGCCTGGGCGCGAGATAACCATGCCATGAAACCGCTCGTATGCAGAATATCGATTGTGTCTTGAGCTGAGTGGCACGTAGCGCCATCCTGTTGAAACCATATGTCTTCGGTGTCCATATCATCCAGGTCAGGCCACAAGAAGTTGGTGATCATCGACCTATAGCGATCGTCGTTGACGGTGATGGCCTGGCCAGCATCATTTTCGAAGAAGTACGGACCGATGACGCCGCCGCCATCCAGCTCAAAATCCACACCAAATAGTAACTTTATTTGGATGCATTGGCACCTCGGGAATCTCGCGTGGATTAGCGTCGTCCCAAATCCGGTAATTTTGCTTATTCACGTACCCATTCATCCAAAAATGGGCCTCATTGCTAAAGATGATTTTTCGACCAAATTTGGGATCAACAGAACACCCGTTTTGATAATAAAAATTTATCATTTGCAAGTGTTGCTCGACGCTGTAACTTACCATGATGATTTATCTTTAGTAACTGATTAAAAGACGATATTTTGACAGAAAGTAAAAGAAACAATATGGCCGCCACGAGCTGTCAAAATCAACCTGTCCCTATTGGTTCATATGCAAAAAAAAATGTCCTCGAAGACGTGTTTTTTTTTTTAATATTCGCATACAAACTGTTGTATGTATGTAATTTCGAAGTAAACCCTAGTAGTTTTTAGATGGCGATATATCCGCAACGAAGCGTCATGAGATGTTGCGCTTTTTTATGCTGAATAAGGAATTCACATAACTTTCATCTTGCAAAATCGTGGAAATTCGTTTTATGTTCGGAAAATCGTGAATTAACTAAACGCTTGTCAATAAATATTCTTTTCACTATGATTCCGAAACCCATCGAAATACATATTCATCATAAGAAAGTTTTTATGTTCAAACTCTATCAGCTCCTGTAAAAAAAAGCTTTTGTGAGGTGTGGGAGTGTTTTTTTTTTTTTTTAAATATTTACATCCAGAATTTTTTTGAATTAAATTTTGGAGCAAACTCTAAATGTGTTTTCAAGTGCGATATTTACGCAACCAATCCTAGTACGAAAATGCAATTTTCAGAGCCAAATAGATATTTAACGAATGTTTCCATCGACGTAAAAAGCTTTGCCAATCATGGCAACATTTTTGTTCAAGGATTTTCTAAAACCAATCATAGGTTAACAGTTAACCTTGACAAAGAAGTAATTTATTTTTTAACAATACTTCCGAAACCCATCGAAATGTACATCAAAATAAAGGTCTTCCAATGCTCTCTCCGCATTTCCAAAACAAAACCTTCTGCGTGATCTAGTTCTCGAAATATTTTCGTCAAAAGTTTTTTTTTTTAACTGAATTTTGGAGAAAACCTTTAAAGTGTTTGGATACCGGATTACGGTTTCAAGTGAAAAAAATAAATAATCAGTCTTATCGGGAATAAAATCTCCCCAGAATTGTTTCCCCCGTATGAGACTTTCTAATCATAAACTATGTTCGAAAAATGGGAAAAAACTCCATTGTAAAAAGTATATATCGGAAATCTATTTTTCGGGGGAAAATTGTTGATGTTTCCCTGGAAAAAACTCTGCTCAATTTAGTTGGAGAATTTTGAAAATAGAAGCATATTATTTTTGAAGATTTTAAAATTGTTTACTTGCTCTAGGACAAGTTTTGGTTTCGGTTCAAAAAACAGGCATTTAAATAAAAGCTAACATTAAGTTGACTGAGAAGTCCATCGGTGTTGGTATCTGTGGCTGTACCTCCACTCTACAACAAGTTTAAGACTTAACGGGTAAACGGGTTGGAGTTGGAGAACAATCTCCCCCGGAATTGCCGATAAGGCTGAATATCTCCTTTGATGAAATTATCTTTTCAGATCTCATTAAGTTCGTTCTAGGTTTGATTGGGAAGAATCGTGAGTCAACTAAAGGCTTTGTCAAAAAAAAAAATACTTTGTTTTGCAACAATATTCCCTAAACCCACCGAAATGTATATCACATGAAAGGTCATTTTAAGCTCTTCCCGCACTTGCAAACAAACATTTTCTGTGCGATCTCGATCTCGAAATATTTTGATTTAAAGATTTTTACTGAATTTTGGAGAAAACCCTTATAGCTTTGACCGACGAACATCTTTTCAAATACTGAGCAAACATTATCTGTTCGGAAAAATTGTGGTTTAACCTAACAGTTGTCAAACGAAAATTACTCTCAACAATGTCTTCGAAATCCGTTGAGATATGCATCTAAGGAAACCACTTCTTAACTGAAACTTCTGACAATACTGACTTCCCCACCTGAAAACAAAAAGCTTCTGCAAGGTCTGGTTTTCAAAATACTTAAAACCAAAGTGTTTTGAATACTTTGTTCTGCAAGGAAATGTCTTTATAATGATTAGTCCTTATACTTAAAGTTCTATAGATGACTTTCACTTCCAACATTCTTCATTCCCAATCAATGCACAATAATTTATCCACTATGAAAAACAATCACCTTTCATCAATGTGTGAAGTATGGCACTCTTATAGCAATATTGTTCCAGCATCACACAATCATAAATCAATTATAGCTTATGCCTCTCTCATTCACATAATGTGTGATTGTGTTGTATGTCACTCAGACCTGTCAAACGAAGAAAATATCCTATCAAACAAAAACTCCATTGCACTAATATCATCCAATATCGCTTAGTTATTTTTTTTTTTTTTTTGTTTTCTTCGGATGCTTGTGCAAAATTGTGGATACAATGACAATCCGACTGTACACTATATATACTTTTATACTCGGTGTTTTGTTCGTTTATTTTGTCATCTTTCTTTTATTTTTTTTTTTTGCAAAAATTATGATTAATAATTTCGCTTTCACGCAATCTTGTCATCAATTTCCTAACAATACAACAGACCGTTTGACTCTTTCTCTCCCCCACACACAAACACACACACAAAAAACATCAAAACACAAACGTCAAACCTTTGTGTTCCGGAAACATATCCCTCCATAAATTATATCCTGTACGTGTGCAGAACCCGACACACAAAGTCCTCCTTGGAAAAAAAACACAAAATCAAAAAAAAAAAACTTCCTTTCAAGGACCGACACGTAGCTATGTATAGAAAGAGAAGACAACACTAAAAAATAGAACGTTTTTCTTCTTATCCTTAATTCTACAATAAAATATTTAAACCTAACTCCCTAAGAGATAGGTAGCAGTACCCTACATAGAAACAAAAACCAAACCAGGCATCTTCTACCTATCCTATCCATCTGCTGCCGCCACTGAAGCCAATGCCACCCGCGCGCCGACACTGCCAGTACCGCGCCCGCATACATTATTTAAGCGTTGGAGGAACGTAAAGAGATTATACGACCATACCATACCGATTGCGACTGGTGAGGCTAAAAGAGGATAACCACCTCGCTGAATGGTGCTGTGCTGGTTCGTTCGGTTGGAAATATCCTTCCACCATCATATCGGTACAAAAAGTACGCATCCGTGTGAAAAAGTCAGCCAGAGATCCTGAGGCGGGTGCTGTGACATGACGTGAGAGCTCCACTTTAAATTTATCGAGAGGAAAATCGAAACAAATATTTAATTTTTGTGTTTTTTTCTCTGTACCTATAAAAAATTCATCACCCTTATGCATACGGTGACCATGTACCTACTTCTACGTGCTAAATACTTATTCTGAAACTGATTTTAAAGTGCACAATTTGCTTTCATAGTTCAAGGCTACCTGAACCTACCATACCTTAGTAGGTTAGAATTGTGAAGATTAATGTAGGTATAGAGGTACTTAATTATTTAAGGGTACACAACAAAATTTACTTTATGCAAATCAAATCATTTGCTTTTTTTTTTTTTTGCGTTACAACTCACAACTTAACATCTTATAAAAAAAAATAAAAACAGCATTTTGTACTAGTCATTAAAAACTCATTACATTATAATGAGATTGAAAGTTTGAATCGGGCAAGGTTAAATTGAACATCAAAATCATGACCTTTGCTATGCTATGCTTTGATTATTAAATTTTAAATAGCTGTTTGTTATCAATTTTATGGGATGAAAGTATTAGCTAGCCTATAACGGTATCTTTCTATATTAATTTTTGTTTTCAATATTGTCTTGTTAATCAATTTAATATTCGTATCGCTTGGGGTGGCCTTTTCGTGCTGTCGGCGATTAGGAGTAGACGAGTAGTAGATCAGAATTATTGCATGCCTTGAATTTAGGTTTTAAACTTAGATTGAACAAAAGTTTTGAGATCAAACTTGGCCCCAACTTAAATGCCGGTCTAGGTTAACTGGTGCGTATGGCTCCTAGTTACACATTCCAAGTTGGTTAAGATCATTATCTTTTTGTTCGCGAAATACTCGCCGGGCTCATTTTTTTTGTAATTAGCGCTCAAAGGAGCTTGACTACCCTTATTAAAATGATTATTCACAGTTGTGAACGTTAGAAAAATAGGGAAGTATTTTTAAGGAGAACCGATGCACATTGGTTTAGAACATCTGAATATAAAAATAAAAGTGAATAATAGTGCCGGGTAAAGCATTTCACATTCGGGTATAAAAATCTCTATATTTTACTTGGCAGTACGTACGAAATTAAGTTCGACGGTTAAACAGAGATGTGAATTCTTAAAAATACGAGTATTACGGTCGAATTGTTTTTAGCGAGAAATAAAACTCCATACTTCACTAGAACACTGTTTTTAAAAATAACTGTACAATAATGAAAGACATGAAATATATAACGGGTGATTTTTTTGAGGTTAGGATTTTCATGCATTAGTATTTGACAGATCACGCGGGATTTCAGACATGGTGTCAAAGAGAAAGATGCTCAGTATGCTTTGACATTTCATCATGAATAGACTTACTAACGAGCAACGCTTGCAAATCATTGAATTTTATTACCAAAATCAGTGTTCGGTTCGAAATGTGTTTCGCGCTTTACGTCCGATTTATGGTCTACATAATCGACCAAGTGAGCAAACAATTAATGCGATTGTGACCAAGTTTCGCACTCAGTTTACTTTATTGGACATTAAACCAACCACACGAATGCGTACAGTGCGTACAGAAGAGAATATTGCGTCTGTTTCTGAGAGTGTTGCTGAAGACCGTGAAATGTCGATTCGTCGCCGTTCGCAGCAATTGGGTTTGTGTTATTCGACCACATGGAAGATTTTACGCAAAGATCTTGGTGTAAAACCGTATAAAATACAGCTTGTGCAAGAACTGAAGCCGAACGATCTGCCACAACGTCGAATTTTCAGTGAATGGGCCCTAGAAAAGTTGGCAGAAAATCCGCTTTTTTATCGACAAATTTTGTTCAGCGATGAGGCTCATTTCTGGTTGAATGGCTACGTAAATAAACAAAATTGCCGCATTTGGAGTGAAGAGCAACCAGAAGCCGTTCAAGAACTGCCCATGCATCCCGAAAAATGCACTGTTTGGTGTGGTTTGTACGCTGGTGGAATCATTGGACCGTATTTTTTCAAAGATGCTGTTGGACGCAACGTTACGGTGAATGGCGATCGCTATCGTTCAATGCTAACAAACTTTTTGTTGCCAAAAATGGAAGAACTGAACTTGGTTGACATGTGGTTTCAACAAGATGGCGCTACATGCCACACAGCTCGCGATTCTATGGCCATTTTGAGGGAAAACTTCGGAGAACAATTCATCTCAAGGAATGGACCGGTAAGTTGGCCACCAAGATCATGCGATTTGACGCCTTTAGACTATTTTTTGTGGGGCTACGTCAAGTCTAAAGTCTACACAAATAAGCCAGCAACTATTCCAGCTTTGGAAGACAACATTTCCGAAGAAATTCGGGCTATTCCGGCCGAAATGCTCGAAAAAGTTACCCAAAATTGGACTTTCCGAATGGACCACCTAAGACGCAGCCGCGGTCAACATTTAAATGAAATTATCTTCAAAAAGTAAATGTCATGAACCAATCTAACGTTTCAAATAAAGAATCGATGAGATTTTGCAAATTTTATGCGTTTTTTTTTTAAAAAAAGTTCTCAAGCTCTTTAAAAATCACCCTTTATATCTATCGCCTATCGTTTTTATACACTGCCGGACAAAATTAGAGGAACGAATGAAAAAAGTGAAAAATCTTGGTTTATTTTCATTACATCTTTATTTTTTTGACGAGGATTTATAACTTAATCAATTTAGAGTTATTTGAAATAAAAAAAAAACTGCTTTATTTTCATTTCATCTTTCTTTTTGTTGATGAGGATTTATAACTTGATCAAATTAGAGTTATTTGAAATAAAAAAAAAATCTGCTACTTGTTTTCAAAAAAACACAAAAACCTAAAAAAAGTGAAATTCTGAAATTTACAAAACTTTGAAGTTTATTGAAAGTGGGAATGTGTTAGTACTTAGTATTCCCTCCTCTTGCTCTGAGGACAAAAAAAAAGTCTCCTTGGCATACTTCTCATTACATTTTCAATGTTTTTCTGGGGTATTTGCTCCCAAGCTTCAAGTAAAGCCCTTTTTAGCTCCTCTATGTTTGATGGACTCAGATTTTTCTCCTTTAATTGTCTACCAAGCATGTCCCAGACATGCTCGATGGGATTCAAATCAAGAGAGCAGGCTGGCCAGTCTTAGGTGTTCAGGTGGACCTCTCTAAGATACTCCGACACTCTATTCGCAGTGTGGGGACGTGTGATGCATTAAGATGAAATTTTCGCCGATATTTGGTACAAATGGCACAAAAACTTCTTGCTAAATATCCCTCACATACCACTCTGCTGTCAAAGACCCATTCTCAACCACATGTAACTCCGTGCGGGCTCCCAAACATATGCCACCCCAAACCATTATCTAACCTCCACCATAAGCAACTCGAGGAATGATGTTGCATTGTGCATACTGTTCATTTGATCTTCTGTACACTTCGCCCCGCCTGTCGTCCGGCTTGAGGCAAAATATGGACTCATCAGTGAAGAGCAATCGTTGCCAGTCGTCCTCAGACCAGTTTATATGGTTACGTGCGAAGGCAACACGCGCTACTCTATGGCGCCTGGTGATAAGGGGAGCTCTTACTGGCCTGCACGGTTCTAATGAGTCGTCTTCTTACAGTTTTAGACGAAATTCTTACATTTCGCACTTCCAGAAGTCTGTTCCTAGCCTCAATTGACGTCGCGGACCTTTAGTTTAGTTTAGTTTAGTTTTAGTTTAGTTTAGTTTTATTGACTTATAAAAATAATAATTAGTGTACAAACATATTTTGCTTGTTTTAACAAAGAAGTCTATTGGTTTGGCCGAAAGCCGTCTACCAGACTGACATAATTAACATTGTTATTTTAATTTTGATTATATTAAGTAACATACATACATACATATTTATCTTTTTTTTTTTCAAAAATGTTCGTTTACAATGCAATTTCGATATTTTAATGTTTTTCTAGTGAAATTAAAAAGTACTTCCCAGCCACGTGATCCATTTAAAATTTTTAGCACTTCCTCTAATTCCAATGACTGCACTCCAAAATACTGCACTCGAAATTCATTTAAAACGGGACAGACTGCCATAAAATGGAACACATCTTCTCTTTCATAACGGTTGCATAAAGTACATATAATAGGTAAATCTGGACGGTGTGGTATGAAATTGAGGTTTAATAGTTCACCCCTCAATCGAAAGATTGTACTTATTAATTCCGTAGAATGGTTAGCTAAAAAGTAAGTTCTTTCATTTAAGTAGTGGTCCAATTTGCTATAGTACAACCTGTACTGCGAATTCTGCGCTTCTTCCATGAATTTATGGTACATTCGGTTTCCTGTTTTCTTTAGCAATTCGTCAAGTTTTGGTTTTAGCGATTCCACTTGCTCTTCAACTGTAAATAGCAGGTTTAATCCACATTCGGATGCCAGTTTCTTCCACTCTTGGACACATCCTCCTTCAATCGACAATAAGTGCATAAGTACTATTTTTGGCGTTCTCTGCTCATGCATTGCTAATACACGTATTATATAGTTGAAGTGAATCTTAAGAGTATCCAAAAACAGAGGCGGAATACCAGTCTCCAAATGTATCATATAGTTTGGGGAACTAGTGGGTATTCTAAAAAATCTCTTAATAAAATAACGTAGAAACTTCTCCACTGTTTCGAACGGTCGGTAACCCCATGCTTGTGCTCCATACAGAAGAATGGTTGTTGCAGTTGCACGAAATATCGCTTGCTTTGCTGTATGTGAAATACTCTTCTTGTTTATGTAGCTGCCCCAAACAGAACATATAGCTCGCTTCGCATCTGCTAGTTTGCCTTGGAGATGTTTTTTCATAATGGAATTCGATGAAATCAACACTCCCAGATATTTATACTCCTTTACGATTTCTATTTCCTGTCCGTTAAACGTCCACTTCTCCAGCCGTGAATATCTTCCTCCTCCACTTCTTAAGATCATCATTTTAGATTTAACCAGGTTGACAGATAGATTCCAACTCTTACAATATCTTCCTAATCTGTTGATCATAATCATAATACGTCGCGGACCTGTTTCTGAGGACATAGGTCACAATAAATCTGTCGTCTCTTTGCGTCGTGACCTTTTTTCTGCCTTGTCCGGGATTCCTTTTCAGAGAACCGGTTTCTCTATACCTTTTCACATTTCGAAAAATAACGAATTTTGACATATTTAGCCTTGAGGCCACTTTATGGCCTGGGCTACTTGAGCCTCACTTAAATCTGGCATTTTTGCTTTAATTAATCACATTTGTCATAAACAATTTTCCAGTAGGACTTTGATAACATTAAACGAAAAGAAAAGCCAAAAAAAAACACATGCAACTCAAACTTATGCAAACGCTTTAACAATCAAATTTCTAATGACTGCATTTATAGTGCTTTCATTTTTGTTTTCCGTTAGCCAAATGATGTCAAATCTGACAGCTATAGATCATTATACAATGCAAACAAACTATCCCGTTAGTCTAGATTTGACCTTGAGAGAGAGAACATGCATCGTTCCTCTAATTTTGTCCGGTAGTGTAATTCTTCTTTGTATTCTATTTAATAGGTTCAAGTTCGTTATTGGAGAACCTATCCAAATGTAAGATTTGAACTCAAGTCTTGGACGGAAAAATTCTTTATAAATATTAGCCAAATCATCAAAAAGGGAGACAAATTTGTTGCATCGCCGAAAGAAAATTTGGACACTTATCAGTATTTTTGGCAATGTCGAAAATGTAATCATTCTACAGTTGGTTGGCGGTGATGCACACAGCGAGCTACTGAGCGCTTTTCGGTTTCCTCCATATACCTAAGTAGGTAGTATTCATATGGAAATCGGCAAGTGGCGGATTTCGTTCGGCAATAACCCGTTTTACTTAAGGTAGCGCTACAGCCGAGTTTGGACCAGGACTTCAGCCAACCAGCTCTAGCTATGGATGTCGCTGGAGGGTTGATTCAAATATTTTCCGGGTCCAAGTCATTTCAGGGCGTTCGTCCTAATCTAAAATAAATTGTGAAAAATGTTTGGTACGAATATTTTTTATCTATCCGTTTTTGATAAAGTTCAAAATATGCAATGGGAACAATTCCGAAACAAAAATCAAGTCCAATCGAATCTTTTATTAGGTGAGGTGAAAGCTTCGAGGCATCCCTTTAGTTGGGATTAAAACATTCCACTTCAGTTTTAAATTTAAAAAAGGCAAGACTGATACGGAGACGAGACTTAATTATACGAGGCCGAGACTGAAAATTTTTGATTTTAACGAGACTGAGACAGACTTTTAAAAGTCTCGCCTAGTCTCTTTTCGTGGCCAGCCCTATAGTTAAATCTACATTTTTCTATACTGAGAGTAGGAACTGGGAATTCATAGACTAAAACCTGTAACTGGAAGTCAGGAGAGTCAGCACGTTACTTGGAACACTAGAGTTTATCCGATACAATCGAGCACAGTTCCGTAATTGGCTCAGTCAATTGGTTTCGATTCGATTGACACAAACTATGAACTGGCTGTGCTCGATTGTATTTACTAAACTTATCGTTGAAGTAAAGTGCTGGACCTCAAGGTCTTTTTGTCCCATCGCTTGATTTACGGAAGCTTTTTCCTGCGGGCTTTGCTGACTTGGTAACGTTCTCTGTTTGGAAAACTCTTTTGGGTCTTAAAACCAGCAACCAATTGGGGCGATTTGTTATAACACCTCCGAGTGTTGTTTCGATTGAAAGTTCCTCCGATATTAGTTAGTACTTCAGCTAGAAGACGTGCGCATACTCTTTTTTCTACGCATGATCTTCCATTCTCCTTGCTCGATACTCCTTCCTCACTACACTTTTTTTTATGCTGCAGCATTTTCGCGTGTGCATCTTTTGTCACCTTTATCCGGACAGCGAAATAAAATTTTGTCTTGGCAAGTGAACAAAGTCGACATTCGTTGAAAATTTCTATTCGAACTTTGCTACTGCGGGATCATCACAATCACAATTCGTATTAAATTAGATGCTCCTTTGCTTTTAGATCAGTACTTTTTAATTATTTTAACATTTAATATTGCCGGTTAAGTGTCAGGCCTTAACCCCAAACACGGATATTAGCTTAAAAAAAAATAACTTAATATATTAGGTCTATTTCCGACCTTGTCCAAAACTGTCAAAATTGTCAAAAATTGTTAAGTCCTGTTCCAGACTTCACAAATCTGTTGTTTTTGGAAGAAAAGAGCGCTCGCGAGAGAGAAAAACCATTAGCCGTTTTGACAAAATATGCCCAAGAAATTTATTTGGGCAATCATTTTTGGTCTGTAAAATATTAGATTGCGGTTTGTAAAGGAGAATGGGCAAAAATGTATGGGAGCTGGTCTACCTACTCAACACCAATGTGTCATACATCGTTGAAAAGGCAATGACGTGTACATCAATTAATTATATGGACGTAAAGCGCTAAACCATGGGGTTCGAAAGATATTCCCCTTCAACCAACCGAAAAAGACAGTAATGCAACTCTTCATTTGTAGCTTGTCTTACCACCCAAAGTAAAGTGTCATACATCGTTGAAAAGATTATTACGTGTACTTTATTTTGTTAAAGAGCCGTTAAGATGTAGATTATGGGCTATTTAATGAGATGAGATGATGCAATTGCAATTACCTTTTCAAAAACGTATGACTCATAACTGTTGAGTAGGTAGACCATTTCCAATGAAGAATTGCAATGTTATTCTATTTGCCGATTTTTAGGCCCAAATACCTCTCGAACCCCATGGTCTACATCTTAAAGTCTTTCAAAAAAATAAAGTACATGACTTCTACTTTTTAACCATATATATGGCACATTTCTGTTGAGTAGGTGCAGCAGTTTCCTATGCGGAATTGCATTATTGCTTTTGTATGAATTGTTGCCAAATACCTCCTGAACCCCACTACCTACGCTCTATCGGTTGTTAACAAAAATTAAGTACACGCAATAACCTTTTCATTGACGTACCACACATCACTGTTGAGTTGGTAGACCATTTACCAATGCGGAAAGGCATAATTGTTGTTTTTGGTGCTTTGAAGCCAAATACCCCACGCACACCATGGTTTAGAGCTTAATGGTTATATAATGAAATGAAGCTAATGCAATAACCTTTACAGCGATGTATGACAGATTACTGTTGAGTTGGTAGACCAGTTGTCAATGAAGAATTGCATAATTTGATTTTTGCAGTTTTTGATGGCTTAATATCTCTTGAACCCCATTATCTACATTTTAACGGCTCTTTAACAAAATAAAGTACACGTAATATTCTTTTCAACGATGTATGACACTTTACTTTGGGTGGTAAGACAAGCTGCAAATGATGAGTTGCATTACTGTCTTTTTCGGTGGGTTGAAGGGGAATATCTTTCGAACCCCATGGTTTAGCGCTTAACGTCCATATAATTAATAGATGTTCACGTCATTACCTTTTCAACGATGTATGACACATTGGTGTTGAGTAGGTAGACCACTTTGCCCATTCTCCTTTACTGTTGTTTGAGTCTAGTCCAGTTTTTGCCAACAAACCGATCCACATATCCACACTTTTTCGTCAGTTTTCCTCTCTCTGAGAGAATTTCATACACACTCTTTCTGCCCGAAACTCTTGGGAACAAAACTATTTTCAGTCTTCCATATCGAGTCGGCATTTTACTGAGTTCGCGTGACAAGTGGTGCACAGTCATAAATGTGCTTTAACAGGTGACATTTCATTAATTTAGACCTTTTATGAATTAATTTAACATTTGAAATAAATGTAAGCTATATGGTTAATTTTTGACTTTTCCTTAGTCTAGGTCAACAAAATTTAAGCTAAAGATCATATTCAACGTAATCACCAAGATCTGAGAGTTTATATGTAATTGAGAGTGAAGAGTGCATAAAGTTATTGATAATTATTTTGCTATTCATTTAACGAAACTTATATGTTCACTAGTAAGAATTTTGTTTAATTAAAAAAAAAACAACGAATGGTCACCATATACCCAAACATTTCATCCTTCCCCCATTTCCACCCCAAAAATATTCAACTTTGATTCGATAAGGTCGAAAAAGCACACGGCGGCAGCGGCATAGAACTGTTGATTTGCAAAGTTTGAAAAATTATAAAATCGTTGACTCATAAATACAAAGCACAAGAGAAGGAAAAACAAAATACATACGCAAAAAAAGCAATTCAATGATTTTTTGAGTTTTATTTGTCGATTTGATCGACAAGATGCCAAACAAATCGTTTCAGCTTCACGATTTCATTGAGCTGCCTTAAGTGTACAACAGGCATTTCCATATTAGGAATTTCAACGACGATGAAAAATGATGATGGTGATGGCAATGGGGGTGGTTAAGAAAGAACGCGTATGATATCGAAACTGCTACTGATGGAATGTGATCAAAGAACAATTTATAGGCACTCGTGGAAGCCACTTAAGAGAATACGCCTTTAATAAATAAAAAGAAAAAAAAAAAAACTAAATTCCTTTCGATTGTAAAATGGTAATGATTTTCCTTTACCATCAGAATCTAACCTACTAACCGAAAACGAAAACCCTTTGCCAAAGAACCAAATCAAACCAAAGCAAGTGGATTGATGAATTTTAAGAGGCTGAGTTTGAAGTTTTTTTTTGTTGATTCCTATAGAAAAGCCATTTCACTGTGTTTATTTACTTATCTGGAGGAAATTACACCAACAACCGAAAAGCTACAGAAGTAAAAGCAATACTCGTAGCATCAGAAGTGGCAGATAAAACCAAGAGGATGCTACCTTTCACTTCAATTCTCGCAGTCTTTGTAACAAACGACGAAAAAAAAAAAGAAAAGAAGAAGTTAAGCGTCCCTGAGAAATAAATGTATTTTTAAGCAAAAAAATGAATAAAGTTTTATATAAGGGCCTCTGATGTTTTCAACGATTTCTGCCTCTTTTAGCAAAAAAAAAAAACAACCTATTTTTATTTATCAAAAAAAGAAAAAAAAAAAAAAAAAAAAGCAACACCCACCAAACAAACCGATAGGGTTGTATTTAAATCGATATTTTGTACTTTTCAAATGATGGGCTGTGAGTTAGACAAACATCGTTTCGCCTACTTTAAAGCATTTTAATATCTTATTTCAAAGAACATTCCTCCTGATGGTTTCTTTTTCTATTTTTATTTTTATTGCGTACTTTAGGTAGTCTTTTTGGCTATGAGCAATGTCTGGAACAACGCCCGCGCCGCGCCACTGGAGGAGTTCATATCTGTATATATACATCATTAGGACCATTTAATTTCAACTGAAAGCCAACATTTGACGTAGATTAAGTTATGCGTAGTAGCTAGAGGTAGTAGTAAAGTGGAGGTAGTTTATAGTCAAGTCACCGTTAAATTCCAAATTACATTGCAATGATATGCTAGATTAAGTTTCTTCTTTATAGACTTTAGGCATACCTAAAACTTGACCATCATGCTGTACTAAAGAGAGGCTGTAAATATACGTTTTTTAGTGCCATTTAATAGTTGTGAGCAGTAAAGTCTGAAACGACTGTTCAAATTTTGAATGTTGCAAGAAATAAAATTGCGTTTGGTAAATTAAGTTTCAGTAATTCAGGTGAAATTACAGTCAAAAAATGTCACAAAGAAAAAACTTTAAAAGCAGAAACCACTTAAACGCAACTAATAATAGATGCTCTGCTTTATATTTTACTCACCCTCACAAAATGATGTCCATCAAAGAGACATTTTCATTGACATTTAATATCATTTTAATTGAGTCAATTTGACTTTACAAATACCTAACTAATTCATTTTTATAATAAATTTTCTAATTGACGTGTTTAGATAAATATAAGTAGTTCATTAGCATTTTCAGTTAGATAAAGCAAAACCACTTAAAATATAAATTGAATAGAATTTATTTCCGTTATTAATTTAAAATGAAAACCCCTGATACCCTGTCGGCAGAGGAAGAAAATGATTTTTCATAATACAAAAATAAACTTTTAAAATTTTATTTTTTAAAATGGGAAGGTGTGTTATCTCTGATGAGTATATAATACAAAACAAAGTAGAGCGGCTGTAAGTGGTGGGCTTCAGTCGCCATTTTGTAAAACTCGATATAACTATTATCTCAAGAACGATTAGCTGCACTAAATAATTGGTGAAATCTTTTATTCATACGATTTCGGATTAACCAATTTTTTGCAAAATTTATATCTTCATTGTTATCTTGAAAAACTTACTGCAGGGAATAGCATTCTTAGTCAAGGAAAATTAGACAAAAAAAAAGCCAAAGCTCGTAAAGAATTCTGACAAAGCTGAATTTTGGTATAGAGCTTTGTTTTGACTTCTAAAGCAAGCAAGGGGAGTTTGGATTTTTTTTCCCCAAAGAACCCGGTTAACTCTGAAATCCCTCGGAATTATAACTATAGACTGCTTTTGATTGAATTATTTATGCAAACCCTTCTGAAAGAGGTAATGGCCTTTCATACTAATATTCTCGGAAGACTAGACAAAACTAGAGAAAACTAGACCTTATAAAAGGGTTTGCTTTGGATGTGCTGGTTGCATTTGACAAAACCTTTCTATATATGTACGTTTCAATGGGTTCCAAAGACTTTAGTAAAAAAATGAATTTTTTGTGATAAGGGGGTAGTCCATGCTTTTTTTCGAAAATCGATTGGAAAAAAACGGTTTTGAACGGCAATGCAAAGACCAGACCGTTATCTGTTCAACAACGTTAACCGCAACCTCTAACGAGCCTTATTTTGGAAGTTATGGCCATATTAAGATTTTTAGTTTTTGGGTTGAAACAAGAAAGATTAACTTTGAATCAAAATTTCTCTGCAACCAGAGCCTACAAAATGCTCTAGTTTTCAGCAATGGATAGCTCTCCAAAAACTGATAAAGCGGTTAACAAACCGCAAGGCCTTCCGAGCCTTATTTGTGGAACTGTAGACATCCAAAGTCATGCAAACTTTCAAAACTCAAAAAAATCGATTTTAATGGATTTACTTTGAATTAAGATATCTCCGCAACCAGACCTCCTAGAATGTTCTAGTTTTCAGCTATGGATAGCTCTTGAAAAACTAATTAAGCGTTTTGCAAGCGAAAATGACGTCATAGCCTTATTTGCGGAACTGTAGGCATCCAAAGTCATACAAGCCTTCATAACTCAATAAAATAACTTTGAATGCAAATATCTCGAAAACTAGACCTTATAAATGGGTTTGCTTTGGATGTGCTGGTTGCATTTGACAAAACCTTTCTATATATGTACGTTTCAATGGGTTCCAAAGACTTTCGTAAAAAAATGAATTTTTTGTGATAAGGGGGTAGTCCATGCTTTTTTTCGAAAATCGATTGGAAAAAAAAAAGTTGAGTTTTGAACGGCAATGCAAAGACCAGACCGTTATCTGTTCAACAACGTTAACCGCAACCTCTTACGAGCCTTATTTTGGAAGTTATGGCCATATTAAGATTTTTAGTTTTTGGGTTGAAACAAGAAAGATTAACTTTGAATCAAAATTTCTCTGCAACCAGAGCCTACAAAATGCTCTAGTTTTCAGCAATGGATAGCTCTCCAAAAACTGATAAAGCGGTTAACAAACCGCAAGGCCTTCCGAGCCTTATTTGTGGAACTGTAGACATCCAAAGTCATGCAAACTTTCAAAACTCAAAAAAATCGATTTTAATGGATTTACTTTGAATTAAGATATCTCCACAACCAGACCTCCTAGAATGTTCTAGTTTTCAGCTATGGATAGCTCTTGAAAAACTAATTAAGCGTTTTGCAAGCGAAAATGACGTCATAGCCTTATTTGCGGAACTGTAGGCATCCAAAGTCATACAAGCCTTCATAACTCAATAAAATAACTTTGAATGCAAATATCTCGAAAACTAGACCTTATAAATGGGTTTGCTTTGGATGTGCTGGTTGCATTTGACAAAACCTTTCTATATATGTACGTTTCAATGGGTTCCAAAGACTTTCGTAAAAAAATGAATTTTTTGTGATAAGGGGGTAGTCCATGCTTTTTTTCGAAAATCGATTGGAAAAAAAAAAGTTGAGTTTTGAACGGCAATGCAAAGACCAGACCGTTATCTGTTCAACAACGTTAACCGCAACCTCTTACGAGCCTTATTTTGGAAGTTATGGCCATATTAAGATTTTTAGTTTTTGGGTTGAAACAAGAAAGATTAACTTTGAATCAAAATTTCTCTGCAACCAGAGCCTACAAAATGCTCTAGTTTTCAGCAATGGATAGCTCTCCAAAAACTGATAAAGCGGTTAACAAACCGCAAGGCCTTCCGAGCCTTATTTGTGGAACTGTAGACATCCAAAGTCATGCAAACTTTCAAAACTCAAAAAAATCGATTTTAATGGATTTACTTTGAATTAAGATATCTCCACAACCAGACCTCCTAGAATGTTCTAGTTTTCAGCTATGGATAGCTCTTGAAAAACTAATTAAGCGTTTTGCAAGCGAAAATGACGTCATAGCCTTATTTGCGGAACTGTAGGCATCCAAAGTCATACAAGCCTTCATAACTCGTTTTGAACGGCAATGCAAAGACCAGACCGTTATCTGTTCAGCAACGTTAACCGCAACCTCTTACGAGCCTTATTTTGGAAGTTATGGCCATATTAAGATTTTTAGTTTTTGGGTTGAAACAAGAAAGATTAACTTTGAATCAAAATTTCTCTGCAACCAGAGCCTACAAAATGCTCTAGTTTTCAGCAATGGATAGCTCTCCAAAAACTGATAAAGCGGTTAACAAACCGCAAGGCCTTCCGAGCCTTATTTGTGGAACTGTAGACATCCAAAGTCATGCAAACTTTCAAAACTCAAAAAAATCGATTTTAATCGATTTACTTTGAATTAAGATATCTCCGCAACCAGACCTCCTAGAATGTTCTAGTTTTCTCTTGAAAAACTAATTAAGCGTTTTGCAAGCGAAAATGATGTCATAGCCTTATTTGCGGAACTGTAGGCATCCAAAGTCATACAAGCCTTCATAACTCAAAAAAATAACTTTGAATGCAAATATCTCGAAAACTAGACCTTATAAAAGGGTTTGCTTTGGATGTGCTGGTTGCATTTGACAAAACCTTTCTATATATGTACGTTTCAATGGGTTCCAGAGACTTTCGTAAAAAAATGAATTTTTAGTGATAAGGGGGTAGTCTATGCTTTTTTTCGAAAATCGATTGGAAAAAAAAAAGTTGAGTTTTGAACGGCAATGCAAAGACCAGACCGTTATCTGTTCAACAACGTTAACCGCAACCTCTTACGAGCCTTATTTTGGAAGTTATGGCCATATTAAGATTTTTAGTTTTTGGGTTGAAACAAGAAAGATTAACTTTGAATCAAAATTTCTCTGCAACCAGAGCCTACAAAATGCTCTAGTTTTCAGCAATGGATAGCTCTCCAAAAACTGATAAAGCGGTTAACAAACCGCAAGGCCTTCCGAGCCTTATTTGTGGAACTGTAGACATCCAAAGTCATGCAAACTTTCAAAACTCAAAAAAATCGATTTTAATGGATTTACTTTGAATTAAGATATCTCCGCAACCAGACCTCCTAGAATGTTCTAGTTTTCAGCTATGGATAGCTCTTGAAAAACTAATTAAGCGTTTTGCAAGCGAAAATGACGTCATAGCCTTATTTGCGGAACTGTAGGCATCCAAAGTCATACAAGCCTTCATAACTCAAAAAAATAACTTTGAATGCAAATATCTCGAAAACTAGACCTTATAAAAGGGTTTGCTTTGGATGTGCTGGTTGCATTTGACAAAACCTTTCTATATATGTACGTTTCAATGGGTTCCAGAGACTTTCGTAAAAAAATGAATTTTTAGTGATAAGGGGGTAGTCCATGCTTTTTTTCGAAAATCGATTGGAAAAAAAAAAAGTTGAGTTTTGAACGGCAATGCAAAGACCAGACCGTTATCTGTTCAACAACGTTAACCGCAACCTCTAACGAGCCTTATTTTGGAAGTTATGGCCATGTTAAGATTTTTAGTTTTTGGGTTGAAACAAGAAAGATTAACTTTGAATCAAAATTTCTCTGCAACCAGAGCCTACAAAATGCTCTAGTTTGCAGCAATGGATAGCTCTCCAAAAACTGATAAAGCGGTTAACAAACCGCAAGGCCTTCCGAGCCTTATTTGTGGAACTGTAGACATCCAAAGTCATGCAAACTTTCAAAACTCAAAAAAATCGATTTTAATGGATTTACTTTGAATTAAGATATCTCCGCAACCAGACCTCCTAGAATGTTCTAGTTTTCAGCTATGGATAGCTCTTGAAAAACTAATTAAGCGTTTTGCAAGCGAAAATGACGTCATAGCCTTATTTGCGGAACTGTAGGCATCCAAAGTCATACAAGCCTTCATAACTCAAAAAAATAACTTTGAATGCAAATATCTCGAAAACTAGACCTTATAAAAGGGTTTGCTTTGGATGTGCTGGTTGCATTTGACAAAACCTTTCTATATATGTACGTTTCAATGGGTTCCAGAGACTTTCGTAAAAAAATGAATTTTTAGTGATAAGGGGGTAGTCTATGCTTTTTTTCGAAAATCGATTGGAAAAAAAAAAGTTGAGTTTTGAACGGCAATGCAAAGACCAGACCGTTATCTGTTCAACAACGTTAACCGCAACCTCTTACGAGCCTTATTTTGGAAGTTATGGCCATATTAAGATTTTTAGTTTTTGGGTTGAAACAAGAAATTTTAACTTTGAATCAAAATTTCTCTGCAACCAGAGCCTACAAAATGCTCTAGTTTTCAGCAATGGATAGCTCTCCAAAAACTGATAAAGCGGTTAACAAACCGCAAGGCCTTACGAGCCTTATTTGTGGAACTGTAGACATCCAAAGTCATGCAAACTTTCAAAACTCAAAAAAATCGATTTTAATGGATTTACTTTGAATTAAGATATCTCCGCAACCAGACCTCCTAGAATGTTCTAGTTTTCAGCTATGGATAGCTCTTGAAAAACTAATTAAGCGTTTTGCAAGCGAAAATGACGTCATAGCCTTATTTGCGGAACTGTAGGCATCCAAAGTCATACAAGCCTTCATAACTCAATAAAATAACTTTGAATGCAAATATCTCGAAAACTAGACCTTATAAATGGGTTTGCTTTGGATGTGCTGGTTGCATTTGACAAAACCTTTCTATATATGTACGTTTCAATGGGTTCCAGAGACTTTCGTAAAAAAATGAATTTTTAGTGATAAGGGGGTAGTCCATGCTTTTTTTCGAAAATCGATTGGAAAACAAAAGTTGAGTTTTGAACGGCAATGCAAAGACCAGACCGTTATCTGTTCAACAACGTTAACCGCAACCTCTTACGAGCCTTATTTTGGAAGTTATGGCCATATTAAGATTTTTAGTTTTTGGGTTGAAACAAGAAAGATTAACTTTGAATCAAAATTTCTCTGCAACCAGAGCCTACAAAATGCTCTAGTTTTCAGCAATGGATAGCTCTCCAAAAACTGATAAAGCGGTTAACAAACCGCAAGGCCTTCCGAGCCTTATTTGTGGAACTGTAGACATCCAAAGTCATGCAAACTTTCAAAACTCAAAAAAATCGATTTTAATGGATTTACTTTGAATTAAGATATCTCCACAACCAGACCTCCTATAATGTTCTAGTTTTCAGCTATGGATAGCTCTTGAAAAACTAATTAAGCGTTTTGCAAGCGAAAATGACGTCATAGCCTTATTTGCGGAACTGTAGGCATCCAAAGTCATACAAGCCTTCATAACTCAATAAAATAACTTTGAATGCAAATATCTCGAAAACTAGGCCTTATAAAAGGGTTTGCTTTGGATGTGCTGGTTGCATTTGACAAAACCTTTCTATATATGTACGTTTCAATGGGTTCCAGAGACTTTCGTAAAAAAATGAATTTTTAGTGATAAGGGGGTAGTCCATGCTTTTTTTCGAAAATCGATTGGAAAAAAAAAGTTGAGTTTTGAACGGCAATGCAAAGACCAGACCGTTATCTGTTCAACAACGTTAACCGCAACCTCTTACGAGCCTTATTTTGGAAGTTATGGCCATATTAAGATTTTTAGTTTTTGGGTTGAAACAAGAAAGATTAATTTTGAATCAAAATTTCTCTGCAACCAGAGCCTACAAAATGCTCTAGTTTTCAGCAATGGATAGCTCCCCAAAAACTGATAAAGCGGTTAACAAACCGCAAGGCCTTCCGAGCCTTATTTGTGGAACTGTAGACATCCAAAGTCATGCAAACTTTCAAAACTCAAAAAAATCGATTTTAATCGATTTACTTTGAATTAAGATATCTCCGCAACCAGACCTCCTAGAATGTTCTAGTTTTCAGCTATGGATAGCTCTTGAAAAACTAATTAAGCGTTTTGCAAGCGAAAATGACGTCATAGCCTTATTTGCGGAACTGTAGGCATCCAAAGTCATACAAGCCTTCATAACTCAATAAAATAACTTTGAATGCAAATATCTCGAAAACTAGACCTTATAAATGGGTTTGCTTTGGATGTGCTGGTTGCATTTGACAAAACCTTTCTATATATGTACGTTTTAATGGGTTCCAAAGACTTTTGTAAAAAAATGAATTTTTTGTGATAAGGGGGTAGTCCATGCTTTTTTTCGAAAATCGATTGGAAAAAAAAAGTTGAGTTTTGAACGGCAATGCAAAGACCAGACCGTTATCTGTTCAACAACGTTAACCGCAACCTCTTACGAGCCTTATTTTGGAAGTTATGGCCATATTAAGATTTTTAGTTTTTGGGTTGAAACAAGAAAGATTAACTTTGAATCAAAATTTCTCTGCAACCAGAGCCTACAAAATGCTCTAGTTTTCAGCAATGGATAGCTCTCCAAAAACTGATAAAGCGGTTAACAAACCGCAAGGCCTTCCGAGCCTTATTTGTGGAACTGTAGACATCCAAAGTCATGCAAACTTTCAAAACTCAAAAAAATCGATTTTAATGGATTTACTTTGAATTAAGATATCTCCACAACCAGACCTCCTATAATGTTCTAGTTTTCAGCTATGGATAGCTCTTGAAAAACTAATTAAGCGTTTTGCAAGCGAAAATGACGTCATAGCCTTATTTGCGGAACTGTAGGCATCCAAAGTCATACAAGCCTTCATAACTCAAAAAAATAACTTTGAATGCAAATATCTCGAAAACTAGACCTTATAAAAGGGTTTGCTTTGGATGTGCTGGTTGCATTTGACAAAACCTTTCTATATATGTACGTTTCAATGGGTTCCAGAGACTTTCGTAAAAAAATGAATTTTTAGTGATAAGGGGGTAGTCTATGCTTTTTTTCGAAAATCGATTGGAAAAAAAAAAGTTGAGTTTTGAACGGCAATGCAAAGACCAGACCGTTATCTGTTCAACAACGTTAACCGCAACCTCTTACGAGCCTTATTTTGGAAGTTATGGCCATATTAAGATTTTTAGTTTTTGGGTTGAAACAAGAAATTTTAACTTTGAATCAAAATTTCTCTGCAACCAGAGCCTACAAAATGCTCTAGTTTTCAGCAATGGATAGCTCTCCAAAAACTGATAAAGCGGTTAACAAACCGCAAGGCCTTACGAGCCTTATTTGTGGAACTGTAGACATCCAAAGTCATGCAAACTTTCAAAACTCAAAAAAATCGATTTTAATCGATTTACTTTGAATTAAGATATCTCCGCAACCAGACCTCCTAGAATGTTCTAGTTTTCAGCTATGGATAGCTCTTGAAAAACTAATTAAGCGTTTTGCAAGCGAAAATGACGTCATAGCCTTATTTGCGGAACTGTAGGCATCCAAAGTCATACAAGCCTTCATAACTCAATAAAATAACTTTGAATGCAAATATCTCGAAAACTAGACCTTATAAATGGGTTTGCTTTGGATGTGCTGGTTGCATTTGACAAAACCTTTCTATATATGTACGTTTCAATGGGTTCCAAAGACTTTCGTAAAAAAATGAATTTTTTGTGATAAGGGGGTAGTCCATGCTTTTTTTCGAAAATCGATTGGAAAAAAAAAAGTTGAGTTTTGAACGGCAATGCAAAGACCAGACCGTTATCTGTTCAACAACGTTAACCGCAACCTCTTACGAGCCTTATTTTGGAAGTTATGGCCATATTAAGATTTTTAGTTTTTGGGTTGAAACAAGAAAGATTAACTTTGAATCAAAATTTCTCTGCAACCAGAGCCTACAAAATGCTCTAGTTTTCAGCAATGGATAGCTCTCCAAAAACTGATAAAGCGGTTAACAAACCGCAAGGCCTTCCGAGCCTTATTTGTGGAACTGTAGACATCCAAAGTCATGCAAACTTTCAAAACTCAAAAAAATCGATTTTAATGGATTTACTTTGAATTAAGATATCTCCACAACCAGACCTCCTATAATGTTCTAGTTTTCAGCTATGGATAGCTCTTGAAAAACTAATTAAGCGTTTTGCAAGCGAAAATGACGTCATAGCCTTATTTGCGGAACTGTAGGCATCCAAAGTCATACAAGCCTTCATAACTCAATAAAATAACTTTGAATGCAAATATCTCGAAAACTAGACCTTATAAAAGGGTTTGCTTTGGATGTGCTGGTTGCATTTGACAAAACCTTTCTATATATGTACGTTTCAATGGGTTCCAGAGACTTTCGTAAAAAAATGAATTTTTAGTGATAAGGGGGTAGTCCATGCTTTTTTTCGAAAATCGATTGGAAAAAAAAAGTTGAGTTTTGAACGGCAATGCAAAGACCAGACCGTTATCTGTTCAACAACGTTAACCGCAACCTCTTACGAGCCTTATTTTGGAAGTTATGGCCATATTAAGATTTTTAGTTTTTGGGTTGAAACAAGAAAGATTAACTTTGAATCAAAATTTCTCTGCAACCAGAGCCTACAAAATGCTCTAGTTTTCAGCAATGGATAGCTCCCCAAAAACTGATAAAGCGGTTAACAAACCGCAAGGCCTTCCGAGCCTTATTTGTGGAACTGTAGACATCCAAAGTCATGCAAACTTTCAAAACTCAAAAAAATCGATTTTAATCGATTTACTTTGAATTAAGATATCTCCGCAACCAGACCTCCTAGAATGTTCTAGTTTTCAGCTATGGATAGCTCTTGAAAAACTAATTAAGCGTTTTGCAAGCGAAAATGACGTCATAGCCTTATTTGCGGAACTGTAGGCATCCAAAGTCATACAAGCCTTCATAACTCAAAAAAATAACTTTGAATGCAAATATCTCGAAAACTAGACCTTATAAAAGGGTTTGCTTTGGATGTGCTGGTTGCATTTGACAAAACCTTTCTATATATGTACGTTTCAATGGGTTCCAGAGACTTTCGTAAAAAAATGAATTTTTAGTGATAAGGGGGTAGTCCATGCTTTTTTTCGAAAATCGATTGGAAAAAAAAAAGTTGAGTTTTGAACGGCAATGCAAAGACCAGACCGTTATCTGTTCAACAACGTTAACCGCAACCTCTTACGAGCCTTGTTTTGGAAGTTATGGCCATATTAAGATTTTTAGTTTTTGGGTTGAAACAAGAAAGATTAACTTTGAATCAAAATTTCTCTGCAACCAGAGCCTACAAAATGCTCTAGTTTGCAGCAATGGATAGCTCTCCAAAAACTGATAAAGCGGTTTACAAACCGCAAGGCCTTCCGAGCCTTATTTGTGGAACTGTAGACATCCAAAGTCATGCAAACTTTCAAAACTCAAAAAAATCGATTTTAATGGATTTACTTTGAATTAAGATATCTCCGCAACCAGACCTCCTAGAATGTTCTAGTTTTCAGCTATGGATAGCTCTTGAAAAACTAATTAAGCGTTTTGCAAGCGAAAATGACGTCATAGCCTTATTTGCGGAACTGTAGGCATCCAAAGTCATACAAGCCTTCATAACTCAAAAAAATAACTTTGAATGCAAATATCTCGAAAACTAGACCTTATAAAAGGGTTTGCTTTGGATGTGCTGGTTGCATTTGACAAAACCTTTCTATATATGTACGTTTCAATGGGTTCCAGAGACTTTCGTAAAAAAATGAATTTTTAGTGATAAGGGGGTAGTCCATGCTTTTTTTCGAAAATCGATTGGAAAAAAAAAAGTTGAGTTTTGAACGGCAATGCAAAGACCAGACCGTTATCTGTTCAACAACGTTAACCGCAACCTCTTACGAGCCTTATTTTGGAAGTTATGGCCATATTAAGATTTTTAGTTTTTGGGTTGAAACAAGAAAGATTAACTTTGAATCAAAATTTCTCTGCAACCAGAGCCTACAAAATGCTCTAGTTTGCAGCAATGGATAGCTCTCCAAAAACTGATAAAGCGGTTTACAAACCGCAAGGCCTTCCGAGCCTTATTTGTGGAACTGTAGACATCCAAAGTCATGCAAACTTTCAAAACTCAAAAAAATCGATTTTAATGGATTTACTTTGAATTAAGATATCTCCGCAACCAGACCTCCTAGAATGTTCTAGTTTTCAGCTATGGATAGCTCTTGAAAAACTAATTAAGCGTTTTGCAAGCGAAAATGACGTCATAGCCTTATTTGCGGAACTGTAGGCATCCAAAGTCATACAAGCCTTCATAACTCAAAAAAATAACTTTGAATGCAAATATCTCGAAAACTAGACCTTATAAAAGGGTTTGCTTTGGATGTGCTGGTTGCATTTGACAAAACCTTTCTATATATGTACGTTTCAATGGGTTCCAGAGACTTTCGTAAAAAAATGAATTTTTAGTGATAAGGGGGTAGTCCATGCTTTTTTTCGAAAATCGATTGGAAAAAAAAAAGTTGAGTTTTGAACGGCAATGCAAAGACCAGACCGTTATCTGTTCAACAACGTTAACCGCAACCTCTTACGAGCCTTATTTTGGAAGTTATGGCCATATTAAGATTTTTAGTTTTTGGGTTGAAACAAGAAAGATTAACTTTGAATCAAAATTTCTCTGCAACCAGAGCCTACAAAATGCTCTAGTTTTCAGCAATGGATAGCTCTCCAAAAACTGATAAAGCGGTTAACAAACCGCAAGGCCTTCCGAGCCTTATTTGTGGAACTGTAGACATCCAAAGTCATGCAAACTTTCAAAACTCAAAAAAATCGATTTTAATGGATTTACTTTGAATTAAGATATCTCCGCAACCAGACCTCCTAGAATGTTCTAGTTTTCAGCTATGGATAGCTCTTGAAAAACTAATTAAGCGTTTTGCAAGCGAAAATGACGTCATAGCCTTATTTGCGGAACTGTAGGCATCCATAGTCATACAAGCCTTCATAACTCAAAAAAATAACTTTGAATGCAAATATCTCGAAAACTAGACCTTATAAAAGGGTTTGCTTTGGATGTGCTGGTTGCATTTGACAAAACCTTTCTATATATGTACGTTTCAATGGGTTCCAGAGACTTTCGTAAAAAAATGAATTTTTAGTGATAAGGGGGTAGTCCATGCTTTTTTTCGAAAATCGATTGGAAAAAAAAAAGTTGAGTTTTGAACGGCAATGCAAAGACCAGACCGTTATCTGTTCAACAACGTTAACCGCAACCTCTTACGAGCCTTATTTTGGAAGTTATGGCCATATTAAGATTTTTAGTTTTTGGGTTGAAACAAGAAAGATTAACTTTGAATCAAAATTTCTCTGCAACCAGAGCCTACAAAATGCTCTAGTTTTCAGCAATGGATAGCTCTCCAAAAACTGATAAAGCGGTTAACAAACCGCAAGGCCTTCCGAGCCTTATTTGTGGAACTGTAGACATCCAAAGTCATGCAAACTTTCAAAACTCAAAAAAATCGATTTTAATGGATTTACTTTGAATTAAGATATCTCCACAACCAGACCTCCTATAATGTTCTAGTTTTCAGCTATGGATAGCTCTTGAAAAACTAATTAAGCGTTTTGCAAGCGAAAATGACGTCATAGCCTTATTTGCGGAACTGTAGGCATCCAAAGTCATACAAGCCTTCATAACTCAATAAAATAACTTTGAATGCAAATATCTCGAAAACTAGACCTTATAAAAGGGTTTGCTTTGGATGTGCTGGTTGCATTTGACAAAACCTTTCTATATATGTACGTTTCAATGGGTTCCAGAGACTTTCGTAAAAAAATGAATTTTTAGTGATAAGGGGGTAGTCCATGCTTTTTTTCGAAAATCGATTGGAAAAAAAAAGTTGAGTTTTGAACGGCAATGCAAAGACCAGACCGTTATCTGTTCAACAACGTTAACCGCAACCTCTTACGAGCCTTATTTTGGAAGTTATGGCCATATTAAGATTTTTAGTTTTTGGGTTGAAACAAGAAAGATTAACTTTGAATCAAAATTTCTCTGCAACCAGAGCCTACAAAATGCTCTAGTTTTCAGCAATGGATAGCTCCCCAAAAACTGATAAAGCGGTTAACAAACCGCAAGGCCTTCCGAGCCTTATTTGTGGAACTGTAGACATCCAAAGTCATGCAAACTTTCAAAACTCAAAAAAATCGATTTTAATCGATTTACTTTGAATTAAGATATCTCCGCAACCAGACCTCCTAGAATGTTCTAGTTTTCAGCTATGGATAGCTCTTGAAAAACTAATTAAGCGTTTTGCAAGCGAAAATGACGTCATAGCCTTATTTGCGGAACTGTAGGCATCCAAAGTCATACAAGCCTTCATAACTCAATAAAATAACTTTGAATGCAAATATCTCGAAAACTAGGCCTTATAAAAGGGTTTGCTTTGGATGTGCTGGTTGCATTTGACAAAACCTTTCTATATATGTACGTTTCAATGGGTTCCAGAGACTTTCGTAAAAAAATGAATTTTTAGTGATAAGGGGGTAGTCCATGCTTTTTTTCGAAAATCGATTGGAAAAAAAAAGTTGAGTTTTGAACGGCAATGCAAAGACCAGACCGTTATCTGTTCAACAACGTTAACCGCAACCTCTTACGAGCCTTATTTTGGAAGTTATGGCCATATTAAGATTTTTAGTTTTTGGGTTGAAACAAGAAAGATTAACTTTGAATCAAAATTTCTCTGCAACCAGAGCCTACAAAATGCTCTAGTTTTCAGCAATGGATAGCTCCCCAAAAACTGATAAAGCGGTTAACAAACCGCAAGGCCTTCCGAGCCTTATTTGTGGAACTGTAGACATCCAAAGTCATGCAAACTTTCAAAACTCAAAAAAATCGATTTTAATCGATTTACTTTGAATTAAGATATCTCCGCAACCAGACCTCCTAGAATGTTCTAGTTTTCAGCTATGGATAGCTCTTGAAAAACTAATTAAGCGTTTTGCAAGCGAAAATGACGTCATAGCCTTATTTGCGGAACTGTAGGCATCCAAAGTCATACAAGCCTTCATAACTCAATAAAATAACTTTGAATGCAAATATCTCGAAAACTAGACCTTATAAATGGGTTTGCTTTGGATGTGCTGGTTGCATTTGACAAAACCTTTCTATATATGTACGTTTTAATGGGTTCCAAAGACTTTTGTAAAAAAATGAATTTTTTGTGATAAGGGGGTAGTCCATGCTTTTTTTCGAAAATCGATTGGAAAAAAAAAGTTGAGTTTTGAACGGCAATGCAAAGACCAGACCGTTATCTGTTCAACAACGTTAACCGCAACCTCTTACGAGCCTTATTTTGGAAGTTATGGCCATATTAAGATTTTTAGTTTTTGGGTTGAAACAAGAAAGATTAACTTTGAATCAAAATTTCTCTGCAACCAGAGCCTACAAAATGCTCTAGTTTTCAGCAATGGATAGCTCTCCAAAAACTGATAAAGCGGTTAACAAACCGCAAGGCCTTCCGAGCCTTATTTGTGGAACTGTAGACATCCAAAGTCATGCAAACTTTCAAAACTCAAAAAAATCGATTTTAATGGATTTACTTTGAATTAAGATATCTCCACAACCAGACCTCCTATAATGTTCTAGTTTTCAGCTATGGATAGCTCTTGAAAAACTAATTAAGCGTTTTGCAAGCGAAAATGACGTCATAGCCTTATTTGCGGAACTGTAGGCATCCAAAGTCATACAAGCCTTCATAACTCAAAAAAATAACTTTGAATGCAAATATCTCGAAAACTAGACCTTATAAAAGGGTTTGCTTTGGATGTGCTGGTTGCATTTGACAAAACCTTTCTATATATGTACGTTTCAATGGGTTCCAGAGACTTTCGTAAAAAAATGAATTTTTAGTGATAAGGGGGTAGTCTATGCTTTTTTTCGAAAATCGATTGGAAAAAAAAAAGTTGAGTTTTGAACGGCAATGCAAAGACCAGACCGTTATCTGTTCAACAACGTTAACCGCAACCTCTTACGAGCCTTATTTTGGAAGTTATGGCCATATTAAGATTTTTAGTTTTTGGGTTGAAACAAGAAATTTTAACTTTGAATCAAAATTTCTCTGCAACCAGAGCCTACAAAATGCTCTAGTTTTCAGCAATGGATAGCTCTCCAAAAACTGATAAAGCGGTTAACAAACCGCAAGGCCTTACGAGCCTTATTTGTGGAACTGTAGACATCCAAAGTCATGCAAACTTTCAAAACTCAAAAAAATCGATTTTAATCGATTTACTTTGAATTAAGATATCTCCGCAACCAGACCTCCTAGAATGTTCTAGTTTTCAGCTATGGATAGCTCTTGAAAAACTAATTAAGCGTTTTGCAAGCGAAAATGACGTCATAGCCTTATTTGCGGAACTGTAGGCATCCAAAGTCATACAAGCCTTCATAACTCAATAAAATAACTTTGAATGCAAATATCTCGAAAACTAGACCTTATAAATGGGTTTGCTTTGGATGTGCTGGTTGCATTTGACAAAACCTTTCTATATATGTACGTTTCAATGGGTTCCAAAGACTTTCGTAAAAAAATGAATTTTTTGTGATAAGGGGGTAGTCCATGCTTTTTTTCGAAAATCGATTGGAAAAAAAAAAGTTGAGTTTTGAACGGCAATGCAAAGACCAGACCGTTATCTGTTCAACAACGTTAACCGCAACCTCTTACGAGCCTTATTTTGGAAGTTATGGCCATATTAAGATTTTTAGTTTTTGGGTTGAAACAAGAAAGATTAACTTTGAATCAAAATTTCTCTGCAACCAGAGCCTACAAAATGCTCTAGTTTTCAGCAATGGATAGCTCTCCAAAAACTGATAAAGCGGTTAACAAACCGCAAGGCCTTCCGAGCCTTATTTGTGGAACTGTAGACATCCAAAGTCATGCAAACTTTCAAAACTCAAAAAAATCGATTTTAATGGATTTACTTTGAATTAAGATATCTCCACAACCAGACCTCCTATAATGTTCTAGTTTTCAGCTATGGATAGCTCTTGAAAAACTAATTAAGCGTTTTGCAAGCGAAAATGACGTCATAGCCTTATTTGCGGAACTGTAGGCATCCAAAGTCATACAAGCCTTCATAACTCAATAAAATAACTTTGAATGCAAATATCTCGAAAACTAGACCTTATAAAAGGGTTTGCTTTGGATGTGCTGGTTGCATTTGACAAAACCTTTCTATATATGTACGTTTCAATGGGTTCCAGAGACTTTCGTAAAAAAATGAATTTTTAGTGATAAGGGGGTAGTCCATGCTTTTTTTCGAAAATCGATTGGAAAAAAAAAGTTGAGTTTTGAACGGCAATGCAAAGACCAGACCGTTATCTGTTCAACAACGTTAACCGCAACCTCTTACGAGCCTTATTTTGGAAGTTATGGCCATATTAAGATTTTTAGTTTTTGGGTTGAAACAAGAAAGATTAACTTTGAATCAAAATTTCTCTGCAACCAGAGCCTACAAAATGCTCTAGTTTTCAGCAATGGATAGCTCCCCAAAAACTGATAAAGCGGTTAACAAACCGCAAGGCCTTCCGAGCCTTATTTGTGGAACTGTAGACATCCAAAGTCATGCAAACTTTCAAAACTCAAAAAAATCGATTTTAATCGATTTACTTTGAATTAAGATATCTCCGCAACCAGACCTCCTAGAATGTTCTAGTTTTCAGCTATGGATAGCTCTTGAAAAACTAATTAAGCGTTTTGCAAGCGAAAATGACGTCATAGCCTTATTTGCGGAACTGTAGGCATCCAAAGTCATACAAGCCTTCATAACTCAAAAAAATAACTTTGAATGCAAATATCTCGAAAACTAGACCTTATAAAAGGGTTTGCTTTGGATGTGCTGGTTGCATTTGACAAAACCTTTCTATATATGTACGTTTCAATGGGTTCCAGAGACTTTCGTAAAAAAATGAATTTTTAGTGATAAGGGGGTAGTCCATGCTTTTTTTCGAAAATCGATTGGAAAAAAAAAAGTTGAGTTTTGAACGGCAATGCAAAGACCAGACCGTTATCTGTTCAACAACGTTAACCGCAACCTCTTACGAGCCTTGTTTTGGAAGTTATGGCCATATTAAGATTTTTAGTTTTTGGGTTGAAACAAGAAAGATTAACTTTGAATCAAAATTTCTCTGCAACCAGAGCCTACAAAATGCTCTAGTTTGCAGCAATGGATAGCTCTCCAAAAACTGATAAAGCGGTTTACAAACCGCAAGGCCTTCCGAGCCTTATTTGTGGAACTGTAGACATCCAAAGTCATGCAAACTTTCAAAACTCAAAAAAATCGATTTTAATGGATTTACTTTGAATTAAGATATCTCCGCAACCAGACCTCCTAGAATGTTCTAGTTTTCAGCTATGGATAGCTCTTGAAAAACTAATTAAGCGTTTTGCAAGCGAAAATGACGTCATAGCCTTATTTGCGGAACTGTAGGCATCCAAAGTCATACAAGCCTTCATAACTCAAAAAAATAACTTTGAATGCAAATATCTCGAAAACTAGACCTTATAAAAGGGTTTGCTTTGGATGTGCTGGTTGCATTTGACAAAACCTTTCTATATATGTACGTTTCAATGGGTTCCAGAGACTTTCGTAAAAAAATGAATTTTTAGTGATAAGGGGGTAGTCCATGCTTTTTTTCGAAAATCGATTGGAAAAAAAAAAGTTGAGTTTTGAACGGCAATGCAAAGACCAGACCGTTATCTGTTCAACAACGTTAACCGCAACCTCTTACGAGCCTTATTTTGGAAGTTATGGCCATATTAAGATTTTTAGTTTTTGGGTTGAAACAAGAAAGATTAACTTTGAATCAAAATTTCTCTGCAACCAGAGCCTACAAAATGCTCTAGTTTGCAGCAATGGATAGCTCTCCAAAAACTGATAAAGCGGTTTACAAACCGCAAGGCCTTCCGAGCCTTATTTGTGGAACTGTAGACATCCAAAGTCATGCAAACTTTCAAAACTCAAAAAAATCGATTTTAATGGATTTACTTTGAATTAAGATATCTCCGCAACCAGACCTCCTAGAATGTTCTAGTTTTCAGCTATGGATAGCTCTTGAAAAACTAATTAAGCGTTTTGCAAGCGAAAATGACGTCATAGCCTTATTTGCGGAACTGTAGGCATCCAAAGTCATACAAGCCTTCATAACTCAAAAAAATAACTTTGAATGCAAATATCTCGAAAACTAGACCTTATAAAAGGGTTTGCTTTGGATGTGCTGGTTGCATTTGACAAAACCTTTCTATATATGTACGTTTCAATGGGTTCCAGAGACTTTCGTAAAAAAATGAATTTTTAGTGATAAGGGGGTAGTCCATGCTTTTTTTCGAAAATCGATTGGAAAAAAAAAGTTGAGTTTTGAACGGCAATGCAAAGACCAGACCGTTATCTGTTCAACAACGTTAACCGCAACCTCTTACGAGCCTTATTTTGGAAGTTATGGCCATATTAAGATTTTTAGTTTTTGGGTTGAAACAAGAAAGATTAACTTTGAATCAAAATTTCTCTGCAACCAGAGCCTACAAAATGCTCTAGTTTTCAGCAATGGATAGCTCTCCAAAAACTGATAAAGCGGTTAACAAACCGCAAGGCCTTCCGAGCCTTATTTGTGGAACTGTAGACATCCAAAGTCATGCAAACTTTCAAAACTCAAAAAAATCGATTTTAATGGATTTACTTTGAATTAAGATATCTCCGCAACCAGACCTCCTAGAATGTTCTAGTTTTCAGCTATGGATAGCTCTTGAAAAACTAATTAAGCGTTTTGCAAGCGAAAATGACGTCATAGCCTTATTTGCGGAACTGTAGGCATCCATAGTCATACAAGCCTTCATAACTCAAAAAAATAACTTTGAATGCAAATATCTCGAAAACTAGACCTTATAAAAGGGTTTGCTTTGGATGTGCTGGTTGCATTTGACAAAACCTTTCTATATATGTACGTTTCAATGGGTTCCAGAGACTTTCGTAAAAAAATGAATTTTTAGTGATAAGGGGGTAGTCCATGCTTTTTTTCGAAAATCGATTGGAAAAAAAAAAGTTGAGTTTTGAACGGCAATGCAAAGACCAGACCGTTATCTGTTCAACAACGTTAACCGCAACCTCTTACGAGCCTTATTTTGGAAGTTATGGCCATATTAAGATTTTTAGTTTTTGGGTTGAAACAAGAAAGATTAACTTTGAATCAAAATTTCTCTGCAACCAGAGCCTACAAAATGCTCTAGTTTTCAGCAATGGATAGCTCTCCAAAAACTGATAAAGCGGTTAACAAACCGCAAGGCCTTCCGAGCCTTATTTGTGGAACTGTAGACATCCAAAGTCATGCAAACTTTCAAAACTCAAAAAAATCGATTTTAATGGATTTACTTTGAATTAAGATATCTCCGCAACCAGACCTCCTAGAATGTTCTAGTTTTCAGCTATGGATAGCTCTTGAAAAACTAATTAAGCGTTTTGCAAGCGAAAATGACGTCATAGCCTTATTTGCGGAACTGTAGGCATCCAAAGTCATACAAGCCTTCATAACTCAAAAAAATAACTTTGAATGCAAATATCTCGAAAACTAGACCTTATAAAAGGGTTTGCTTTGGATGTGCTGGTTGCATTTGACAAAACCTTTCTATATATGTACGTTTCAATGGGTTCCAGAGACTTTCGTAAAAAAATGAATTTTTAGTGATAAGGGGGTGAATCCATGCTTTTTTTCGAAAATCGATTGGAAAAAAAAAAGTTGAGTTTTGAACGGCAATGCAAAGACCAGACCGTTATCTGTTCAACAACGTTAACCGCAACCTCTTACGAGCCTTATTTTGGAAGTTATGGCCATATTAAGATTTTTAGTTTTTGGGTTGAAACAAGAAAGATTAACTTTGAATCAAAATTTCTCTGCAACCAGAGCCTACAAAATGCTCTAGTTTTCAGCAATGGATAGCTCTCCAAAAACTGATAAAGCGGTTAACAAACCGCAAGGCCTTCCGAGCCTTATTTGTGGAACTGTAGACATCCAAAGTCATGCAAACTTTCAAAACTCAAAAAAATCGATTTTAATGGATTTACTTTGAATTAAGATATCTCCACAACCAGACCTCCTAGAATGTTCTAGTTTTCAGCTATGGATAGCTCTTGAAAAACTAATTAAGCGTTTTGCAAGCGAAAATGACGTCATAGCCTTATTTGCGGAACTGTAGGCATCCAAAGTCATACAAGCCTTCATAACTCAATAAAATAACTTTGAATGCAAATAGTTTTGTCAACAAGAGAAAAAAATGTAGTGCATAGGTATATTTTTATTTTTAAATAGTCTATATTTGGGAAATAACTTAGGTCCACTTCATTCACTAATGTCCAACTTTCCAGAACTTCGTAGTTGACCAGTCGACCAGATGGTACCTACCTTAAAACTTCTTTTTACCTTACTCAACTCGGGATCTGAAATTCAAAAGGTGGTTTACGTTTAATTTTGTTTTTTAAATACCCCTGGGATGTTCGCGACAAATACACTGCGCGTCATTTGAATAGAAACAAACGATTTTTTAAAGTTCAAAGGTTGTTAGAGCTTAACTTAATGTAATAGATTTTTTTTTTCATTTTTCCAAAGATGTATTTTCCAAAACCAATTCCCAATATAATACCTAAAATGCACAACATCATCCCTTATATTTCATTGTTGGATGCACTTTTGTATTCTTCCTTAGAAAATATTATATTGTATTCGCAAATGCATCATTTTATGAGCATTCCGTTGTGGATTGGTGCATTATTTTAATGGAGCAGGGCTAATACGACTTTATTGTCATAAGCAGGGCCCGGATTCTCATACTCTAAAAAACACAAAATATGTGCCTAAAATATGCACTTAAAATTACTAAATATGCCATACAAAATTCAAAATATGCCATACAAAATCCAAAATATGCCATACAAAATCCAAAAAATGCTGCAAAAATATTCAAAAAGTAAATGAAAAAACATCGAAATAAAAAGAAAACAAAATACAGTCTTTTTTTAGAAAGTTTTCACAGCAAAAAGTAAATAAAATTAACATAAAACATAAAATTCAGGTAGAATTAACAAAAAATAAATAGTATTTTTAATAATATGTGCATTATTTTCGTAAGTAGGTTTTGTTAGCTTGAATCATGAAATTTTTTCTAAAGTTTTCAAAATTAAACCTTGGCGATTTGGACTCAAAAAAACTTTGGTTCATGGAAAATGACCGCTCCACGTCAACAGACGTTAGTGGAGCATTTTTAATGAAACAATCTCATTTATTGAATATTGAATATTTTGAAACTTACTTACTCAAAATGACATTGGAATACATGGCAGCTGGAATTGTTTTTAGTGCTGCAGGTGCAAGATAGAACTTTTAAGATTTGTTTGCATTTCAGTTAAATCAATTTTTTAAATGTTAAAAGTTTATTGTTTTGAAATATGCAGGAAATATATGCATTTATTGTTAAAATATGCTCAATAATCCAAAACATGCATTTATATCAAAATATACAAAAATATTCCTAACGATTGAATGCCATTTTAAAGCAAATTTCTTAATTTGAAAAACTATCTGATTCTCTTGCTTCTAAGGATGTCCCAAAAATATATGCATTTGCATAGAAATCCGGGCCCTGACCATTTAAATGGGAATTTTAGCTTTACCAAAAAAAACTGTGTTCTGAAATGTACCAACTACAGAGGAATTAGTCTCCTAAACGTCGCTTATAAAATCTTGTCGGCCATCCTGTGTGACCGCTTAAAACTTTTGTCAACGATCTGTTCGGCCCCTATCAGTGCGGTTTTAGGCCAGGCAAGTCAACCGTCGATCAAATGTTCACACTCCGACAGATTTTAGAAAAATCCCGGGAATTCCAGATCGACACACACTACCTCTTTATCGATTTTAAAGTCGCGTATGATAGCGTGAATAGGGACGAATTATACAGAGCCATGTCGAGTCTTGGCATCTCTGCCAAACTCGTTCTCCTGTGCAGGATGACGATGGAGAAATCTCGTTGCTCCGTAAAAATTGGTAAGAACACCACCGATTCCTTTGTTATCATGCAACCTATTGAACATTGTTCTTGAAGCCATTGTACGCAACGCACATGTCAACACCAGCGGTACAATCTATCAAAAGTCCGTTCAATTGCTTGCATATGCGGATGACATAGACATTGTCGGCAGAACGAAGCGAGCTGTGGTAGGGGCATTTGCGAGCATGGAATCGGAGGCGGCTGGAATGGGATGAGGACAAGACGAAGTATATGCTGTCATCGAGAGAGGAATCTCAACATCGTCGACTCGGGCAAAATATCACGATGGACAGATATAACTTCGTAGTTGTCAAGGACTTTGTCTACCTGGGCTCCACTATTACATCGCAGAATGACATCAGTGCAGAGATCAAGCGAAGAATTACTCTTGCCAACCGCTGTTTCTTCGGTCTAAGAAGGCATTTAAGTAGTAAGGCCCTCTCTCAGAGAACCAAGGAGACTTTATACCCTTATCATCCCGGTCCTGCTTTATGGGTCAGAAGCATGGACACTGAAAGATTCGGATAAAAATCTGCTAGGGTGCTTTGAGAGGAAGATTCTTCGTGTGATTTTCGGTCCGGTGTGTATCGAAGGAGTATGGAGGAGAAGATTCAACGACGAGCTATACGGGCTATACAGCGACGTTGACCTGGTCAAAAAGCTGAAAATACAGCGGCTGAGATGGCTGGGGCACGTGGAGCGTATGGACAGCAACGCACCTGCCCGACGAGTCTTCGAATCCAACCCCGATGGGGTACGCAGCAGAGGAAGAACCCGTAACAGGTGGCGCAATCAAGTGAATGACGACATCAAAGCACTCGGTGTGCGCAACTGAAAGCGGCTAGCTAGGGACAGAGCTGGCTGGAGGGGCTTGTTAGTTGAGGCCGAAGCCCATCCTGGGCTGTGAGCGCCATCAAAAGTAAAGTAAGTAAGTAAAAAAACTGTGGTTTACACTTCATTTGTTTTCATATTCATATGCGTCCTAAAAAAACAAGGTACAAGGAATTTTGTTTGTGCAGTGGGTTAAATTTAAAGCCTTTCAAATGATGGGAACTAGTTATTACACGCCTTACGTTATTATAAATAATTTTTTTACCATTCATAGGTTGAATTTAAACTAGAAAGATACTGAAATCTAGGAATAATTCTTACCTCTGCTTCTGACTTTGTTTTTGCTCACAATTTTTTCGTATTTTGTCCAAAGTTCTTATTAGTTTACAAAAACTTCCACATAATTTGTACACTTCTTTTAATTTGTTCGCTTGTGGGGTATATACTGGTAAATGCATATAATCGGACCATTTTTTGTGTAAATAAACGAAAAATATTTGCAGTCAATACATGATCTAACGCAGTATTTTTTTTAAATCCTTCTGGATCTAATAAGACTTAAGCTAAATATATTTCTATTCAAATGAGTACAGTGTACATAATAGCGGTTTAAATTGTGGATTTAAAAGGAGAATGGGCAATTTTGGTCTACCTATTGCCCACGAATCAGATATATATCAATGGAGAGCTTAGCCCTAGTACATAATTTTTTTGTATGGACACAAAGTTTTAAACCAAGGGGTTAATTTTTATTGCAATTAGAGCTTAAATTAATTGCAATAGTGTTCCATAGAAATTACAGTATTGGTCACTTTGGATGAACTGAATGGATCCCAAAATAAATAAACTTTTATTTCAATGGCCAAAATTAAATAATACAATAATGGTTGGCGAATAATTCGCTTAACAGTATACAAAATCTACTTTTTTACTTGCGATATACATACGTAGTATAGGGCAAGTTTCGAATTCGTGCAAAAAAAAATTCGAGATAATAATTTTCCCTAACATTACGATGATAAAGTAGAAAAAAGTGGGTCTCGCAATTCTGTCTGTCTGTCTGTACCTCGCCCTGCAGCCTAAACGGCTGAAGCGATTTTCTTGTAGCCGTAGAACTTAAGGTTCTTAGGGGATTCCCTAGAGGGGAAATTTTGTTTTTCGCTCAAAAAATAACGGTACCGGCCATACAACCAATATACTAAAATTGATTGATTTCGAAAACAGCTCTAACGATTTTGAAAAAAAAATTACGAGCTACTATAATTACTGTAATAAATATTTTGGTAGGAAAAAAAAAAATTATAACGGTTATTAACGGTACCTGTCATAGAACCGATTTTTTGGTTTTCAAATTTCTCGTTAACGGCTACAACGATTACAACCTTATTTTGTATGTAAGGGGTTACGAGAGGTTGCAATTTCAACAATTTTGCATATACAATTTTTCAAAAAAATAATTGTTTAATTTTTAAAAATATATTCTAATTTTTTTTTTTTTGAAAATTCAATATCTTGAAAACAAGTCAACTATTTTTTTTTTAATTTTGTGAAAAATTGTATTTTATTAAATACTAAAAGTTGGCATACCAAATTTATTTGTTTTTAATTTTCAAGAAATTTTATATATAAAAAATTAATTTAAAAAAAAAACCGCTCTAACGATTTTTGAAATTTTTTTTTTTCAAAAATGAATATTTATCAAACAAGTCAGATGGCATACTTTAGTTTGAGCTCTATCTGTTTTAGCTATTTAAAAATCAAATTTATAGTAATAATTTATATTTTAAATTGTTTTTAACACTTTTTTTTGTCAATTTTAAGTTACATTCAAGTTGTAAGCTACTAGAGCAAGTTTATACAATCCATTCGTGTCCATTTTGTTACTCGATTAAGCGAATTTAATGAATGGGAATATATGTGCGTCTAGTGCCCACAATTGAGATATACAACATTTTTGAACATGGACACAGAACTGTAAACCAAGGGGTTTAGGCAGTATATTATAAAATATAAAACAAATCGACTATATGTTTATTCGAATTTGCAAAGTGTTTTTCTTACTTTTTTGGTCGCTCATTTTAGCCAACTCCAATTGTTCAGGACAAACAAATTATTAATACGTTGATACACTCCATAGTACCTTATCATTTTCAAAGGTCTCGTTTCTGGGCACTACGTTGACCAGGTCACATATTTTTTCCCATTCTACTTTGCTTCGCTATTATTTTAAGTGTGAAAAATATAAAAATTTAATACAATATTGAATATATTATGCACAATTAGTTTCGCCAAACATCCAGAAATGTATCAAACCAACATTGGTTTTTGTGCAGCGCGTGTTGCCTGCGATACGATCGATTGCGCGTTTTGAATGTTTGAATGTTTGGAAACGGTATTTATTTTTCAATTTGTCCACATTAAAAGTCGTCTTGTTTAATATTCATCGGAATTGGTCCTTCTAGTCAAGATTTCATTGTAGTTTTCATTCTAATCTTACCTTTGCTTCTCCCTTTCATTTCTATTAATTCTGACTAGTGCCGTGCATTGTATTAAAAAGACCAAAGGTCTTAAAAGCATATGTGTAGTTAAAACTTTTTGTTTTAATATTAAACACTTTATTATGCACTTATTTATTAAGTAGGGTGGTCATTAGAAAAAAGTTCAGCTCGAATGCGAATAAAACGCTCCAAATGATGAAATAATAATTTAAAATTACTTAAAAAAGAAAAACGTCAGCTTCATTTACAACAATAGGTGTGTTTTATTGCAAAAGCCATCCATAGTACAGTACGGTTTTTTAATTTCGACTAAAAAATGTTCAATAAGAGAGCCAACATTAGAATCTACTTAATTACGTATAGGTACTATTTTGAGAAAAAGCCGTGATAACATTTTTTACCAAAATTTTGAGTTTGAAAATTATTTGTTCACTTCTTTAAAAAAAAAAACTTACTTACTTTTGATGGCGCTCACAGCCCAGGATGGGCTTCGGCCTCAACTAACAAGCCCCTCCAGCCAGCTCTGTCCCTAGCTAGCCGCTTCCAGTTGCGCACACCGAGTGCTTTGATGTCGTCATTCACTTGTTTGCGCAACCTGTTACGGGTTCTTCGTCTGCTGCGTACCCCATCGGGGTTGGATTCGAAGACTCGTCGGGCAGGCGTCCATACGCTCCACGTGCCCCAGCAGGACCGGGATGATAAGGGTCTTGTATAAAGTCTCCTTGGTTCTCTGAGAGATGGCCTTACTACTTAAATGCCTTCTTAGACCGAAGAAACAGCGGTTGGCAAGAGTAATTCTTCGCTTGATCTCTGCACTGATGTCATTCTGCGATGTAATAGTGGAGCCCAGGTAGACAAAGTCCTTGACAACTACGAAGTTATATCTGTCCATCGTGATATTTTGCCCGAGTCGACGATGTTGAGATTCCTCTCTCGATGACAGCATATACTTCGTCTTGTCCTCATCCCATTCCAGCCGCCTCCGATTCCATGCTCGCAAATGCCCCTACCACAGCTCGCTTCGTTCTGCCGACAATGTCTATGTCATCCGCATATGCAAGCAATTGAACGGACTTTTGATAGATTGTACCGCTGGTGTTGACATGTGCGTTGCGTACAATGGCTTCAAGAACAATGTTCAATAGGTTGCATGATAACAAAGGAATCGGTGGTGTTCTTACCAATTTTTACGGAGCAACGAGATTTCTCCATCGTCATCCTGCACAGGAGAACGAGTTTGGCAGAGATGCCAAGACTCGACATGGCTCTGTATAATTCGTCCCTATTCACGCTATCATACGCGACTTTAAAATCGATAAAAAGGTGGTGTGTATCGATCTGGAATTCCCGGGATTTTTCTAAAATCTGTCGGAGTGTGAACATTTGATTGACGCGACGGTTGACTTGCCTGGCCTAATAATACCGCACTGATAGGGGCCGATCAGATCGTTGACAAAAGGTTTTAAGCGGTCACGCAGGATGGCCGACAAGATTTTATAAGCGACGTTTAGGAGAGTAATTCCTCTGTAGTTGGTACATTTCAGAACATCTCCCTTTTTATGGATGGGGCACACTATACCGAGGTTCGATTCATCGGGTATACTTTCATCCGACCAAATTTTGCAGATGAGCTGGTGTATGCTCCTAGCCAATTCATCTCCCGCTGATTTAAATAGTTCGGCTTGTAAGCCATCCGCACCAGCAGCCTTGTACGACTTAAATTTGGATATCGCCAGCCGCACTTCGGTTAGGTCGGGTGGATGGAACTATTGGCCATCATCGTCCATGTTGAATGGAGCGTTAGGCATATTAGCGGCATCTTGGCTGTCTTCGCCATTAAGCAGTCTAGAGAAGTGTTCTTTCCAGATCCTCAGCACTGACTGTGTGTCTACTACCATATTCCCACTCTCATCTCGGCAGGCTTCCGTTCTAACCTTGAATCCTTGGGTGGATCGATTCACCCTCTGATAAATTTTTCGAACATATCCCCTACCGCTACAACCCTCAATAGACTCTACCGCCCGCTTCTTGTGCTCTCTCTTTTTCCTCCTGAGAAGTCGGCGTTCCTCTTTTCGTTTCAGCCCGTAGAGCTCCCGGGCCACTCTCTCAGCAGCTCTTATTCGAGTCTGCAGCATTGCCTGGTAGGCCTCGTCCTAAGCTGCATGCGCTAGCCGGCACTCTTAATCGAACCAGGGGTTTCGTTGTATTCGCCTAGTGAAACCCAGCACACCAGAGGCGGCACTTCTGATGGCTTGTTGACAGTGTTCCCACTGGTCCTCTGCACTTGATGCTGGTGGCGGACCTCCTGAGAGATTTAGAGTTACGTGGTCTGCAAAAGTTCTGGCGGTCTCTTGCGATTTAAGCTTCTCGACATCGAATCTTTTCACAGCATCTGCTCTGCGTTGTCTCGTAATGGATATCCGCATACGTAGTCTAGCTACCACCAGGTAGTGATCCGAGTCAATATTGGCCCCTCGGAACGTTCGGACGTCCAAGATACTGGAAGCATGTCTCGCGTCTATCGCAACGGGGTCGATTTGGTTGACGGTTAGTTGATCACGCGACCGCCAAGTCCCCTTGTGAATATTGAGGTGTGGGAAGTAGGTGCTTGATATGATGACATTTAGCCCCGCCGCAAAGTCTGCCAGCCTGTGTCCGTTGCCGGAAGTTTCGTCGTGTAGGCCAAGAATGATCTTCACGTCGTACTTCGGCCACATATCATACGTTGTCTCCAGGAGATCGTAGAATTCTTCTTTGGTTGAGTCCTCTCTCCTTTCATGGGGGGCGTGAACACAGATCAGCGTAATGTTCTTAAATTTGCCTTTGATGCGGATTGTGATCAGGCGCTCGCTTACACTTCGGCTGTAGAGCTACTAGCGATGTTGTATTTGTAATGCATGTAAAATCGTACTGTACCTACTATGGATGGTTTTTGCAATAAAACACCCCTAATGAGTATCTTTAATTTAAGTCTGAAATCCATCAAGTTTTTCGAACATTTTTTAATCGAAATAAAAAAAATTAATTCTGTAATTTAGTTTTTGAGAAAATTTAAAATTAAGAAAACTACTTCTTTCTTAAGAAAATTGCCACTATCGCATAAGCGAGAGAAAACAGACACCCCTCGGTGTCAATCTACTCAAAATAGCTTTTTGGTTATATTCTATACGAATCACCGTGTATGATGTTTATAAAAAAATAGGTAGTTAAATTTATATTTTTAAAAGCGATAAAAATTGAGCTGTAAAAATTGAGATGCAATTGTTCTTCATTTTGAACTGATTTAGGCCCATTCAAATATAGAAATCCAAAAAAGTATTATAACGCCACCCTAATTTTTATATGAGGGGCTCTCGGAATCCCAAAATCTATTAAATCCTTCAACTTTCTAGAACGCCATCACCGACATGTTGCCCTTTTTTTCTTTTTTTTTTTTTGAAATGTGATGGAGATATTTTGTCATCCTATTGACTGAACATTCATCTTCACTTATATCACATCCTTAAACTTATCATATTTCAGAAAGTAATACATTAATTAACAAATTTTTAATGCAAACATTCTGAGAAGATTATCTGGAGAATCTCTTTTAGGTTAACTCTTATAAGCTTTTGTGTAGGTATGGTTCCCCATGGGACATTTTTGTTTGATTTTAAGAATGTATATCTTGTTTGATTTGATATTTATGTGTAATAATTGCAATCTAAAAAAAATACAGTAACTTCGTTCCATTACCCCATATTTTAACATCATACTGAAACCATATGCCACTTTGACATTAATAATTGTCAAAATGAGGTGCGATAGTGAATTGTTTGCACGATCTGTCAATTTTGTTGACGTTTTCAATAAATTGGATTTTTTGAAGGAAATTGGTTAAGTATGACACTAGATCAAAGTATTTAACAATTTGGAAAAGTTGTTTAAAAATTAGAAAAATGTTAATTAGTATCATACTTAAACCTTAAAGGCTCTCCCAAACCAATGCGAAACATTCGTTGCGGTGAAGAATCATTCGCATGTCAAAATTTATTTACATGGTGATATATGAGAGTGCCCACACCAACAAGGCGGAGAAACATATGAATTAATTTTGACTGACGATTGTTTCTTCGCCGCAACGAATGTTTCGCATTGGTTTGGGAGAGCCTTAATACCAGGCTGTTTAAAATTTTGCGCCATTAAGGTCTCAGTGTACGTTCTTTCGGATCCCAACATACAAGTGTCTAACCCATTTTTTAAGGTATCCCAAACTGACCTACTAAAAATAAGAGTAATTATTTAAAAGAGAAAAAAATAACCTTGTTTCAAACTTAAAAAGATTAAAAAAAAACATTTTAGTTAAGTACATGCTGTGAATAAATACACTAAAAGCAAAACAGCACTCTTTTTAAAACAAAGCACATTTATTTTAAGTCTATTAAATTACAAAAAAAAATTATATACACATAACAATAAATAAATTGAAGAAGAAGCAAAGGAGGTGAGCAAGAAACTGTTTAGCACAACAACAGCCTGTGTTTCTTCATAAGACATAAAATAATTCCAACTTAACTATGATGTACTGTGAAGGTCGTAAATCGTTTTTAATTTAACACATAAAATGTGAAACATTAAGAAACATAGAAGTAGAAGAAGAAAAAGCACAAGCAGAACTAAAATTAAAAACACATTCTTAGAAAAAATAAAATAAGATAAAATGAAGTCTTTTCTTCTACGTCTAAGAAAAAGAAACCAACATCCTATGCCGCCACCGCTGCTGCTGCCACTGCCGTCACCGTGCCATATCAACCCGAACCAGGACCAACAAAAGGATTTCGTAGAGGAAAAGTATATACAAACCATAATGGTGCAAAGTTTTCTCCCAGCAATTTAACTTTGAGCGATAGAAAAACGAACGAAAAAGCAAGCACTGCAAATCCTGAAACAACCCCCAATGAGGGATGTTGTAAATTATAACTTTCAGAGTGCTCCCCCGCATCTATTGCTCCCAAAGGCATTTTCAAAAAATAAAAAAAAAAAAACAAGAAAACATAATCATTCGACGAAGAAGAAAGCGCAAAGCATAGAAAAGCAGTCGACGAATCTTCACCGACATACGGTGGTGGCGCTATTTCCTTAATTTGATTTTATTTTTTTCCCACTCTCCTTCTCTCTATCTATTCTTTAATGCTAAAAAGAATGTGTGTTCCACTGGTCGAGAGGAAGGCTTAAATATTTATTCATTATACAAAAAAAAAATAAGGGCATAAAGGCGATTTAAATTCAAAGAAAGTTCAGGAAATGATGATGGAAATTATAATGCTGGACGTTACGGAACCTAAAGGACTACCGCACATGCATGAAAAACTTTTCCTCCACATTCTATATAAGGACCTAATTTCCTTTAGATGTAAACTAATAAAGTTTAGTTTTCAAGCCACAGTCTGTCTGTTTTGTGTTGTTCAAAAAAAAAAAAAGTTCTTACCCGCCATCGGTGTTGTTTCATTTTAACTTTTTTTTTTTCCTTTTTTGTTCTTTCAAAATGTTACTTTTGTTTGGAAATAAAAATTCGATTAGGCGTTTAATTTCCGAGAAGAAGATTGCTAATTTCTTGCACACGCACATCAGGAATTGTTGTAGGCGAATTTGTAGAGGCTTGAGGCGCTCTTTTTCATCATGCTAAACAAAACTCGGAAATTAGTTTCAGTTCAGAAAAATAATGCCACTTATGGTTCTTTCCATTGGTAAATTCAGGTTTCAATCTAAAAATAAATTCTTTTTTCGTGGCGAATGGAACACCATTTCAAATGGATTTATTTTTGTCATTTTTAACTGATTTTAATTTAAAAATTAAACTTTAAAGCATTTTAAATTCTGTGTGGTTTTTTTTTTTTATTTGATTTTTACTTCAACTACATTTTCTTCAAATTGTTTTCTTGGAAAATTCGTTTCATTTGGTTCTCTGTTTAAATTTAAATAGCGCCGATGTTTCGCATTGATGTACGGGCACGCTCTTGGTCCAAAATTGTCTCAAATCCTTTATTAATACGAGTGCCAATAGCTTTTTTATTAAAAAGTATATACAGGGTGTCCAGTAAATAATGGATAACCTTGGAATGCCTCATACTAGACTTTATGACCGTCCTGAAAAGTAATAAAAAAAAAGTCTATCCCAACCACAAGAAAAGATATGTGCATTTTTTTGTTCAGTGCATTATTTGTTGCGTTACTTTACGTTTTTGAATACCACGACTACGAGTGAATGAATTCTACCGTTTTTTTTTCGTAGCAATATTTAACATTGTTTGTGCCAAAACATAAGAAGACAAAAATTATAATAACTGTTGGAATTCTTAGAGAAAAAAATTATTGAACTTTGATTTTCGATGCAAAATTTGAAAGAAAATAATTTTTGAAAAAGTTAAATCATCTGTGGTATGAAAAAATGCATGAATACCTAAGTGGTCAACTATTTTTAAAATATGCGTGTCGAATGCGGATTTCAAAATGGTATAGTTTATTATTGTATCTAGAACCAATAGCAAGTTATTTGTAAAAATCTGCAATACTAGAGCCAATTTAGCAAAAAACAAAAGTTTTCAAAATTAGCACAGTAAACGTGAAAATAATACTATGCGTTGAACATGGTAGATTTTTGATTGATTGCCTGTCTTTATAATGTTATCCTTATGATAAATCCAAGCTTCTAACTTCTAGGGCCGAATGCAACATTACCAAAAATGTTAACAAAGTGCAAAAACACGGCTACATTTTCGAGCTTGTTTTGAATTATACCTCTTCAATTGTTCTATTAAAAAACCATCAAATATTTTAGTAGTGGTTATTCCCAAATTAATTTTCTTATGAGAGGTGCATTAAATAAATCGAATACAGCAAGCCGATCAGCTTCTCAGAGGAGGTATGCAATCTTGTGCAAGCCGCTGCATTACAAATATGCCAGAGATACAGGCAGATGGACATGAGGTCTGGGGCCAATTTTATGGCCACCCCGTTCACCAGGCCTAAATCAACTTTGCTTTTTTTTATTGGGGCTGCATTAAGAAAATCGTGTACAGCAAGCCCATCAGGTCCTTAGAGGAGATGAGAAATCTTAGTGAGGCAGCTGCATTACAAGATTCTGAGCAAAAATTAACAAGATTATTATAAGATTTTCATTTATTCTGAGGTGCAGAACCTGTATTAGAATGGGTGGAAAATAGTTTGAGCATTTGCTTTAAATTAAAAAAAAATGTCTACTTTTGTTTTCGTTTTCTAACTAAGTGATCAAGTGATTGAAAGTTGGCTGAAAACTCAAAAGACTATTTGTTTGAAGAAAATAACAAATAAACGAAAAGCAACTGCGAACATATTTTATGGTTTTGTTAGGGCCCAAAAGACCAGGGGTAGAATCGCGTAAGGTGGTTCGTGATCATCACATTTGTGACAGTCACAGGTGATAGGATTTGATTTTCCATCTGCGTAAAGTGATCACCAAAAAATAGTGGAAATTTGGTATCACTTTGGGAGAAAATATTGATTTTCACAAATGTAGCAAGATTTGACGTTTCTCACCAGTCGGTTTGAAGATTGTAAATATTGAAATATAAAAATATAAATGTGTTTCGAGTTCAAGTGATTAAAAGAAACCGTCGTGGATTTTTTTCTCTGCAGATTTAAAGAAACCCGCGCTTCGAGTTCCCTGTATCCATTATTGAAAATTAGTTTTTTTCTGGAATAAAATCACAATTGTTTGAATTAATTTTGGCAACTTTTCACTGAAATAAATTAATTTTAATACTTTATAGAAAGACGTGACCATTTAATGCACTTATAAATAGACTTTTTAGGAGATATGATCCTCATTGGACATAATAATTTAATAAAACTATTCGTACGTACATACTCGTATGTATTTTAGTAATGTGCACATAATGTTTTTTTCATGACAAATTGTATTTTAATGCCCTGTTAGAAATAAAAAAAACTAGTTGATACTCATTGAATATAAATTTATTTAAAATATAAGGTACTTTCACTTGAAAATTCAGAAAATATAGCATACATTTATAGTTTAACATAAATAGCTGTCACCAAAAATAGTCACACAAATGTGATTATCACTGGTGACAGTCACCTTACGAAGACGGAATGTGTCGATAATGACTATCACTTATCACCTTAGCTGATTCCACCCCAGGTTTAATTCAAAACAAGCTTGAAAATGTAGCCGTTTTTTGCACTTTGTTGACATTTTTGGTAATGTTGCAATAGGCTTTAGAAGTTAAAAGCTTGGATTTATCACTAGGATAATATCATAAAAACAGGCAATCAATCAAAAATCTACCATGTTGGACGCATGATATTATTTTCACGTTTAATTTGTTAATTTGTAAAACATTTGTTTTTGCTAAATTGACTCTTTTGTTGCTGATTTTTGCCAATAACTTCCTATTGGTTCAAGATGCAATAATAAATATACCATTTTGAAATCCGCATTCAACACGCATATTTTAAAAATAGTTGGCCACTTAGGTATTCATGCATTTTTTCATACCAGAGATGATTTAACTTTTTCAAAAATTATTTTCTTTCAAATTTTGCATCGAAAATCAAAGTTCAATAATTTTTTTCTCTAAGAATTTCAACAGTTATTATAATTTTTGTCTTCTTATATTTTGACACAAACAGTGTTAAATATTGCTACGAAAAAAAAAACCGTAGAATTCATTCACTCGTAGTCGTGGTATTCAAAAACGTAAAGTAACGCAACAAATAATGCACTGAACAAAAAAATGCACATATCTTTTCTTGTGGTTCGGATAGACATTTTTTTATTAGTTTTCAGGACGGTCATAAAGTCTACTATGAGGCATTCAAAGGTTATCCATTATTTACTGGACACCCTGTATGTATGTAATATTATTATGTGGGTACCTATTTAAAAAACAAAAATTAGGGTTTGGGATGCCTCATTTTATATTTCATTTTATTTGTGTATTTAAGTAAATATTTGCCTATAGACCTTTAAGCTTTTTCGCTGTGATGATGTGCACACAGCCTGACAATAGATTTTGTTCATCTTTTTTTTCGACTTTAAATTTCCATAATTAATTTTAAGGCAACTTTTATTAAAGCAAAGTTTACGAGGTTCCTTTGTTTTTAACATTGATGAAGATACCTACACACTTTTTGTCATTTTAATTAAAAGCGAAAATGTCAATAATTTTTGTTTGAATAAGTATTTTTGGAAGTACCTACCTACCAACCTATTGTTAGCATGCTATTATGTTTATAAATTAAATTACTATGAAGATATTCGGCTTAATAGAGTAACACCTGCTAGCATATTTTCCATAAAACAGCTGCGGATTTTCGATAAATAATATTTATAATATTTTTTTTGAGCCAACAAAAATATTCTGGGAATTATTCTCTTAATAATGTGATTCATAGTGAAATACATGAAAAGGCTGGGAAACCTTGATGAAAGCTTTAATATTTGTTAGTTTTTATTGTAGAGCTGTTCTATGTACAAAAATAATTTTCGCATCGAGATAAAATAAAAATCATAAAGGTCACTAGAAAAATATATTCTCATTTCTTGGAAAATTTTTATTTTCACTTAAACGATTCTATTGAATCAGATAATTATTATTTAATGGAAGCAACAAAAAATTGATAAAAAAGTAAAGCCAAATAAAAAATAGCAAAAAATAAAATCCTTCGTACCAAAACATCATGAACAAAAAAAACAAAACAAAAAGAGTAATAAAAATAATATACATAATATAAAAATAATACCCTAATTTCCAAACGCTCTTACTGTGTAATTTAACATTTTAATGGTATCAAAAACCGCTTGAGTGCGCGTACTGAACATAAAAAAAAATTAAACTATCAAAATAATTTAATATTGAATGGTCAAACGATCACTAAACGGTAAAACGATCCACTAGGAAAATAATAAAACGGCTTAGCAATATTTGGCAAAACAATAAAACGGCGAAACATTATTTCGCGAAATGAACCCTTTAGAAAATAATAAAAAAATTAACAAAAAAAAAAGTGGAACAGCAAATTGCCAAATGATTCAAAATGTGTTTGAAGAAAGAAAAAACGAATGATAAAACCGCGAAATGTTACTTAGGCGCCAGTAATAGCTTTTATTGAAAACCATTATTGAAAATGTTGTCCTTCAATTTTGAGGATCAATTTTTTTTTTTTTTTATAATTAACACGCACTCAAGGGATTATGACTACCCTTTAAATGTTGGTTTAACACAGTGCGAGCATTTAGGAAACAGTAGGAGGATTTAGTAGGAGAAACCGATGTAAATTCGTCTTAAATGCCTGGGCATTGAAATGGGGAGGAAAAACAGAGTCGGATAAGGAATTCCACATTCGTGTCGTTCGGCAAAAGAAAGAATCTCTGTACTTAACTGTACGTCCGAAATTTGGCTCAAGGGTATACCGATGCGCATTTCCAGCGGCGCGAGTATTACGGTGAAATTTTTTAAGTGGGGGAATGCAACTCGCTATTTCACTAGAGCATTGTTTAAAGAAGTAGCGATAAAACAGAGATAGGCAAGAGACGTTTCGACGATGTTCCAACGAAACAATTGTTTTGGAAATTGCTCTGTCACCTATCAGTCTTAAAGCTCTTCTCTGAATTCTGTCAAGTAGGTGCAAAGATGTTTTTGATGCACCAGACCAGATATGAAAATTATAATCCAGTTTCGGACGTATGTAGGCCTTATAAATTGTGGCCAGATCAGAGGGGAAAACAAAGTTTTTACATCGTCTAAGGATACATAAGCATTTGGCCGCATTTTTAGTTATATCCAGTATGTGGTCATTCCACAAAAGATGGTCAGTAATACACATACCAAGAATTGACAGCTTTTCTGTTTCCAAGATGCAAGTGCCATCCATGAACAATGGCATTGGGGGAATATTCCGCTTTAAGGATAAACAACAGCTCAATATATATTGCCGTTGCAGTTCCACATTCGAAGAACAAGGAATTGAATCAGGAAATGAATATGAAAACCAAAATGAAGGTTTGCTAGTTATATATTTTTTTTAGTCAACAAAAATGTTTAGTTTTCCTTATAACTTTCTTATAATATCATTTTTAGTTTTTCAATGATGAAAATAGTTTTCAATGAACAGCTGACATTTCGTTTTCCAAAGCGAAACACATTCGTTCCAATGATATGTGTTACTTTCTCTTCCTGTTCTCGTCTGTCAGTTTTTCGTTCAATGATCAACTCTTACCCCAAATTTGGTCTTTGTATGGGGAATGGAATTTTCAATGAAAGGAAATTTCACGACGGCTATAACCGACTTTTCAGAAGATATTCCACCCACCATTTCACTGATTTGTGTTTCAATGATGGATTTTAATGAAAGTTATAACTGGCACCTTACGTATTGACTGAAAAACCTAATAGTCCAATCAAATTAGCAAAAATATCTACAAAAATTTGGTAAGAGAATTTTATTGTTTTATTTTTTTGGGAATTCTAAAACCACAATTCTCCAATAGAAAAACCTTCTGCGTCGTCCGCCATTTTAAAAAAAAAGTGTTCAAAAGTTATAGCTCCTTCCTTTAAAAAGTTATTGTTGAATAACCAGCAAATTTCCGATTTTAAAAATGTTTTTTTCAAGTTTATCTCACCTAATTATTCCTTCCGAACCAAAAATCACTTGGAAATCTTTAAAAATACTGGACTATTCCCCTTACACCCTACAAAATCGTAAGTCCTTGCCCAAATTTAAGGTTTTTATTTGAAAATGCGTAAGACATCAAAATGAAGCTCTCCACCAAAATTCAGCTTTGTCGGAGTTATTATTGAAAAGATATTTTAATTGTATCGATATACTTAAACAAAAATGTTTTATTTTTGTTTTATTTTTAACCTGTTTTATTGGATTCAAACGGTTATAACTTTCTATCTGAGCACCGCTTAAGCAAGTTTTATACCTTTTTAAAAACTACAGAAAAACGGAAGATAAAACCTGTATTGTGACATACGAATTTTATTCATGGAGCTCTTAAGAAGATTGAGGTCTAAAATTAAGTTTGGTCAAAGTTCAAGTTCATCTTTTAGTTTGTAGGCAAATGGTGATGTAAATGAATATTTTTTTATTCAGTAAAATAAGGCGAACTATAAGCCAAAGTTTAAGTGTAAAAATTGTAAAAAACAAAAGTCAATTATGGACAGGGTGACCAAAAAACTGGTTCAAAGTAAAGTTTTTTTAAAATTTCGAAAAATAACCGTTACTTGAAAACCGTTATGATTCGGTATGAACAAGTTGCCAAATTCTGAAAGGTCATGACCTGGCCTATCACCATATTCAGTGTGGACCATCCTTTACGGGACACCCTGTATAATAAAGTGTCGATTGATATTATTAAACTGCCCCTACTTCTTCCCTCTAAGATAAACAAATATAAAATTACGAACCTATCTGTAAAAGTAGATATAAAGTTGACGGGACATTTACACATCCTTTTAGTACGAAACTTTTTGCCCCCTCCCCCAATAATTTTAATTTAAAAATGTAACCACATTTGTAAGCTAAAGGAGAATGGGCAAAAATGTATGGGACCTGGTCTACCTAGTGCCCTTAAACGAGACCTATGAAAATAATTAGGTCCTATGGAGTGTACCAACGTACGAGTATTTTTATTTGTCCTAAACAATGGGTGTTAGGTAAAATAAGCGACCAAAAAAACAAGAAAAACATTTTGCAAATTCAAATAAACATAGACGAATTATTTTAGATTTTGTAATATTCTGCCTAAGCACTACGGTTTACAGTTCTGTGCCCATATTAAAAAATGATGCTCTTGAACTAAGCTTTCCAACGTTGTATATCGCAATTGTGGGCACTAGACGCACAATTATTCCCATTCAATAAATTCGCTGAATGGAATAAAAAAAGTAAAATTTTCATACTGTTAAGCGAATCATTGGCCAACCATGATAATATTCGCTGTTATTGGCCATTGGTATAAAAATTCCTTTATTTTGGGATCTATTCAGTTCATCAAAAGTACTGTCATTTCAATGGAACACTATTTCAATTGATTTTCGCTCTAGTTGCAATCTTTGTTGCCATATACTGCCCAAACCCCATGGTTTACAGCTTCGTCTCAATACACAAAAATGATGTACTAGGGCTAAGCTTTCCAACGATATATATCTCATTTGTGGGCAATAGGTAGACCAAAATACCCATTCTCCTTTTGAGATCTTAATCTTAAAAATCTGACCAGTAGAAATGAAGTTTGGATTTTTTAAAAGGAAAAAAAGACGTAGAAAAAAATGTATATAAAATAAAATAAACAAAACAAATATAAAAATAAATTTTTTATAATCGGCTTTTTTTTCCTTTTTAAAAATCTTAACTTCATTTCTACTGGTCAGATTTCTAAGATTAAGATATCAAAATTTATCTTAATTTTTAAATAAAAATAAATAAACAGAAAACGTAAATAGCCAATTGACAATTGCGAATTTAACAATTTAATTAACGACTAAAGCGAAACAATGTAATGCCAAGTGAATTTTGCCAAACAATGGGGAACCATCAGATAAATATTTAGCATCCGATTTTCCTGGTTCTTTAACGATTTTCGTTGGCTCATATGCACATTCCAGTTCATTCGTTGAAACACCGATTTTTTTCAATAAACCTTTAACGATTTCTCCATAACCTTTTATAATTATGGCAAATCTAATTATAAAATTATATTAAGCTTGATATGAGGATAAAGACCCAGGAAGAATATTGAATCCCCCTAGAAAATTGTTAGTGTTAGGTATGACTCCAAACAATTTAAGATTTTTTTTTTAAATCTGAAGCTAGGGCGTGTAGGTTGAGTTGAAAGAAAAAAAAATTATCGTATAAGAGGGAGGGTCTATCCCTCCCGGTTGACTTAAAATAGAAACAAGATTATAAGGAAACGCTGGTAACATGTTATAACTATCCTTTTGTAGGGCTAGAAAATGTTTTTTTTTATTTTTAATTTTAAATTAAGCAAAATAAACGATATTTATCCGCCTTGTTACTCAAAAACTATTAAAAATGTGTAAATTTGGCACGTTTATTAAGTTAACATTATGGACTATCAAAAAAATTAACTATTTTCAATTTTTAAAACAGAAGTAATTTCAATATTTTAATATTTAAATTTCTTCATCTTCTTATTATTTTCAATTTTTAGTTTTTTTTTTTTATATTTATGTTTCTTGCATATTTTGTTTAGTTTGCCTGCAGATAAAAGTATTATTTTTTTCACTTTATCATATGTACCTATATAACTCTCAAAATTAATTTAATTTTTATATAAATCAACTAAATTTATTTATTTTATTTTGTTTGTGTTTAGTTGGAACAAGGCCCACCAGTAATGCAACAGAGGCGGACGGTTCGAGTTCTTCCACACAATCAACAGATTCTGGATATGTTGCACTTATTGTGATTGCTTCGTTATTAGGCGCAAGTCTTGTTATAGGAGCGGTAAGTCTTCTTTTTGATATGTTATTGTAAATGAATTATTAGATATAACTTGTATTGCCCAGTGGCTGAAAATCTATATCACCAAAAACTGACACTCTTATAATCTATATATAGCCATTATTTGCACCACTTAACTGATTTTAATAAAATTTTCAGACATGATAAAAAATAGTATACATGAAATGTGCTCATACACCCTCAAAATTCATACACAATTTCTAATATTTTGACTTTGGACCTCTATTTAAATCCTTTGTCCTTTGTGTATCTAGATTCAATGACTTATGTACATACACTCCAATTCACTCGTTTAAATACAGATTGTTTTTCAATAAACTTTTTACGATTTCTCCATAACCTTATATAATTATGACAAATCTAATTATAGAATTTATTAAGTGTAATATGGGGATTAAGATCCAGGAAGAATTTTGAATCCTTCTATAAAATTGTTAGTCTTATGGCTCTTTGAACAATTTTAGTCACAAAATCAGTCACAAAATTTTTGTGTCATTCGTTTAAATACACCTTGGAAAACAACCTAGTAGCTCATAAAATCGTCAAATAATAAACAGTTTAAGACATTTTCTCAAGAATTTAACAATTTTTCCAAAAGAAAGTGTTCAACAATTTTTTAGAAGGATTCAAAATTCTTCCTGGATGGAAACGAGTGAATTGGAGTGTTCATACAATATACTTGAAAAAATCAAAATCAGAACATTCATAAAATCAAGTTTTTGGCTCTTTTGCCGCACTAACCGTGAACATTAAGTCATCACACAGTTAAGCCGACAAGATTATATATCCATATACCTGATTTACACGAATAACAAACCCGTCATAAGATATATCAAAATGACAAAATAATGTCAAAATCTGTTTATTAATGACATACATTTAAACGTAGACAAAATAATGACTATTTTAGGCTCTGTCATTATGACAAGAATGAGCAGGATCATTCTCTATTGTGTGTTTACACGATGACATTATAATGGGAACATTTTCACTTGCACTTCTCATTACTTTTGTTACAAAAATTAATGAGAAGGTTTTGGACCATTTACACGGTTTGCATTTATGACAAGAAAATGGAAGAAGTAATGACAACTTGTCACTCATATAAATGCGGCCTAAGTTTAGAAGACGTATCCTTTTAAGATGGTTAAATTTCCATTTCTCGCGATTTTCACTCAACCAAATCTTACAGATAAATTGATGATGTATGTTTTAAATCATCTCCCGCTGGCTGTTTAGAATAGTTCAGCTAGTAAGCCTTTTGTACGACTTAAATTAGGGCATTTCCCTATTAGCAGAAAGGAACATTATTACAAACATAATTTTATATAGTGTAAACCAAATCAGCAAAAATTTTACCCACAAAACAATAACAAAATAAATTATTATAAAGAACTTTATTGTGTTTCCCGTGTAAGAAAGTTGCTGACTTGCCACTCTATCTCTCAAAAACAACAAGGCTATAATCAGTAACTAATTTAAGATCAAACAAAACACGGATTTATAGGAGATTTCAGAATTAAACTAATTTAAAATTTGCGTCTTGACAAAACACATCTTTGTTTTTCAAAAAGAAGTGAAAAAATACCGATATTTTTAAAACCTCGTAATATAAAAAAAAAACAGTTTTAAAGGAGAATGGGCATTTTGGTCTACCTATTGCCCACGAATGAGATATCGTTGGAAAGCTTAGCCCTAGTACATCATATTTCTGTATGGGCACAAATCTGTTAACAATGGGGTTTAGGCAGTATATGGCAACAAAGATTGCAATTAGAGCAAACATTAATTGCAATAGTTCCATTAAAATTACAGTACTGCTCAATTTCGATGGACTGAATAGGCCCCAAAATAATAAAACTCTTATACCAAAGCGAATAATATCATAGTTGTCGAATAATTTGCGTACTAAGGCCCTCATTATGAATAGCGAATCGAACGTTCGCTTAAAGTCGAACGATTTAGTGAATTTCACTTATCACGGTATTATGGTTAGCGAACTTGCAAATTCGCTTCATAAATCAATGCTGCCAACAGTTTTTATATGAATTTACACATGTTAAACGTCAAATGGCTAGACTTTTTATTTCTGTTTGTGAATTGTGATTATTTGTTTGTTAAAAAAGAAAATAATATTCGAATGGAGCATCACTCACATATTAATTTTATGTATAAAACGGCTGGCTAAACTTTCCAATAAATTTAAAACAATTTTATTATTCGGTACTACTTGTATAATGTGAGTGTACAGTGAAGATTGCAAAATAAAATTTCTTGTACTGAAATGTTTCCAAAACGATGTGGTTTATTTGCATTTTGCAATTGTTTGACCAATTTTATTATCTACGCCGGTTCATATTTCTTGTTTTTTTAAGTTTATGTTCTATCTTCACAAATATACATATCAAGGATGCATTTGTGTTTTTTTTTAATTGGAAAAATAACATTTCCACATTCATGTTCATTATTCTTACAGAATAAGTGAGTGATTCCATGGACCTTCCTAAAATCAAATGGCTTTTTGCAAGTTAAGGAAAATGAGATCTCAAATTTATCTTCAAACAGACAGACGTGAACAGGCGAGCTAACATTTTTTTTTTTGCTCAGTATTTTTACAGTGAGACCTTTGAGATCCTGAACTTGTCTTACAAGCCGTCCAATTATTCGACGCGGAAGAACTACAAATTTGGAAATCGACTGCCGTTTATTTTAAAATACATATCAAATTATTTATTTCTTAATTTTTGCCTAAAATAATCAATAACAAATAATTAAAAGGTCTTTAACTTTTTGGTCGATACTGTTATCACATAGAATTTTAGTTCGATAAGTTTTGACTCTTTTAGCGAACAGATTAGCGAAAGTTCGCTATTTGTAATACAGTAATAATCAAATTCGCTTAAGTTTTGACATTTGAAGCGAACTTAATTTTAGCGAATCGCTATTCTTGATACGAAATTAGCGAATTCGCATAGTTTTAAGTTCGATTCGCTATTCATAATGTGGGCCTAAATAAATGTGCGCCTAGTGCCCACAATTGAGATATACAACGTTGGAAAGCTTAGTTAAAGAGCATCATTTTTGAATATGGGCATAGAACTGTAAACCATGGGACTTAGGCAGTATATTACCAAATATAAAACAATTCGTGTATGTTTATTCGAATTTGCAAAGTGTTTTTCTTATAAGTTTGGTCGCTTATTTTAGCCAACTCCCATTACTTAGGACAAACAAAATATTTGTACGTTGGTACACTCCATAGTACCTAATCATTTTCATAGGTCTCATCCAGGTATATTTTTGTCCATTCTCATTTAAAATGAAAAATTAACATTAATCAGAAAAGACTGAAATAGCACTAGTGTAAATATAGTGATCTTCTAATGTGCTATTTAATTGTTTTGAAATTATCATTTTAATTCAAAAAAAAAGTAAGAGCATAGACATCCTTTAGTTATAGTTGTATATAGAAATCAATAGATACGTTTTTCTTCGTTGTTCCGTTAAAACGATCAAATGACGCCAAATACTTTCGTCTTTACATTGAATTTACCAAAGTACAAAAAATTATTTTCGGTTGTAATTTAAACATTTAACAAGCTAATTGGATTTTAACTGCACCTATTTGAAGCTTGCTTGAAACTTACTAATTACTCTGAAGTCATTGTTTTAAGAAGAAGCTATTTAGTGGGAAATATTAAAAGGGTTTCATATCGCCGTGGTGTGCCAAATCATCCCACTTTACCCAACAATTTTTTTAACAACAAACTTTTCTAAAAAGTGATACCTTGACGAAAAAGTTAATAATAACAAAAGTTAAAGTTGAAACCTTCTTATTTATAAAATTATTTTTGCAATTTCCTACAGATCTGTTGTTTAACAGCAAACTTTTTCCAATATGTTCATTCCAAAGGATTTAATTACATTATTTCCATTATTTTAAATCAACAACACTTTGATTGAAAATTCTCTCTATAAGGATCAAATTTTTAATAATTATATTTTTGGAATGTTTGTCGCTTTTATATGTATGAGGGAACGTACGCTTATTTTGGGTGTAACTTAATTAGTTTTTTCCCCTACAACCAACAAGAACTTTTCATTCATCTGAAGCTTTGGAAACAGCCCTGGTTACCGACTTTCCACTCCTCAGTTAAATATTTTTTTTTTTATTAAAGAAAGACAAAACCTAAAAAATAGAAATTATATTGTTTTTATTTTTTTATTGAAAAGTATGTTCATACCTTCTACATTCATATACGATACACATCCGTTTCAAAAAAGACAAAGAGTCATTATTTAACATCATATTATTGATTTATTTAATGGTTCCTGTAAACAATACATTTGTTTGATTTTAATTCAACTGTAATAAATAGGAATTTAATATTACAAATAAATAAATATTGATTGATAAATATTCATTATTATTAATATTTAATAATTACAGCTCCTCTATGTTGGATACCGCCACTGTAGTAGAAGAGCAGTTACTTCAATGAACTTTGAAAATCCAGTGTATAGAAAAACCACCGAAGATCAATTCAGTTTGGAGAAAAATATGCCAGCACGAATGTTCCCCAACACAGTGGACGAAGAGGTAAGCACATATATCGCAAGTGATTTTAACTACGTTAAATTCTAGGAAAATTACTACAAAATTGTAGAAAATAATCTAGAAAAAAAAAGGTATTTTTTAACAAAAACAAAAAAAAAATCCATTAGTCTAAGTAATTTAAAAAAAATCCTTTATGTAAAAAAATATTAAAATAATTTAAAAATCAATCTATAGATTCGTGTATAAAAGTACATATTATTTTTTAAAACTTTTTCTAGCTGCACTGTTCACAGAGAAGATTGTTCGCGCAGTATTAATAAATTTAAAACAAACAAAAAATATCCCAAAACGAAGCATTAAGTTTCTTTTTAAAATTAACAAAAAAAAACTATAATAAAACAAAATACATTTTTACAAAGAATACCAATTACATAATCTTAAGATAGGGGTTTTTTGCCTGACTTAAAAAAAAAACAAAACAAAAATTGAAATTAAAAGTATACAATTTCCGAGGAAACGTTTTAGGAAATTGTATTATTTTAAGGCAAAATATTTGGAAACCAAAAAAAAAAACGATGGATAATTATTGAAATTACAAAAATTTAATGCCATTAAACAATATAGTTTCTTTTTAAGCTTTTGATTTTGGCACTTTTCTTTTTAAGAAAAAACTTCTTTTTTTGTTCTATTTATAGTTTTGTATTATTTTTTTTTTTTATTTTGAAAATCAATGGCGCAAAATTATGTGAAGTTACCTTGACACTCAAACAATTTTTAAACTGACACCAGACGAAGTTTACAATTTTTAAATTATACCGTCAAATTCTGATTTAATTTACGACAGCTATCTTGAATTTTCATTGATTTAAGGCTCTTCCAAACTAACGTGGAAGCGGAGTATATCTGCCGCAACGATAGAAAAAATGAGCGATACAAAATGCTAAACAACAAAAAGTCATGAGCTTATGTTTTGCCTCGGTTTGGGAGAGCCTTTATGCCGGTTAAGCTTGAATTCCTTAATAAAATGGTGTTTGTGATTTGAAGGATTTACAATTTAAGAAAATAAGACAACATGAATCAACAGGCCAACCCATTAAATTGATTTTCTATAATTTTGCGCCATAATTTTTATTTTGCTGCAATAACATTTTTTCCATTTATCAATTGTTTGCTAAAAAAAAAACAAATTCACAAAAAAAAAAAAAAAAAAAAAACACGAAGAAAATTTATAGTAGCTTCATTTTGTAAATTCTTTTTTTCACGCTGCGAGATTTGTGTATTAACATTTTAAATGCAATATTAAAATATTTAATGCAGTTATTTTAATAAAAAAAATGGTGAGTATATTGATGTTGTGGTAGTTTTCATTGTATCAGCTACATACATATAAATACAACAACACACTTTTTACCCGAATTCATTACATTGTGCTCTTATATTGTTCACGTCATTATAAGAACTATTTTTGTTTTCCATATTCAAATGCTCTTAATATTAAGTTTTGAAATCTAAGCACTAAAATATTGAATTTATAAAAAACATTCTGTGGGAAAACATTTTATCTATTTTTTTTTTTTTTTTTTTTTAATTTTTAAAATATAATGTTTTATTATTCAGAAGCTTCCAATTTAAATAAAGGATAAACAGTTCAGTGTTATTAGACAAAAAAGACCCCTGACACAGAGAAAGTTATTCAAAGGTTGAAATTGAGTGGAAATGTTTAGAACAATGGCTTTTATTTGCTTTGTCTTGTGCGTCCAATTAAGGGTCCATGTAAAACAATGTGCTTAATGTGTATCTACTTTATTGTTGTCCCCTAATTTTTGCAGTCGAAACCGGTCCATTTGACATTTGAACGACATCTCAAAGCTAAATCCTAAAAAATTCAAAATGACAAGCGTCGGTTTGTTTCAGGTTACACCCCCTTTAGAATTTTTTAGAAACTTTCCAAATAATTGGACCCGGCACTGTTATGAAAACTTCTTACAAATTTCAGACAGTATTGGGGCTATAAAACTCTCCTTTTCCACTTTTGTAAATGTTGATTAAAACGAAACAAATTGGTAAAAGCTCCTCAAATAGTATTAGCGAATGGTTTTAATTTTAACGCTAAAATATAAGTTTTGAATCACTTTTATCCATTTATTATGGGTTTGAACCTTTAAGGCAGTGACCGGTATTATGCGGCCCGCGGGCCGAATCCGGACCGCGAAAGATATAAATACGGACCGTGATTTTTATATGTACATTTAATCATAAACTACAAAAATATTTAAATCGCTTAATATGTCTTAGCGAGGTACCCGTAATTCCCCGCAACGCATAAATCGTGTCGTAGGTTCAAATTAGAATTGAGAAAACCGATTCGGAATAAAAAAAATACAAAGTGTAGTTTTGTGCTAAATAGAATTTTTTTAGCAACAGGTTCACCAGATCATATTGTTTGTTGCTTTTTCGATTAATTTTGTCCTGGAAACGATAAGTTTTTGTTGTTTCATTCCAATTTTAAATATTTTTTCACCTTTTGGAAATATCGGAGAAAAGTTGAGCGGATATCGAAAAAAAAATTAATTGATCTGCGTTAAGGAATTTCGGAAAAATGTTTTTATATTCGGGAGAATACCTCAAAGAAAAAATTTCGATTCAACGGATATCTCACTAGCATGAAAGTATACCAATCTGCACAATTAATGTAAGGTTCCTATTTTATCTTTAAAAAAAATGCTTTTCTTTTTGGACTCTCGCATGAAAAATTTTCATCATCTGGACCGCACTTGAAATTTATTTGCGGACCCCTGTTCTAGGGTGAATCTAAAAATTATTAAAAAAATAAAACAATTTAATTTGGAATAGAACAGTTATGAAAATTACGATTTTAATGGAAGAGTTTTGAAAGTTAAGAAAACTTTGTTCACTTTAATTCATTTCGGTTCATTTGAAAGAAAAGTTTAAAATACTTTCACAGAAATGTATTTAATTTATTTAAATAAAAAAAGGAAAAGCTAATTAAATAAATTCCAAAAATTTCAGTCCATTGAAATAAATGAGTTTTGAAAACGACTCCTTTGTTTTGCATTAGAATAGAGGAGTTTTAGTGCTGAATTTTATCTGAGTTTTAAATAAAATAACTAATGGCCAGTTGCACCAAGCTCTTTTAAATTTGTATTGCTTTGTTTGATTTTAAAATGACATTTATCGGTTGCACCGACCACTTTTAATACTAAAAGCTCAATAAACGAACCAATAAACTAAAGTTCTATTTTCCTCCAGTTAAATTTCAAAACCAATTTTATTGGGCAGAACCCAGAAATAAATACAAACAAAAAAAAAAAAAACAGGAAGGGTGACAAACGAAGGTGCGTTAGTTGGAATATAAATACCAACAATTTTTTTTACTATTTCGAGTGAAGTGGAAAACAACCCCATACAATACTTAATTAAAACGAACATAATAATGTAATATTAATGAACTGAAACCCAGCCAAAATCATAATAATAAGCTGTATAAACATACATTTAGTTCACATTTGATTTTTGCTGTAAAATTAATGTAAGCTGGACTGAACTTAATAAAAATTGCATCTTGACAAGGCCCTCACTGTCAACTGAAGAGTCCAAGTGAGAACGCCGGGACAAAACGCCAATTTTTATGGACTAAAGGCCGTTAAAAGCTATATTGAATCAATAATTCAACAAGTCCAATTAAATAATGCTAAGTCTTCTACTTGGCTGATGTATTTCATTTATAAAAAACACTCATATGCATACATATTTTTCACAATGTTTTTTTCTGTTTTCGAGTTGCATGTACCAGGTACCTACATATTTATGTAGGGATGGTTAATGAACTCTATTTTAGCTAAAAAATCTGTGAAGATGTTTGGTGCAACCCAAATTAATTTATCATGTCGATAAATTTAGCCTTTTAGCAAAAACTGGTTTGAGAGCATTTTGGTGCAACTGGCCATAAAAGGTATAATGTAGTTTTGAAAAAAATAAAACTTTTTAAATATGTACTTAAAATTTAAGGTATATAATGTACATACGTACGTAGATAAGGGCCATTCTAAATGACACTTCCACATACTTTACTCATTTTTGATAAAAAGTTGAATAGAGAGTTTTGAAAGTACCCCCCTCATTATCTCTGCGACCCTACTTAAGCAAACCGAAAACATGAAAACTGAGTTCTTAAGGCTAAAAGAAAAACTAAGCTCTCTTAACTTGATACTTTATATTAAATTTATAGCATGAGTTTATGAGTATAAGGAAGAAGTGCGGATCTTTGGGACCACGGAAGAAGACGAAGACAAAAACGCATGAACCTTCTCTGGATACTTTCAAGTCTACTTATATGAATTGTATAGTAAGGTGCCCAAACTACGCAGCCGTGTTCAAGTATTGGCCTTACGATAGATATATATAAAGAAGTTTGAGGACGTAAGGGTCACGGAAGTCACGAAAAAATCGTTTTATGAAACCTAGAATTTTATTGGCTTTTTTATATACCTAGATCGGAGAAAAAGGAAAGTTGGCACAAAAGAGAAGAATCTAATAAATAATTATATGCTATAATTTTTTCTTTGCGTGTAAAACACATGATTTTGCATTTGTCTATATTTAACAGAAGTAGGTTTTTGTTACACCGTTCCCTAAACCTATATAGGTCTTCCTGAAGCAGTGAACAGTCGTTTATTGAACTTATAATTTTGAAGATTTTTATATCATCGGCATAAATTAGAACCGAGGAGTATTTTGTAATCGAGGTTAAGTCGTTAACATATAAAATAAACAATAAGGGACCTAAATGGCTACCTTGGGGGACACCAGAGTTGACGAAAAATTGAGTAGAATGCTCATTCCTAAATGTAACACTATAGCTTCTAATGCCTAAATAAGACAAAATCCATGTTAAAAAACTTTCATTAAATTCTAAGGCCTTTAGTTTATGGGTTAACGTTTTATGACACAATTTATCGAAGGCCTTACAAAAATCCGTAAACACACAGTCTACTTGTTTCCTATCTTCAAAAGAATCAAGACAAAAGGAAGTAAAATGAAAGAGATTTGTTACAGTTGATTTATTTTGGGCGAATCCGTGCTGACTGTCGCAAATAATTGATTTACAATTAAAAGATAAGACATTACAGATAATGGACTCAAACAGTTTAGGAATAACAGAAAGTTTGGCTATAGGTCGGTAATGTCTGATGTCGTTTTTGGGCCCTTTTTTATGAATTGGTGTTATAAAAGCACTTTTCCATAATTTAAGAAAAATTGAGCACCTTAGAGATTTATTGAATAGAATAACAAGAGGATAAGATAAATTGGAAATACATTTTTTTAGTACACAAGATGGTACACCATCAGGACCAGGGCTAAAACAGTTTCGCAGTTTTGAAACGCTATGTGCAATTGAATCTTCACTAATGGAAAATTATGTAAGTTAAGGTGAGAAAAATTTTGAGACGGAAAGAATGGGTCGGAAGTTTGGGAAGAAATAGGGACTTCAAAAGCATCTTTGAAGAAATTTGATAAAACGGTTCCTTCCTGTCGAAAGGGGGAAAGGCAAAAAACACAGCCTTACTAATTTTAGTGCTAATTGAATAAGTATCTGCTATTTATACTACATTTGTTTTTAATTTTGACCAAAGTGATTGGTTTCACTATACATAATTGATCAAAATATTTAATATTAGCTTTTGTTTTTATTGAATTAATCTCCGCACTCATAATCACCCCTATTCTGCTAAACGAGGGATCAAACGTTCGATTCACTTCATCGATTCACGTTCGCTCGTCGTCTATATTCTGCTAAACGTCGGGGAAACTACTTTACCTACTCTTATTTCGAATTCCTCGAAATACTCTGAGAGAATTAATTTTGTGAAATAATTTTGTATCTGTCACAGTTTGTAAATTATTTTCTAAAATCTTACTAAATATTTGAATCAATTGTGGTGATAAATGCATATTTTGCATTATAAATTTAATTTTCGTGTCATGGCAAAGCGCAAAAAGCGTGAATAGTTAAAAAAAAAAACATTTTGTACCTATTTTTAAAAATCGTTTTGTTCTCTCTGTGCAAAACTGGTGTTACTTTATAAGCGAAAATAACCCGAAAGTGTTTAGTAAATTTGTTGCAAAATTTGTTAAAAAATTATTGAAATAAAAACGTAAAATACCCAGATGGGCTTAAACGAAACCAGTTTCTCCTCTAATTCTTTTTTATTAAATGCTTTACCAAATTTGAAGCAAATCGTTCTAACCATTTAGTCTCTAGCTTGTTGTAGAGTGGACGTACAGCCACACTTAACAATATCGATGGACTTCTCCGTCATCGTAATGCAATTTTTTATTAATAATCGTCTCTACAATACGACAAACGCAACAAATTAATTGCGGGTGTCAAAGTGAATGTTTTGTATAGGGGTGATCGATTCACCGGTTTATGGGAATGTCGAACTGTACAGCCGGCGGGGAATGTTTCCCTTCGATAGTATAGTAGAATACAAATTGATGATTTTCGAATCATCATTCCCCCCGACGTTAGCAGAAAAGGGCTAAATATCTTCATCATCATGAGTTTGACTTCATCATCATGAGTTTGAGACATGAGGCTTTTAAGAATTTTACGAAACCCTCAAACAGCAAATCGAACTTTATTGATTCAGCTGATTTTGACAAATTGAACGAAAAGTATCGATTTTGATTTTCGACCAATTACGAATAGTGATTCTTCGATCAAATATTTAAAAATATTGTCAAAATCAGCCGAATTAAAAACATTCGAATCCAGTCGAACGTTCGATTCGCTATATGTACTGTTCATCGTGCAGGCCTTATTTCAATTAAATGTTTCTTTTATTTCCATTTCATAAATAAGTATTAATTTAAAAAAAAATATATAGAAAAGTACGTATACGCCACAGAGTCCGCAAAGTTAAGAATGCAATATCTTTCTAAAATAATTTTACAAGGATTCTTAAGTTTTAAATATTTTAATTTTAAACATTATAAATACACAACTTAACTCTATTATACAAAAACACTCACTTAAAACTCATTTCAAGTATTTTAAGAAAACAAATTATTATGTACTTTTTTTTTTTTGATTTATTAGAATTTTAAATAATTTAAATTTTTCTTTTATTTCTATTTTTAGTCCAAAGAGCCACTCTACAAATTAGGAACTGAATGTGTATAAGAAATGTTACCAAAATTCATCAAACAATCTTTAACCGACACACCAGCAACTCTAAACATAATCGTTTTCTATGCAAACACCAGCACAGCATAATAATATCTATCAAATTCAAAGATTCACAGAAGCTTTATTGATTGATATATTGGATTGAAAACATACAATAAGAGATAAAGAACAAAATTTATTATGATAAAAGAAATACCTAGAAATAATAGTCTAAAATGTACATTTCAGTTGATCTGAAAGAAAAAAAAGAAAAGACATATTAGCACTGAAACAAATTAATTTATTTTTTGGGCAAAATATTTAGATTTTATAATTAATTTGGCTTGTTATTTTGTTTTGTAGTATAAGATCATTATGTATATTCTTTAAAATTACATTAAATGAACAAAACTAATTTAATTAAAGCTAAAATAAAAAAATTAATAAAAAAATACTTTTTTTTTATATAAACATACGTACATACCTACATAGTTTAAATATCACTACAAAATGTACACGATTAGGTAATGTACTTGTTATTTGTTTTACTTTATCCTCCTTGACCAATCCCTTTGGATCATCGCACATTGGAGCAATTGAACTAAGGAAAAATTAATACACACAAAACAAAAATTTACTACTATCAGCCCTATTCTGCTATTCCCGTGAACCATAGATTCGATTCACCAATTCGATTCCCTTTCGCTCTGTTTTTCCATTCTGCTATCCTTCGGGTGAACTACATTATCCCAAGCCAATTTGACATTCACTCAAACAGCTGTTCCCTGTGCATGTGAAAATCTTAAGAAGTTTCAATAAATTGTTTTGGTTGATTTTTTTTATTAAAAAAGAAATAAAAACAAATATGGACACTTCCCACTTCCAAATAAAACAAATAATCTAAATTAAACAAAAAATTGGTTTCTTCTCACATTTTCCCAAGCACTAAGCAGATACACAACCAACAATTGAAAACCCGCAACATTTTATATGCGGATCTGAATTGTAGAGAAAGAGTCCGTTGACGTAAATAAGAGAATACCACACCTTATTACCGACATTGTCGACGTAAATCCCCATTCACTTGAATAGTAACAAGTGAAAATGCAAGCCAAATTCCCCCCGAGGAAAAGCAGAATAGGGCTGTATATTTAATTTGTTAATGTATACATATTTTCCCCCAGATTTGGTTCAAAATTGACTCAGTTTGTGATGGCTCAATAGTACAGTCAAACTATAGGTAGTGCAAACATTTGTTTAAGGCTAGAAAGTATTTTATTGTTCCTCAAAGTCTGAAGCATTAGTTTGGCATATCCTCCCCCCCCCTCTTTTAACAATATTTAAATTGATTTAAAATTGATATAATTTAGTTTCTATTTGTTCAAGAGACAAAGTTGTGAATGATAAGCTTGATTCCAACCGTCTATCTTTTTGGATACTAACTGCAGAGAGTCGAATCTATATGTATGACGAAAAATGTTTAAAATTACAAAAATTACAAACTGTATATTTTATCTCACCGAACAATATCTATTAAAATAAATCGATATATATACGTAATAAAACGAAGGAATTCGTAGAAAGCGCTTTTACTTGAAGGAACAGTAAAATGCAAATTCCAGTCTGTTCAATTTTTTTATTATATACACACCCATTTTTTCTTCAGTTTTACTATAGTGCCTGTTTTAAGTGTTCATAAACAATTAAGGGTTAGCCAAGTTTCGTTTGTTTTATTTTATTAAGAATATTAAATTTTGTCTTTTAAGCTTTTATCTCAGACCTTATAATCACTATTGTAATTAGAACTGGATTCCGTGCCTCTGTTAAAAAATCATAAACAAAATGCCTCTCTAAATTCTAGCTATGAAGTGCATTGTCGTGTGGCACATATCTAAATATTTGATATACTGCATATACAATACATACCTACTTTCGATTGCGATTGAACGATTTTCTTTTGTAAAATGAACTTAAAAAAACACAAGCAGCAAACTAACTTAACTAGCAAAACAAGTAAGTATTTAATAAAATCGTAGCTTGTTTTTACATAATCGTCTGAAAGGCAGATACGGTACCTTCATTGCGAAAAAACAACAGAACTTTAAATTTTGACTTCTTTAAATATTTAAACAGAAACTAATTATGAACTTATTAGGCGAGTTCAGGAAAGGGAGATTTTAGAGGGCCTCAGCAATCTCAGTTGTCTGAACAGGATAGCTGAGTAAAAAATCCAGTATGGCTGTCAAAATACTGAGGAAAAAAAATGTTTAGATTCGCTTGTTCAGCTTTTGACGGACCAAAATCTCCGATATCTCTCTTTCCTTAATATTATTTATAGTCCAATCAAATTTTCCAAACAATTTTAAATTCAAAATATGATCAAAAATTTTAAATTTTCAAGAAACAAATTAAAAACAATTAAAGGTACAACCTTTCTCTACAAATATGTAAGTAATTTTTAATTTGTGAATCTAACAGGGAACAAGTAGGGGCAGTTTAATAAAGTCAATCGACACTTTATTATATAATCAGCCCTATCGAGGTATCCGTTCGGAGAATTTTTTTTTGTCGATCTATTCGAAATCGGAGAATTTTCTACCGAGGTATCCATTCCGATTGACAGATCGGACAATCTTCCGATAAAATGTAACGACCATCATCGCATAGCGATGAATTGCGTTCAGTCCAGAATTTTTGACAGTTGTGCGTCAAATTTCTTCCGAAATCCTCCGACAGAAAATAGTTGCGAAATATTTTAAGAAAAGTAAGCAAAGAAATATAAATAAATATAATTTTGTTTCGTTAGTGCAATAAACAACGTAGACGACTCGCAAGAGAGGTTGGTTGAAATAACAAATAGATGATAAAGCAACACTATTCATTTTTGTGGACCAATTTATAAACTTTTAAACATCACAAAGATTTTTACTTATTGAACTAATCCGGACAAATGTGTCAAATGAACGCGATTGTAAGCTTTATCTTTTTTCTTCCGAAGTGGATACCTCGAACGAAATCTAGGTTCCGATCGGAACGGACTATCGTTTCGGAACTTTTTCCCAACGGATACCTCGATAGGGCTGAATATTAGAAACTTTGTCGTGCTATATCTTTTAAGTTTTTTGACTTACATGAAATCTAAATAATCAGAAATGTAGGAAATTTAATGGTCTATAAAAAGGATCTAAAGTGATTTTTGGCTCGGATGTATAATGGATGAGATAATCTTGAAAAACGATTTTTAAAATCAAAAATTTACTGGTTTTTCAACAATAACTTTTAATAGAAAGGAGCTATAAAAAAATGTAAAAAAAAATTGTAGAGAACTACAAAAGTAAACAAAAATAACTACTCTACGACTAATAACGGTTGAGAAAATTGAGTACACGCTTTTAAACACCTTTTTCAAAATGGCGGATGACGCAGAAGGTTGTTTTTATTGGAAAAATGTGGTTTTAGAATCTCAAAGAGGTACTCTTTAAAATACAACAATTAAATTTTCCTCCCGAATTTTTGTAGATATTTTAGCTAATTTGATAGTAGTATTTCTTAAATACTCATGCTTTCATAACGTCGCGTTGATCGAGCGAGGGTGGACCGATTAATGTCCAGTTTTGTACTGAAAATTTCAATTTGATTATATAGAAGAACTGCTCGAAATTTTTCTTTAGCATTCATTCTCAACTAAATAACAGCTCTTTGACTTAAATGTAGACAAATATGTTTCTAGAGCTAACTTTGTCAAGAAATTGGCCGTAAGTCTTGTTTAACTTACATCTAAAAAAGGGGGCCTTCTCATTTTTTAATTTTTTCGAAAATATCTCTAAAGATTAAGATTGAAATTCTTACTTTTAATTTCCAAGGCAATAAAACTGCTTTTAAGTTTTTGCCCGACATATCGAAATATGGGAAATATAAAGCCCGATCAGGAATTGTTTTCCTTGGAATATTTTATTCCCTTGAAATTTTGTCTGCCATCGAAAATCTCCCCCGGAATAAATTTCTTCCGAGCATCATTAATGTAGCCAATTTTTGAAATAGGGTAACACCCAGAGGGAAATAATTCTAATCGTGATAACCCCCATGAGTTTTTTTTGTTGTAAATTAGCTTTATTTTATCATACTCACTGAATGGGTTGACGAATTTGACCATGACATAAGAACTAAATAATTTAAAACTTTGTTCTACCCAATTGTTTGATTTGTTAATAAGTCCACTTTTACTACAAGAGTCGAACAGGTGCCCTATTTACGTGGTTGAGTAGCTTGTACTGGAATCAATTTTTCATTACAGAATCGTTTTAACAGTTTTCATTTTAAAAAAAAATCACTTAAATTTAGATTGGCGAGGGGAGGGGGGGGGGCGAGAATATTCGCCTGGATCTAGCATTTGTTGGTACGAAAAAAAAACACAAAGATGAATTAATTTAATTTATTTTATCCGAGAAAAGCTTATATGATGGATTTTAATTGAATGCAATATGGCTGACTTCTCATTTCGACCTTTCGGAAAGTTACTACTCATTGGCTTTTATCACTATAGTGCCCAACCAAAAATTATAATTTCATCTTAAGTATGTAGTTATAGCTGGCCAACTAGATTAATAGCTTTTTATTGGAACTTATTGTAGGTTAATATATTCACGTGGTTAAGCATGAGAAGCTTGTATTTATAACAATCAAATTCTAACACAAAGGCTCCTTTCAGTTCAAAGGTTACACATTCAATATATTCTATTGGTTATTATGTACATATGTATATGGTTATTGAAAGCCACGTTGAACACCCAGCACAATTTTAAATGTTCCCTGGAAAAATAACTCCCCGAGAGGCTTGTTCAGACGAGAATATAAAATGCTGCTCATGCCAAATGAATTTCTATTTTCCTTTTTTTTTAGCAAAATTTCCGGCAAGTTAATTGAAAGATACCAACAGGGACTTTTCAATGGAGGACGATGATCTCTTCAAAATTATGTATTTTATACATTTAAAAAAAGAAATTATTTCCAGGAGAAAAAATATGCCATAAAAAGTTTACAGCATTTTTTCATTAAATTCTAAATTTAAAGAAATCCTATCTCGTCTTATTTTACTTATACTCGTATTATACAAAATATAATGTGAAATAGAGTTTATTTATTTGGATGCTGGTCCCCCAATCATGCTCGAGTAGTTGCACGGAAATTTGGCATATCAGTTGATTACGTCATGATATAGGTTAAAGTATTATACTTTGTTCCTATAACGTAAAGGGGTTGTAAAAGGCCAAGTGGAACAGTTAGTACCGGGATAAATGCTTCATGCAAACCCATTAAAAAAAAAGAATTATTTCATTTGGGCGGTTCTGACAGCTTTAAAAGGCCAAGTGAAACAGTTAGTACTTGGATAAATGCTTCATGCAAACCCATTTAAAAAAAAGTATTATTTCATTTGGGCGGTTCTGACGGCTTTAAAAGGACAGCTTGAAAACTGAAGAAATAATCATTTAACTACTCAATTTCAAGCAAAAACAAAATGTATAGATTTGCTATTAAGGAATGCTTTTTTTTATCTTAGGGCAATATGATGACTCGGTGAGTCAAACGTTTTCAAAATCACTTATGTCGTCAAACTGCGATGTTCGAATAGAGCAACATCTCAATTCAACACATTTATGACATTTTAGCCGAATATAGTTAGGTGAGCCATAAACGATAATGCCAAAAGTCAGATTCGCCTAATATTTCTTGCGACTCGCGATTAATAATAGGTGCCTTAAACTTCGCAAAAAAATATCTAACACCATTCAGAAAAATTAACCCTTAGTAACATCCTGAACTAAACCGCTTGTTCGTTCAAGTTTCCGTTACCCTTACAGCTCGGCACTTTATTGCAATTAATTAATATTTGCTTTGGCAAAACCTAATGGAATATTTTAAAAGTATGTACTATAAAACAAACTCATTTCATTTTTTTTGTTAAACAAAAGATGATAAATCTCCATAAAACGAATTTACAAATTTTTAACATCCAATAACGTGAAATTACTGATTTGAAAAACATTGTAGTTACAAATTATTAACAAACCTCCTGGCACGATCCTTTTCACTTCATTATTTGTTTCTTTTATTTTGTCTTTTGGTTTGCATGTTTGCTTCACTTATTTTTATAATAAAATAACATTGAGATGATTACAAAAAAAAAACTTTTCTGTAGTTTAACCATGAACAAAAAACCTGTAATAATTATTGTTAAATGTAAAAATAACTAAAAAAAACATTAAATTATTTATTTAAAATTAAACTCCAATATATTTTGTTCTTTTTATTTTCACCGCAATTTTCAGCACTTTTCAAATGAAACGAATTCAAAAGAAGTTAACAATGATGATGATTTAGTTCCTATCAGCATAATATAATATTAAATGAACCTATTATTAAGTTGTCTTTAATATACATATTTATGTATGTATTTCTTAAATATACCTACATTCATAATATTAAATTAATTTTTCTTATTAAATTAATTATCACCATCCTCTCAGTTTTTTGTATCAACTGCCAAATTTTGTTAAAAAAATTTGTTTGCAATAAATGAATTTGTTGATATCAACACTAGTTTTTATATATTTTAACGCACAAACAAAAACAACTTTATCGTTATCATATAAGAAAATAATATACCTACCAACTGTAATAATTAATATTGTATAAATGTTAAATATTTTGTATGATTTTGTAATATAAAATAAAATAGTTGTGTATTATTAAAATATTTATTAAAATATAAAATGTAATGTGAACATTAAGTAATCTATATAGTAAAAAAACTAACTAGCATAATTTATCTTGATAATTAAAATAAACAAAAAAAAAAAAACATTTAAATTAATAGGTTTATAATTATTACAGTAGGTATAAATATTTTATTGTCCTTTATGAATTAGATTAAAATTAAAATTGAATATAGCAATTATTAAATAAGATTGCAGTTAATATATATCTACATATAAGAATTTTGTAAATACATAATTTAATTCAAATCAATGAAAAACTTGTACGTAAACGATGAAGATTTAATAAATTAAAACTTAAAAAAGATATTTACATATTAAGATGAAAAATGTGTTAAGTTTGTTTTTTATTTAATATCTAAGTTAAAGACAAATTTCGGAAGCTTACACAATTAATGTCAATAACATTTCATGGACTTATCAATAATAATTTATTTTGTAACTACACTGAAACCATAACGAGGGATTTTGCAGAAATATCGCTACAGAAATGACTTACATATGCATGTCGAAAATAGAAATAATCTTTAGATAAAAATATTTGTGTGTGGTGTGGAAAGCTCTAGAAAAACGTTTGTTCGATCCTGGAAACCGCGACGTCTAGTTGACGAACTATCTTCATGCATAGACCTTCAAAAGTAAATATTTCGAAAACAAGACTATCTAAAGAACTTAGTTTACAGTGGCCTGATTAGGGAATACGAAGCGAATCGTTTTCAATTCGATATCTCCTTTTCGACTCGCTTCGTATTGATAAATTATCGAATTCGAAGCGTGTCGTAAATTATACTTCCAAGATTTCCAGATAATTGACAGCTGGTTTCCAGGAAATATTTTTATATTGCAGCAATGCATTGTGAGATTTCAACTTGTTTTGTTGTCTTAAGCTTTGAAATTAAATATATAAATGCAAAATTAAATTCGAAATAGTGTTACATATGCTTTGCATGTATTTTGCTTTGCAAATGTTAAGTTTAGGAATTTGGCCGTGTATTTTAATTCTTTGCATAAAATGCTAAGTTAAAAAAAAATAAATCGGGTGGCACAACGGCTCATGAAGAACCAATGCCTAGTGACTAAGAACTCGCAACCATTCCTGTGTGCGCCTTTCGAGAGGAATGGAAGGGGCCTACAATTTTATGCCGAATCCAAACGGCTAGGCTAGAAGCACTTATTCGTGACAAGTGAAACTCTTGGAGGATTAGTCAATTCCTCGCAAAAGGCAGTGGCCCTGAAAAAAAACTTTTTAGTTTTTAGGTGGAAATGCTAAGTTAAGGAAGTATAAAAATCCTCGAATCTGTGAGTTAAAAGAAAATTCTTGCAAAGCTCTTCTTCAAAGCTTGAACTTCCTAGTCCTTTTTTGTGTCTTTTGTTGATCAATTCATTCACTTAAGTAAAGTTCTTTGGGCTTTCTTTTATTTTATAAAAAAAAAAAATGATGCATTTTGTGTAGGAGGCCCGTGACCATATAAAACTGCAGTGATACTTTCCCAAAGTTGCGACGTGTGGGCGCATTGAGTGCTCCGTTGGCTATCCCTATTCATTTTCTCCTGTAAATTCAATGACGGTGGAAAATTGTTGCTGGTTTGTGTGTTGCTGACTTTGGCTCCTAGAAATATTTTATTGTTTATTTTTTTACTTTGTTTATTATAAAAAAAAAAATAGTCAAACTCGCATTTTTGTTTATTTTAATGAAAACAACAAAATACCACTATCGACCGTGTCGATACACCAATCCGCCAGAAAAAACCTATCGGAAATTGACGCGTTAAAAATTGAAATGTCTTTTCGCATTCGCTTTCGATTTCAAAAATAGAGCGAATGTAAAACGACAGCGATGAAAGCGAAAGCAGTAAGACCAAATCTCATTTTCGCCACCTAAAACGATTCGCTTCGTATTCCCTAATCAGGCAACAGGTGTCGATAGAGTTTGAAAAAACTTTTTTTCTAATATAAATTTTAATAGTGTTATCCCTTCTTCGGGACCTTTAAACATATTTTGGAATCATATTCACCCTTATTAGTAGTAGCCCGTAACGTAATGGTTAGTGCGTTCGACTGTCACGCTGGAGGTCTGGGATCGCTTCCCAGCCTTGTCCACCTAAAAACTAAAAAGTTTTTTCAGGGCTACTGCCTCTTGACAAATCCTCCAAGAGTATCACTTGTCACGAATAAGTGCTTCTCGTCTAGCCGTTCGGATTCGGCATACAATTGTAGGTCCCTTCCATTCCTGTCGAAAGGCGCACACAGGAATGGTTGCGAGTTGTTAGTCACTAGGCCCTGGTTCTTCATGAGCCGTTGTGCCACCCGATTTTTTTATTTTTATATTTATTCACCCTTATTATAGTAGGCGTTTCCTTTGAACGACAGTTGCCACTTAAGGAAATTGGTATTACGAAAGTCGTTTTGGTCTCGTTTAACTTAGTGTAACGCCTCTTGACGTCTGGCGTTTAGTGGAATGTAAATTTTGTTCGACAAAAATGGTATTATGGCTGTCGTTTAAGTTCACTAATACGACTATCAAAACGACACTTTTTGGCGTCTATACATTTGTAAACGCTTTTTGTAAAGTTGAATAAAAAATTAAAGTTTTTCAATTGTTTCATTGTTCTTATTAGTTTGGACTATTTTTAATTACTAAAGCGTGAAGATAAAGAATAAACGAAACAACCCATAGAATTGATGGAATGATAACTTCACTGGAAACAAGCTTTTGGAGGTCATTTCAAAAACGATTGATAAAAACAAATGGGAATCTGCTTCAATTACCCTTAATTTTCTGGCCTGCGCCAGTTAAAACGGGAAAAGAGTGGCTTTTGTTTCTAGGTACACAACTAAAATCGTTTCTTTGAGAATGTTGTGCTTTGTCTTTTGGGAACTATGTCTGGCAGCTAAGAAAAATGATCCTTATTCAACCTAAATAGTGGTGTAAGAAATCGTTAGTAATCGTTACGGATCCGAAGGTAACGAAAAGTAATCGTTAGGTACTGAAATGTGAGTCCGAGATCCGAGTACAAAGATCATTACGTTTTTTGTTTTGAATTGGATTTAATTGAAACATAAGAAAATAACTTTTTAGTAAGAAAATGATTTTTTAGAAAAAAAAACTTTTTTACAAAAAAAAAATAACTTTTTTACAAAAAAAAAATAAACTATTTACAAAAAAAAAACTTACTTTTTTACAAACAAAAAAAACTTTTTTTGAAAAAAAAACCTTTTTTGAAAAAAAAAACTTTTTTTTAGAAAAAAAAAATGTTTTTCTTTGAAAAAAATAAACTCTTTTAGGCAAAAAGAATCAACTTTTTTTCGATTTAATTTTTATATTTCAACTCGATTTGCGTCCAAACTATACGTCCTTCCTCCAAAAATAACACCTTTTGTGAAACACCGGATTGTGAATATCGTCAGGTTGAGGTAATCGTACCTATGCAATGTTCGAATTGTGAGTAATTAGCTTGAAGAACATTACCTTGTCCTTTTGCGAAGTTGTTTTTTTTTTTATCGTGCGATACATAGATGGGAAGGGAACACTTTTTAAACACCTCTGAAACGCTTAGTTAAGCCACAAATCACGTTTAAAGTGAAAAGTCGGTTTTTCGTATTGCGCGATACATCGATGGAAAGAGATCACTCCCTACATCACGAATATGCAATTTTTAGTTCTGAAATGCTTAGTTTAGCCGCGAATCAAGTTTGAATGTGCAAACTTTGGGGGGTCTACGATGCTTCTTTGGCTCGTAAATCGAGTTTAAAGATAAAAGTCGGTTTTTCATATCATGCGATACATCGATTGAAAGGTGGCACTCCCTTAACGAATATGCAATTTTTAGTTCTGTAAGATGTTTAGTTTAGCCGCAAATCAAGT